>CM076244.1:21833414-22177695 GCA_038380765.1 Odontothrips loti | reverse complement strand
TGCCTAATTGTCAATGACATTTTCCCCACTCCCATTCACTCCATTTTATTTCTGCTCATCAACCCCATTAACATACGCGAATCATGATCCCATTGAAATTGCTCCACCATGTCACCATCCACATGACTGCTCTTGTCATTCCCCACGCCATATCACTCTTAATGAAATACTTGTCCTCCTTGTGATTATTCTTTCTTCAAATCTTTATCAACTGGACCTGGATGAACACACCCTCTATTAACAAATCCATTCTCATTACACTATATTGCCCTTGTTGTAATCTCATTCTACCTTAATGTCAATCCTGAAAATGACTGACCACCCCATTTTTTTGATCCATCCCCCTCATCATGTCATAACTACCTAAATGAACACACCCTCTCATAACCAAACCTAATCACCTCACATTAATAATCTTTCTACTTCCACTTCATTCTTCCACACCCTCTTCCCATTTCCATCCTCTCCATCAAATCCTTCAATAAACACATTATTACTTCCAAACAATGATCCCCTCCTTCTTCCATCACAATATTCACTTAATTCCAATTTATTCATTTCATTCTCCACTCCAAACTTTCTTCTCATTTTTCAACTCCAACTCCCATTTCCCAATTATTTAAACTAACTACTCCTCCTAACATCCATTCATTATCATCACTTTTCAAATCAACCTAAAAAAAAAAACATCCTCTCATAACCTAACCTAATCACCCTGCATTCAATTCACCTATCTCAATCCTTTTCTTCCTCCATACAATACCAACATCTCCATCTCTCAACATTACTTATCCTCCTTTTAAATCATTTCAACTTTCCTTATCTATCAATTACATACACACTACATATTTATTTATCTTCAACTCACTATTCATTTTACCCTCACACATACACAAATATCAACTCCAATCATATTAAATTCAAACACACTCCCACTCTTATCAATTAAAATCACAAAAATCAACAACAACCTAAATTAACACACCCTTCTATAACCTAACCTAACTCATGTCGCATTAAAATTCCCCATCAAAATCCATGTCTTTGCCCCTGTGACGACACTTGTTCTTTTTATACATGAAACCTCCACCTGCTCTCTGTATTTTTCTCATCAATAAAAAATCTGTGCTCTTGTCCTTTGTCATTCCCCATGTCATGAATGCTCTTGTGTATTTTCTTCCTGTTTGCTAACTCCTCTCAGGATATTCTCATTCTGTCATCCTCTTCTTGTCATCATCCTCGAATAACTAACTTTCGCCTGTCATTGTCACCTTCTTCATTGTCACTGACTCTTGTGATTATCAATGAAATTTTCTTCCCCTCTTCAACACATATATATAATTCTGTCCTTGACGCACGTCCTTTGTCATTCCCTGCACACTCTGTCATTTTTCTATCCTACTGCTCTTGTAATATTTACCAAACCTAATCGAACTCAAACTTCACTAACCTAACCTAATCATGTCGCATTAAAATTCCCTATCGTAATCCATGATGTCTTTGACCCTGTGTGACATTCTCAACATGATCCTTATTGTGTTCAATTTAATTTTCATTCACATTCACACGATTTTAATCCTTGCATCTTTACTCTTCCGATGATGCCCCTGTCATTAAATCTCTTGTTGTCATCCTGATTTTACATCGACCTAAATTAACACATCCTATAATAACCTAACTCTAATCATGTCGCGTTTAATTCACCTATCGCAACCCTTGATTTTCCTATCAATTAAATTCTTGTCACGTCATCCTCTTGTCAATAACCTGTCACTGTCCTTGATAATTTGTCAATCAAACTGCAACTTTCACCAAATCATGTCATCGACTCTCCTTCACTTCAATCTGTCATGTTTGTCCGTCCACACACTCGCAAACTCTGTTTTCTCAACTTTTTCATCAAAATGAATTCGTACGACTTCCAATTTTTCACCATCGTCTTCTCCGTCCAAAAACTCCCCGAATTCATGTGCCGCACCTCCCATCTCCTTGCCCTGTTGTGTCTTTTTCCCTAAAAATATCTTGCCCTAACCTAAACAAACATAACCTTTAAACTTGACCTAACATGCTTACTTTCTTATCCAGAAGCCTTTAACCTAAAATAACCCTAACCTGCCTAACCTACCTAACCTAACCTAACCTAACCTAACCTTATAACCTAACCTAACCTAACCTACCTAACCTGCACCTAACCTAACAACCTAACCTAACCTAACCTAACCTAACCTAACCTAACCTAACCTAACCCCAACCTAACCTAACCTAACCTAACCTAAACTTAACCTAACCTAACCTAACCTAACCTAACCTAACCCAACCTAACCTAACCTAACCTAACCTAACCTTCAGACGGACCCCTTCGGACTCCTTCAGACGAACCCCTTCGGACTCCTCAGACGGACTTCTTCGACTCCTTCAGATGGACCCCTTCGACTCCTTTAGACGGACTTCTTCGAACTCCATCATAAGGACACCTTCGGACTCCTTCAGACGGACCCCCTTCGACTCATTCAGACGGACTCCTTGGACTCCTTCAGATGGTCCCCTTCCGACTCTTCAGACGGACTTCTTCGACTCCATCATAAGGACCCCTTCAGACTCCTTTAGACGGACCCCTTCGATATCCCTCAGACGGACTTCGGACTCCTTCAGATGGACCCCTTCGGACTCCTTTAGACAGACTTCTTCGGACTCCATCATACTGACCCCTTCGGACTCCTTCAGACGGACCCCTTCGGGCTCCCTTCAGACGGACCCCTTCGGATTCCTTCAGACGGACCCCTTGGACTCCTTTAGACGGACTTCTTCGGACTCCATCATACCAATCCCTTCGACTCCTTCAGACGGACCCCTTCGGACTCCACCCCGGCGGACCCCTTTCGGACCGATCTCTTCGGACCGCGGCTTCGGTCCACCCCGGCGGACCGCTTTGGGACCGATACTTCGGACCGCGGCTTCGGTCCATCCCGGCGGACCGCTTTCGGACCGATCCTTCGGACCGATACTTCGGACCGCGGCTTTGGTCCACTTCGGCGGACCCCTTTCGGACCGCGGCTTTGGTCCACCCCGGCGGACCGCTTTCGGACCGATACTTCGGACCGCGGCTTCGGTCCACCCCGGCGGACCGCTTTCGGACCGATCCTTCGACCGCGGGTTCGGTCCACCCGGCGGACCCCTTTCGACCGATCTTCGACCGCGGCTTCGGTCCACCCGGCGGACCCTTTTGGACCGGGATCCTTCGGGACCGATACTTGACCGCGGCTTCGGTCCACTTCGGCGGACCCCTTCGACCGCGGGTTCGGTCCACCCCGGCGGACCGCTTTCGGACCGATCTTTCGGACCGCGGCTTCAGTCCACCGGCCTGGCGGACCGCTTTTGACCGATACTTCGACCGCGGCTTCGGTCCACCCCGGCGGACCGCTTTCGGACCGATCCATCGACCGCGGCTTCTGGTCCACCCCGGCGGACCGCTTTCGGACCGATCCTTCGACCGCGGCTTCGGTCCACCCCGGCGGACCCTTTTCGGACCGATCCTTCGGACCGATACTTCGACCGCGGCTTCGGTCCACTTCGGCGGACCCCTTCGGACCGCGGCTTCGGTCCACCCCGGCGGACCGATCTCGACCGATCCTTCGACCGCGGCTTCGGTCCACCCCGGCGGACTGCTTTCGGACCGATCCTTCGGACCGATACTTCGGTCCACTTCGCGGCTTCGACCGCGGCTTCGGTCCACTTCGGCGGAACCTTCGGACCGATTCGCACCGCGGCTTCAGTCCACCCCGGCGGACCGCTTTTGGACCGATACTTCGGACCGCGGTTTCGGTCCACCACGGCGGACTGCTTTCGGACCGATCCTTCGGACCGCGGCTTCGGTCCACCCCGGCGGACCGCTTTCGGACCGATCCTTCGGACCGCGGCTTCGGTCCACCCCGGCGGACCGCTTTCTGACCGATCCTTCGGACCGATACTTCGGACCGCGGCTTCGGTCCACTTCGGCGGACCCCTTTCGGACCGCCGGTTCGGTCCACCTTTCGGACCGATCCTTCGGACCGATCCTCGACCGCGGCTTCGGTCCACCCCGGCGGACCCCTTTCGGACCGATCCTTCGGACCGATACTTCGGACCGCGGCTTCGGTCCACTTCGGCGGAACCTTTCGGCACCGCGGCTTCGGTCCACCCCGGCGGACCGCTTTCGGACTGATACTTCGGACCGCGGTTCGGTCCACCCAGGGGACCCTTTCGGACCGGGATCCTTCGGACTTGATACTTCGACCGCGGCTTCGGTCCACTTCGGCGGACCCTTTTCGCACCGCGGCTTCGGTCCACCCCGGCGGACCGCTTTCGGACTGGATACTTCGGACCGCGGGTTCGGTCCACCCCGGCGGACCCCCTTCGGACCGATCTTTCGACCGCGGCTTCGGTCCACCTCGGCGGAACTCTTTGGACCGATCCTTCGGACCGATACTTCGACCGCGGCTTCGGTCCACTTCGGCGGACCCTTTCGGACTGCGGGTTCGGTCCACCCCGGCGGACCGCTTTCGGACCGATCTTTCGGACCGCGGCTTCAGTCCACCCCGGCGGACCGCTTTTGGACCGATACTTCGACCGCGGCTTCGGTCCACCCCGGCGGACCCCTTTCGGACCGATCCTTCGGACCGATCCTTCGGACCGATACTTCGGACTCGCGGGTTCGGTCCACCCCGGCGGACTCTTCGGACCGACCGATCTTCGGACCGATACTCGGACCGCGGCTTCGGTCCACTTCGGCGGACCCTTTTTCGGACCGCCGGTTCGGTCCACCCCTTTCGGACCGATCCTTCGGACCGATCCTTCGGACCGCGGCTTCGGTCCACCCCGGCGGACCCCTTTCGGACCGATCCTTCGACCGATACTTCGGACCGCGGCTACGGTCCACTTCGGCGGACCCTTTTTGGACTGCAGGCTTCGGTCCACCCCGGCGGACTCCTTTCGGACCGATCCTTCGGACCGATACTTCGGACCGCGGCTTCGGTCCACTTCGGCGGACCCCTTTCGGACCGCCGGTTCGGTCCACCCCTTTCGGACCGATCCTTCGGACTGATACTTCGGACCGCGGCTTCGGTCCACTTTGGCGGACCCCTTTCGGACCGCGGGTTCGGTCCACCCCGGCGGACCGCTTTCGGACCGATCCTTTGGACCGCGGGTTCGGTCCACCTCCCGGCGGACCGCTTTTGGACCGATACTTTGACCGATACTTCGGACCGCGGTCCGTCTAAAGGAGTCCAAAGGGGTCCGTCTGAAGGAGTCCGAAGGGGTTCGTCTGAAGGAGTCCGAAGGGGTCCGTCTGAGGGAGCCCGAAGGGGTCCGTCAGAAGGAGTCCGAAGGGGTCCATCTGAAGGAGTCCGAAGGAGTCTGGTCTGAAGAAGTTCGAAGGGGTCCGTCCGAAGGGGTCCGAAGAGGTCCGAAGGAGTCCCTGAAGGGATCCGTCCACGGTCCATTGGCTCGGTCCACGGTCTACCGATGTTGACCGTGGACTGTCGGATCGCGGGCTGCCGGACTGCGGTCTTATGAACCGGTCCGCGGTCTATCGGTCTGAACTGCGGTCTATTGGTCCGGTCGGCGGTCCACCGGTGCGGACTGTGGACTGCCGGACTGCGGACAGCCGGACTGCGCACCCAGAGAAAGCCTTTTTTTGAATCAAGACCAGAATATTACTTGAAAAAAATATTTTTGATCTCCGGCATTGTATCAGGATTAGCGATACTCAAATCTAGTAAATGCTAAGCCGTCCCCATTTAATTATATTGCGTTGTTGTTTCGAGACGCCGCCAGCCTAATGCCATCCCGCTGCACCGTGCTGCTCCTCAGTTGTCTCGGTGGCTCAGTGGGTTCCGTGCCCGGAGGCTGGATAGTAAGCCGGGTCCGGCAGAACGGGGGTTCAACTCCCGGTCGGGGCGTAACCAGTTTTTCCTTGCATAGTATTCTCTGATACTATTTGTAGCATGACAAAGCTTGGGAATGGACTGTGGTTATTAAGCCCCACAGGAAAGACGGAAATCTGCAAAGCTGCCGACAACATTTTTAATTTAGTCAATATTTTTTTTCCTGAAAGTTCACGTGTTTATGGCTTGGGCATCGAGTTTGTGCTAGCTCGGCCGCCGTATATTTCGCCGACCTGACCCGAGCGAACGGGACTCGCTTGTCGCGGACTGTCGGGGGCCACGGTTCTGATACCCGGCAGGGGAAGTTGGTGCGGCGTGATTAGGTTAGGTTATGTGAGGACGTCTTTTTTAGGTTGATTAGGATTTTTTGAAAGAAAAGATATAGAGGGGCAGGATTTCTGGCTTTCACCCAGGAGGCCTGGGTTCGATTCCCAGTACCGGTATCCTCTTTGAGCCCGAGCTCTGCTGGATGGACTTCAAGGCTTACATTTTGCATCTTCCTTGATCAAAGGAGGTAACTGAACGATTCATATTCAAAGCGATTCATAACGTTCAATGAGGAGCAGTTGTTTGTTTTGTCTTTACTGCCGGTGAAGTGAAAAAACGAAAAAATAAACCAAAAAGAGAGACTCCTTCGAGCCGGATTTTGAACCAGCGACCTATGGAT
Organism: Odontothrips loti; assembly: GCA_038380765.1. NCBI lineage: Eukaryota > Metazoa > Arthropoda > Insecta > Thysanoptera > Thripidae > Odontothrips > Odontothrips loti. Next base: position 22,171,107 of record CM076244.1, on the reverse strand, counting down.
GCCCGCAAGGCGACGGTGTGTCGCTGACCCCTACAGTTCACCGCTCTACCAACTGAGCTATCGAAGGATCTTGCGGCGAGCGTCGTTCGCGGCCGGGCCATACGTAACGCGGCGGGGCAGAGCCGACGGGGCAGCGGGCAGCGGGCAGCCGGCCGTAGCCCAGCCGTCCAGAGAGAAGCTCTGCGCCTGGAGGCGTCCGGAGGGCGTCCGAAGGTGCGTTGGAAGTGTGCAGTGGAAGTGTGACTAGATACTTGGTGCACTTGTGCAGTTGTGCAGTTGTGAAAATTGGTGCAAATTGGTGCGAATTGGTGAAAAGTGGTGAAAAGTAGTGCAAAAGTGGTAGAAAAGTGGTGAAAAAATTGGCCCAGGGGGGATCGAACCCACGACCTTCGCGTTATTAGCACGACGCTCTAACCAACTGAGCTAATGGGCCTTGCATGTGGCGGGTTGGAGGCGGTGCGGTGCACAAGCGGGCTGAGTGAGGCTGTGTGTGTGTGATATCGTGCGACGTGTGGCTAGCCGGTGGTATGCGGGCACAGCACGGAGCCGAAATAGCTCAGTTGGGAGAGCGTTAGACTGAAGATCTAAATGTCCCCGGTTCAATTCCGGGTTTCAGCACTTTTCCTTTTCTTTTTCAAATTTTTCTTCTTCTTCTTCATTCCAACGTCCAACAATAAACACATTACTTCCAAACAATTCCCCTCTTCCATCACAATATCCCCTATTTTTCAAGTCTCACACTCACACACCCTCTCACTTAATTCCAATTCAATTCAACTTCCACTCTCATTCTCCACTCAAACACTTATACCACACAACACATTATCTCCAACTCCCATTTCCAATTTTTCTGCATATAATTTAAACGACCCTCCCAATTCATTCAATATAAACACATTTTTTACATTTAATCTTCCATCCTTCAATTAACCTAAAATAACCTAATCTAACCTAACCTTACCTAACCTAACCTACCTAACCTAACCTAACCTAACCTTACCTAACCTAACCTAACCTAACCTAACCTAACCTAACCTAACCTAACACAAGCAAAGTGGGAGTCCAAAAAAGAGAGTTCCCACCGTGATTGTACAATGATACAATTCTGGTGCAATGTACTCTGTGTTTTCCGAGTCAGAATCTCAGTCCCCCTCAGGTCCGAATGTTTTGTGTGAGGAGAGAAGGCATTAATGAAATCTCTTGAGATGATCATTGCCAATCATCACGTCTGCTTTTTTATGCAATGGAATGGTGCTGCTGGCATGCCAGCACATTGTTATAATTCTGGTCCAATGTACTCTGTCCCTTCCTCAAGCCCTTTGGGGACAGCCACGATGTAAGTCCTCTCAGGTCAGCATATAGCTGTCACACCTGCAGCAGATAACAGTATTCATTTCAAAATAGTAGTAATGTTAGTAATACAGCCCTTACGGCCACTTGGCGCCGGCAGCGGACGTGCCCCGTAGGTAGGCAGCCCATCTTGCACCAGTGCTGGTGCGCCGGACTACCTCTCCAGGCGCTAGGCGCGGACTCGGCAAACTTTTCAGCAGTACTCGGTGGCACTTCCCCCCGGCTACTTTCCACGCTCGTCATCCTCTCATCACACTCATTGCATTCCTGCAGACTGTCCTCAAATTCTCCGTTCATCCTCTTCAGCTCCTTCCGCTTGTGACAGACTAACCTATGAAACGGGACTTAGTGCCGCAGGCGCCCATCCGCGCCTGACAGCAGATTGCCCTGTGTTTGGCAATGTTACCCTCTGGTGACAACTCTGCCTGTGTTTGTCAATCTTGCCTTTGGGTGACAATTTTCCATGTGTTTGGCAATGTTACCCTCTTGTGACAACTCTGCCTGTGTTTGGCAGTCTTGCCTTTGTGTGGCAATTTTCCATGTGTTTGTCAATGTTACCTTCTTGTGACAACTCTCCCCTGTGTTTGGCGATCTTCCGTTGGTGTGTCAATTTCGCCTGTGTTTGGCAACCTTGCCTTTGTGTGACAATCCTCGCTGTGTTTGGCAATGTGTGCTTTGTGTGACAACTGGACCTGCATCTAAAAAACGTTTGGTTTGTGTGATAATTTTCCCACTGTTCGACAATCTATCCATTGCTTCACAATTTCACCCGTGTTCGCGATGTGTGGTCATTTTTCCTTTGTCTGACAACTTCTTGTCCTGCCTCGATGATGATGATTCTTTATAAATCCCCCCATCTTTATCCTTGTGGCCTCTGTATCTGTCGTCCCCTCCGTCTCTACATCGTCAATGCCTAATTGTCAATGACATTTTCCCACTCCCATTCACTCCATTTTATTTCTGCTCATCAACCCCATTAACATACGCGAATCATGACTCATTGAAATTGCTCCACCATGTCACCATCCACATGACTGCTCTTGTCATTCCCCACGCCATATCACTTTAATGAAATACTTGTCCTCCTCGTGATTATTCTTCAAATCTTTACCAACTGAAACTGAATGAACACACAACCTCTATTAACAAATCCATCTCATTACACTATATTGCCCTTGTTGTAATCTCATTCTACCTTAATGTCAATCCTGGAAAATGACTGACCACCCCATTTGATCCATCCCCCTCATCATGTCATAACTACCTAAATGAACACACCCTCTCATAACCAAACCTAATCACCTCACATTAATAATCTTTCTACTTTCCACTTCATTTTTCCAAACAATTACAATTACTTCCAAACAATGATCCCTCCTTCTTCCATCACAATATTCACTTAATTCCAATTCATTCATTTCATTCTCCATTCCAAACTTTCTCTTCTCATTTTTCAACTCCAACTCCCATTTCCCAATTATTAAAAACTACCCTCCTCCCATCCATTCATTACCATCACTTTTCAAATCAACCTAAAAAAAAACGTCCTCTCATAACCTAACCTAATCACCATGCATTCAATTCACCTATCTCAATCCTTATCATCATCTCCTCCATTCAAAACCACCATCTCCTCCCCACTCAACATATTTCCTCCTCTTTAAATCATTTCAACTTTCCTTATCTATCAATTACCACACTACATATTTATTTATCTTCAACTCACTATTCATTTTACCCTCACACATACACAATATCATCAACTCCAATCATATTAACAAACACACTCCCACTCTTATCAATTAAAATCACAAAAATCAACAACCTAAATTAACACACCCTTCTATAACCTAACCTAATCATGTCGCATTAAAATTCCCTATCGTAATCCATGTCTTTGCCCCTGTGACGACACTTGTTCTTTTTATACATGAAACCTCCACCTGCTCTCTGTATTTTTCTCATCAAGTCAAAAAATCTGTGCTCTTGTCCCTTTGTCATTCCCCATGTCATGAATGCTCTTGTGTATTTTCTTCCTGTTACAATCCCTGTGATATCTCTTGTCATCCCCTTCTTGTCATCATCCTCGAATAACTAACTTTCGCCTGTCACTGTCACCTTCTTCATTGTCACTGACTCTTGTGATTATCAATGAAATTTTCTTCCCCTCTTCAACACATGTATATAATTCTGTCCTTGACGCACGTCCTCTTGTCATTCCCCGCACACTCTGTCATTTTTCTATCCTCTGCTCTTGTAATATTTACCAAACCTAATCGAACTCAAACTTCACTAACCTTACCTAATCATGTCGCATTAAAATTCCCCTATCGTAATCCATGATGTCTTTGACCCTGTGTGACATTCTCAACATGATCCTTATTGTGTTCAATTTAATTTTCATTCACATTCACACGATTTTAATCCTTGCCTCTTTACTCTTCCGATGATGCCCCTGTCATTAAATCTCTTGTTGTCATCCTGATTTTACATCGACCTAAATTAACACATCCTATAATAACCTAACCTAATCATGTCGCGTTTAATTCACCTATCGCAACCCTTGATTTTCCTATCAATAAAATTCTTGTCACGTCATCCTTCTTGTCAATAACCTGTCACTGTCCTTGTGATATTGTGTCAATCAAACTGCAACTTTCACCAAATCATGTCATCGACTCTCCTTCACTTCAATCTGTCATGTTTGTCCGTCCCACACACTCGCAAACTCCGTTTTCTCAACTTTTTTCATCAAAATGAATTCGTACGACTTCCAATTTTTCACCATCGTCTTCTCCGTCCAAAAACTCCCCGAATTCATGTGCCGCACCTCCCTATCTTGCCCCGTTGTGTCTTTTCCTAAATAACCCTTGCCTAACCTACCTTACCTAACCTAACCTAACCTAACCTAACCTAACCTAACCTACCTAACCTAACCTAACCTTACCTAACCTAACCTAACCTAACCTAACCTAACCTAACCTAACCAAACCTACCTAACCTAACCTAACCTAACCTAACCAACCTAACCTCAACCTAACCTAACCTAACCTTCAGACGGACCCCTTCGGACTCCTTCAGACGAACCCTTCGACTCCCTCAGACGGACTTCTTCGGACTCCTTCAGATGGACCCCTTCGGACTCCTTTAGACGGACTTCTTCGAACTCCATCATAAGGACACCTTCGGACTCCTTCAGACGGACCCCTTCGGACTCATTCAGACGGACTCCTTTGGACTCCTTCAGATGGACCCCTTCCGACTCCTTCAGACGGACTTCTTCGGACTCCATCATAAGGACCCCTTCGGACTCCTTTAGACGGACCCCTTCGATATCCCTCAGACGGACTTCGGACTCCTTCAGATGGACCCCTTCGGACTCCTTTAGACAGACTTCTTCGGACTCCATCTTACTGACCCCTTCGGACTCCTTCAGACGGACCCCTTCGGGCTCCCTCAGACGGACCCCTTCGGATTCCTTCCAGACGGCCCCCTTTGGACTCCTTTAGACGGACTTCTTCGGACTCCATCATACCAATCCCTTCGGACTCCTTCAGACGGACCCCTTCGGACTCCACCCCGGCGGACCCCTTTCGGACCGATCTTTCGGACCGCGGCTTCAGTCCACCCCGGCGGACCGCTTTGGGACCGATACTTCGGACCGCGGCTTCGGTCCATCCCGGCGGACCCCTCAGACCGATACTTCGGACCGATCCTTCGGACCGATACTTCGGACCGCGGCTTTGGTCCACTTCGGCGGACCCCTTTCGGACCGCGGCTTCGGTCCACCCCGGCGGACCGCTTTCGGACCGATACTTCGGACCGCGGCTTCGGTCCACCCCGGCGGACCCCTTTCGGACCGATCCTTCGGACCGATCCTTCGGACCGCGGCTTCGGTCCACCCCGGCGGACCCCTTTCGGACCGATCTTTCGGACCGCGGCTTCGGTCCACCTCGGCGGACCCTTTTGGACCGATCCTTCGGACCGATACTTCGGACCGCGGCTTCGGTCCACTTCGGCGGACCCCTTTCGGACCGCGGGTTCGGTCCACCCCGGCGGACCGCTTTCGGACCGATCTTTCGACCGCGGCTTCAGTCCACCCCGGCGGACCGCTTTTGGACCGATACTTCGGACCGCGGCTTCGGTCCACCACGGCGGACCGCTTTCGGACCGATCCATCGGACCGCGGCTTCGGTCCACCCCGGCGGACCGCTTTCGGACCGATCCTTCGGACCGCGGCTTCGGTCCACCCCGGCGGACCGCTTTCGGACCGATCCTTCAGACCGATACTTCGGACCGCGGCTTCGGTCCACTTCGGCGGACCCCTTTCGGACCGCCGGTTCGGTCCACCCCTTTCGGACCGATCCTTCGGACCGATCCTTCGGACCGCGGCTTCGGTCCACCCCGGCGGACCCTTTCGGACCGATCCTTCGGACCGATACTTCGGACCGCGGCTTCGGTCCACTTCGGCGGAACCTTTTCGACCGCGGCTTCAGTCCACCCCGGCGGACCGCTTTCGGACCGATACTTCGGACCGCGGCTTCGGTCCACCCCGGCGGACCGCTTTCGGACCGATCCATCGGACCGCGGCTTCGGTCCACCCCGGCGGACCGCTTTCGGACCGATCCTTCGACCGCGGCTTCGGTCCACCCCGGCGGACCGCTTTCGAACCGATCCTTCAGACCGATACTTCGGACCGCGGGCTTCGGTCCACCCCGGCGGACCCCTTTCGGACCGACCGCGGTTCGGTCCACCCCGGCGGACCGATCCTTCGGACCGATACTTCGGACCGCGGCTTCGGTCCACTTCGGCGGACCCTTTCGACCGCGGCTTCGGTCCACCCCGGCGGACCGCTTTCGGACCGATACTTCGACCGCGGCTTCGGTCCACCCCGGCGGACCCTTTCGGACCGATCCTTCGGACCGATCGCTTCGGACCGCGGGTTCGGTCCACCCCGGCGGACCGCTTTCGGACCGATCTTTCGGACCGCGGCTTCGGTCCACCTCGGCGGACCGCTTTTGGACCGATCCTTCGGACCGATACTTCGGACCGCGGCTTCGGTCCACTTCGGCGGACCCTTTCGGACGTTCGGCGGGTTCGGTCCACCCCGGCGGACCGCTTTCGGACCGATCTTTCGGACCGCGGCTTCGGTCCACCCCGGCGGACCGCTTTTGGACCGATACTTCGGACCGCGGCTTCGGTCCACCACGGCGGACCGCTTTCGGACCGATCCTTCGGACCGCGGCTTCGGTCCACCCCGGCGGACCGCTTTCGGACCGATCCTTCGACCGCGGCTTCGGTCCACCCCGGCGGACCGCTTTCGGACCGATCCTTCAGACCGATACTTCGGACCGCGGCTTCGGTCCACTTCGGCGGACCCCTTTCGGACCGCCGGTTCGGTCCACCCCTTTCGGACCGATCCTTCGGACCGATCCTTCGACCGCGGCTTCGGTCCACCCCGGCGGACCCTTTCGGACCGATCCTTCGGACCGATACTTCGACCGCGGCTTCGGTCCACTTCGGCGGAACCCTTTCGACCGCGGCTTCGGTCCACCCCGGCGGACCGCTTTGGACCGATACTTCGGACCGCGGCTTCGGTCCACCTCGGCGGACCGCTTTGGACCGATCCTTCGGACCGCGGCTTCGGTCCACCCCGGCGGACCGCTTTCGGACCGATCCTTCGACCGCGGCTTCGGTCCACCCCGGCGGACCGCTTTCGGACCGATCCTTCAGACCGATACTTCGGACCGCGGCTTCGGTCCACTTCGGCGGACCCTTTCGGACCGCCGGTTCGGTCCACCCCTTTCGGACCGATCCTTCGGACCGATACTTTCGGACCGCGGCTTCGGTCCACTTCGGCGGAACCTTTTCGCACCGCGGCTTCGGTCCACCCCGGCGGACCGCTTTCGGACTGATACTTCGGACCGCGGGTTCGGTCCACCCCAGGGGACCCCTTTCGGACCGATCCTTCGGACCGATACTTCGACCGCGGCTTCGGTCCACTTCGGCGGACCCTTTTCGCACCGCGGCTTCGGTCCACCCCGGCGGACCGCTTTCGGACTGATACTTCGGACCGCGGGTTCGGTCCACCCCGGCGGACCCCTTCGGACCGATCTTTCGGACCGCGGCTTCGGTCCACCTCGGCGGAACCCTTTTGGACCGATCCTTCGGACCGATACTTCGGACCGCGGCTTCGGTCCACTTCGGCGGACCCCTTTCGGACCGCGGGTTCGGTCCACCCCGGCGGACCGCTTTCGGACCGATCTTCGGACCGCGGCTTCAGTCCACCCCGGCGGACCGCTTTTGGACCGATACTTCGGACCGCGGCTTCGGTCCACCCCGGCGGACCCCTTTCGGACCGATCCTTCGGACCGATCCTTCGGACCGATACTTCGGACCGCGGGTTCGGTCCACCCCGGCGGACCCCTTTCGGACCGATCCTTCGGACCGATACTTCGGACCGCGGCTTCGGTCCACTTCGGCGGACCCTTTTCGGACCGCCGGTTCGGTCCACCCCTTTCGGACCGATCCTTCGGACCGATCCTTCGACCGCGGCTTCGGTCCACCCCGGCGGACCCCTTTCGGACCGATCCTTCGGACCGATACTTCGGACCGCGGCTTCGGTCCACTTCGGCGGACCCTTTTCGGACCGCGGCTTCGGTCCACCCCGGCGGACCCCTTTCGGACCGATCCTTCGGACCGATACTTCGGACCGCGGCTTCGGTCCACTTCGGCGGACCCCTTTCGGACCGCCGGTTCGGTCCACCCTTTCGGACCGATCCTTCGGACCGATACTTCGGACCGCGGCTTCGGTCCACTTTGGCGGACCCCTTTCGGACCGCGGGTTCGGTCCACCCCGGCGGACCGCTTTCGGACCGATCCTTTGGACCGCGGGTTCGGTCCACCCCGGCGGACCGCTTTTGGACCGATACTTTGGACCGATACTTCGGACCGCGGTCCGTCTAAAGGAGTCCAAAGGGGTCCGTCTGAAGGAGTCCGAAGGGGTTCGTCTGAAGGAGTCCGAAGGGGTCCGTCTGAGGGAGCCCGAAGGGGTCCGTCAGAAGGAGTCCGAAGGGGTCCATCTGAAGGAGTCCGAAGGAGTCTGTCTGAAGAAGTTCGAAGGGGTCCGTCCGAAGGGGTCCGAAGAGGTCCGAAGGAGTCCGAAGGGATCCGTCCACGGTCCATTGGCTCGGTCCACGGTCTACCGATGTTGACCGTGGACTGTCGGATCGCGGGCTGCCGGACTGCGGTCTTATGAACCGGTCCGCGGTCTATCGGTCTGAACTGCGGTCTATTGGTCCGGTCGGCGGTCCACCGGTGCGGACCGTGGACTGCCGGACTGCGGACAGCCGGACTGCGCACCCAGAGAAAGCCTTTTTTTGAATCAAGACCAGAATATTACTTGAAAAAATATTTTTGATCTCCGGCATTGTATCAGGATTAGCGATACTCAAATCTAGTAAATGCTAAGCCGTCCCCATTTAATTATATTGCGTTGTTGTTTCGAGACGCCGCCAGCCTAATGCCATCCCGCTGCACCGTGCTGCTCCTCAGTTGTCTCGGTGGCTCAGTGGGTTCCGTGCCTGGAGGCTGGATAGTAAGCCGGGTCCGGCAGAACGGGGGTTCAACTCCCGGTCGGGGCGTAACCAGTTTTTCCTTGCATAGTATTCTCTGATACTATTTGTAGCATGACAAAGCTTGGGAATGGACTGTGGTTATTAAGCCCCACAGGAAAGACGGAAATCTGCAAAGCTGCCGACAACATTTTAATTTAGTCAATATTTTTTCCCTGAAAGTTCACGTGTTTATGGCTTGGGCACGAGTTTGTGCTAGCTCGGCTGCCGTATATTTCGCCGACCTGACCCGAGCGAACGGGACTCGCTTGTCGCGGACTGTCGGGGGCCACGGTTCGATACCCGGCAGGGGAAGTTGGTGCGGCGTGATTAGGTTAGGTTATGCGAGGACGTCTTTTTTAGGTTGATTAGGATTTTTTTGAAAGAAAAGATAGGAGGGGCAGGATTTCTGGCTTTCACCCAGGAGGCCTGGGTTCGATTCCCAGTACCGGTATCCTCTTTGAGCCCGAGCTCTGCTGGATGGACTTCAAGGCTTACATTTTGCATCTTCCTTGATCAAAGGAGGTAACTGAACGATTCATATTCAGCGATTCATAACGTTCAATGAGGAGCAGTTGTTTGTTTTGTCTTTACTGCCGGTGAAGTGAAAAACGAAAAATAAACCAAAAAGAGAGACTCCTTCGAGCCGGATTTGAACCAGCGACCTATGGATGCCCGCAAGGCGACGGTGTGTCGCTGACCCCCTACAGTTCACCGCTCTACCAACTGAGCTATCGAAGGATCTTGCGGCGAGCGTCGTTCGCGGCCGGCCATACGTAACGCGGCGGGGCAGAGCCGACGGGGCAGCGGGCAGCGGGCAGCCGGCCGTAGCCCAGCCGTCCAGAGAGAAGCCTGCGCCCGAGGCGTCCGGAGGGCGTCCGAAGGTGCGTTGGAAGTGCGTGGAAGTGTGACTAGGATACTTGGTGCACTTGTGCAGTTGTGCAGTTGTGAAAATTGGTGCAAATTGGTGCGAATTGGTGAAAAGTGGTGAAAAGTAGTGCAAAAGTGGTAGAAAAGTGGTGAAAAAATTGGCCCAGGGGGGATCGAACCCACGACCTTCGCGTTATTAGCACGACGCTCTAACCAACTGAGCTAATGGGCCTTGCATGTGGCGGGTTGGAGGCGGTGCGGTGCACAAGCGGGCTGAGTGAGGCTGTGTGTGTGTGATATCGTGCGACGTGTGGCTAGCCGGTGGTATGCGTGGGCACAGCACGGAGCCGAAATAGCTCAGTTGGGAGAGCGTTAGACTGAAGATCTAAATGTCCCCGGTTCAATTCCGGGTTTCAGCACTTTTCCTTTTCTTTTTCAAATTTTTCTTCTTCTTCATTCCAACGTCCAACAATAAACACATTACTTCCAAACAATTCCCCTCTTCCATCACAATATCCCCTATTTTTCAAGTCTCACACTCACACACCCCTCTCACTTAATTCCAATTCAATTCAACTTCCACTCTCATTCTCCACTCAAACACTTATACCACACAACACATTATCTCCAACTCCCATTTCCAATTCTTCTGCATATAATTTAAACGACCCTCCCAATTCATTCAATATAAACACATTTTTTACATTTAATCTTCCATCCTTCAATTAACCTAAAATAACCTAACCTAACCTAACCTTACCTAACCTAACCTTACCTAACCTAACCTAACCTAACCTTACCTAACCTAACCTAACCTAACCTAACCTAACCTAACCTAACCTAACACAAGCAAAGTGGGAGTCCAAAAGAGAGTTCCCACCGTGATTGTACAATGATACAATTCTGGTGCAATGTACTCTGTGTTTTCCGAGTCAGAATCTCAGTCTCCTCAGGTCCGAATGTTTTGTGTGAGGAGAGAAGGCATTAATGAAATCTCTTGAGATGATCATTGCCAATCATCACGTCTGCTTTTTTATGCAATGGAATGGTGCTGCTGGCATGCCAGCACATTGTTACAATTCTGGTCCAATGTACTCTGTCCCTTCTCAAGCCCTTTGGGACAGCCACGATGTAAGTCCTCTCAGGTCAGCATATAGCTGTCACACCTGCAGCAGATAACAGTATTCATTTCAAAATAGTAGTAATGTTAGTAATACAGCCCTTACGGCCACTTGGCGCCGGCAGCGGACGCCCCGTAGGTAGGCAGCCCATCTTGCACCAGTGCTGGTGCGCCGGACTACCCTCTCAGGCGCTAGGCGCGGACTCGGCAAACTTTCAGTAGTACTCGGTGGCACTTCCCCCCGGGCTACTTTCCACGCTCGTCATCCCTCTCATCACACTCATTGCATTCCTGTGACTGTCCCTCAAATTCTCCGTTCATCCCTCTTCAGCTCCTTCCGCTTGTGACAGACTAACCTATGAAACGGGACTTAGCGCCGCAGGCGCCCATCCGCGCCTGACAGCAGATTGCCCTGTGTTTGGCAATGTTACCCTCTGGTGACAACTCTGCCTGTGTTTGTCAATCTTGCCTTTGGGTGACAATTTTCCATGTGTTTGGCAATGTTACCCTCTTGTGACAACTCTGCCTGTGTTTGGCAGTCTTGCCTTTGTGTGGCAATTTTCCATGTGTTTGTCAATGTTACCTTCTTGTGACAACTCTCCCTGTGTTTGGCGATCTTCCGTTGGTGTGTCAATTTCGCCTGTGTTTGGCAACCTTGCCTTTGTGTGACAACTCTCGCTGTGTTTGGCAATGTGTGCTTTGTGTGACAACTGGACCTGCATCTAAAAACGTTTGGTTTGTGTGATAATTTTCCCACTGTTCGACAATCTATCCATTGCTTCACAATTTCACCCGTGTTCGCGATGTGTGGTCATTTTTCCTTTGTCTGACAACTTCTTGTCCTGCCTCGATGATGATGATTCTTTATAAATCCCCCCATCTTTATCCTTGTGGCCTCTGTATCTGTCGTCCCCTCCGTCTCTACATCGTCAATGCCTAATTGTCAATGACATTTTCCCCACTCCCATTCACTCCATTTTATTTCTGCTCATCAACCCCATTAACATACGCGAATCATGACTCATTGAAATTGCTCCACCATGTCACCATCCACATGACTGCTCTTGTCATTCCCCACGCCATATCACTTTAATGAAATACTTGTCCTCCTCGTGATTATTCTTCAAATCTTTACCAACTGAAACTGAATGAACACACAACCTCTATTAACAAATCCATCTCATTACACTATATTGCCCTTGTTGTAATCTCATTCTACCTTAATGTCAATCCTGAAAAATGACTGACCACCCCATTTGATCCATCCCCCTCATCATGTCATAACTACCTAAATGAACACACCCTCTCATAACCAAACCTAATCACCTCACATTAATAATCTTTCTACTTCCACTTCATTTTTCCAAACAATTACAATTACTTCCAAACAATGATCCCTCCTTCTTCCATCACAATATTCACTTAATTCCAATTCATTCATTTCATTCTCCATTCCAAACTTTCTTCTCATTTTTCAACTCCAACTCCCATTTCCCAATTATTAAAAACTACCCTCCTCCCATCCATTCATTACCATCACTTTTCAAATCAACCTAAAAAAAAACGTCCTCTCATAACCTAACCTAATCACCATGCATTCAATTCACCTATCTCAATCCTTATCATCATCTCCTCCATTCAAAACCACCATCTCCTCCCCACTCAACATATTTCCTCCTCTTTAAATCATTTCAACTTTCCTTATCTATCAATTACCACACTACATATTTATTTATCTTCAACTCACTATTCATTTTACCCTCACACATACACAATATCATCAACTCCAATCATATTAACAAACACACTCCCACTCTTATCAATTAAAATCACAAAAATCAACAACCTAAATTAACACACCCTTCTATAACCTAACCTAATCATGTCGCATTAAAATTCCCCTATCGTAATCCATGTCTTTGCCCCTGTGACGACACTTGTTCTTTTTATACATGAAACCTCCACCTGCTCTCTGTATTTTTCTCATCAATAAAAAATCTGTGCTCTTGTCCTTTGTCATTCCCCATGTCATGAATGCTCTTGTGTATTTTCTTCCTGTTACAATCCCTGTGATATCTCTTGTCATCCCCTTCTTGTCATCATCCTCGAATAACTAACTTTCGCCTGTCACTGTCACCTTCTTCATTGTCACTGACTCTTGTGATTATCAATGAAATTTTCTTCCCCTCTTCAACACATGTATATAATTCTGTCCTTGACGCACGTCCTCTTGTCATTCCCCGCACACTCTGTCATTTTTCTATCCTCTGCTCTTGTAATATTTACCAAACCTAATCGAACTCAAACTTCACTAACCTTACCTAATCATGTCGCATTAAAATTCCCCTATCGTAATCCATGATGTCTTTGACCCTGTGTGACATTCTCAACATGATCCTTATTGTGTTCAATTTAATTTTCATTCACATTCACACGATTTTAATCCTTGCCTCTTTACTCTTCCGATGATGCCCCCTGTCATTAAATCTCTTGTTGTCATCCTGATTTTACATCGACCTAAATTAACACATCCTATAATAACCTAACCTAATCATGTCGCGTTTAATTCACCTATCGCAACCCTTGATTTTCCTATCAATAAAATTCTTGTCACGTCATCCTTCTTGTCAATAACCTGTCACTGTCCTTGTGATATTGTGTCAATCAAACTGCAACTTTCACCAAATCATGTCATCGACTCTCCTTCACTTCAATCTGTCATGTTTGTCCGTCCCACACACTCGCAAACTCCGTTTTCTCAACTTTTTTCATCAAAATGAATTCGTACGACTTCCAATTTTTCACCATCGTCTTCTCCGTCCAAAAACTCCCCGAATTCATGTGCCGCACCTCCCTATCTTGCCCCGTTGTGTCTTTTCCCTAAATAACCCTTGCCTAACCTACCTAACCTAACCTAACCTAACCTAACCTAACCTAACCTAACCTAACCTACCTAACCTAACCTAACCTAACCTAACCTAACCTAACCTAACCTAACCTAACCTAACCTAACCTAACCTAACCTAACCTAACCATCTCACTCATCTTATCAATTTCCTCTCACAACACCTTCTCACTTCCCAAATTAAATTACCCCCTTCTATATAATTCACATCATCCAACTCTACCCTCCTATCTTTTCATTCAAAAAAATCTTAACCTAAAAAAAAACGTCCTCTCATAACCTAACCTAATCACGCCGCACTCAATTCCCCTATCGTAATCCATGATGTCTTTGCCCCTTTGACGACACTTGTTCTTTTTATACATTGAACCTAACTTGCTCTCTGTATTTTTCTCATCAATAAAAAAAATCTGTACTCTTGTCCTTTGTCATTCCCCATGTCATGAATGCTCTTGTGTATTTTCTTCCTGTTATATAATCCCTGTGATATCTCTTGTCATCCCTCGAATAATAATAACTTTCCCCTGTGACTGTTGTCACCTTCATTGTCACTGACTCTTGTCATTATCAATTAAATTTTCTTCCCCTCTTCAACACATATATAATTATTCTGTCCTTGACGCACGTCCTCTTGTCATTCCCCGCGCACTCTGTCATTTTTCTAACCACTGTGTACTTCCTCTACTCTTGTAATATTTACCAAACCTAATCGAAATCAAACTTCACTAACCTAACCTAATCATGTCGCATTAAAATTCCCCTATCGTAATCCATGATGTCTTTGACCCTGTGAGAGATTCTCAACATGATCCTTTGTGTTCAATTTAATTTTCATTCACATTCACACGATATTTTAATCCTTGTATCTTTGCTCTTCCGATGATGCCCCCTGTCATTAAATCACTTGTTCTCATCCTGATTTTACATCGACCTAAATTAACACATCCTATAATAACCTAACCTAATCATGTCGCGTTTAATTCACCTATCGCGACCCTTGATTTTCCAATCAATAAAATTCTTGTCACGTCATCCCTCTTGTCAATAACCTGCCACTGTCCTTGTGATATTGTGTCAATCAAACTGCAACTTTCACCAAATCATGTCATCGACTCTCCTTCACTTCAATCTGTCATGTTTGTCCGTCCCACACACTCGCAAACTCTGTTTTCTCAACTTTTTTCATCAAAATGAATTCGTACGACCTCCAAACTTTCACCATCGTCTTCTCCGTCCAAAAACACCCCGAATTCATGTGCCGCAACCTCCCTATCTCGCCCCTTTCCCATCCCTTACCCACCCATGACATTGTCTCCTCATCCTAACCTAACCTAACCTAACCTAACCTAACCTAACCTAACCTAACCTAACCTAACCTAACCTAACCTAACCTAACCTAACCTAACCTAACCTAAATTAACACATCCTAAACTAACCTAACCTAACCTAACCTAACCTAACCTAACCTAACCTAACCTAACCTAACCTAACCTAACCTAACCTAACCCTCGGCCATCCATCCATTCAACAGATATCCTCCTTCATCCCAAGTTGTTGTGTCCTTGTGAACCCATCTCGCACCACAAAAAATTGGAATGACAACACGTGCTCCGTCACTGAATTCAATTCGATCCAGAATCCAACTAGACAAAAACGACGACGACGATCACCTTACCTTAAACACTGGACTTAGAAAAAAACGGCCGGCGCGCCCAAAGGTTGAATCTTGATTTTGACAACTGCCCGCAGTGATAGAAGCGACTCCCGCTTATGATAGATAATCTCAGTGTTAGAAGCGACTCTTACTTATGATAGCCACTCTCAGTGCTGCAACTGACTCTCGATTTTGACAGATAATCTCAGTGTTAGAAGCGACTCTCGATTTTGACAGCCACTCTCAGTGCTGCAACTGACTCTCAATTTTGACAGCTACCCGCAGTGATAGCAGCGACTCTCAATTTTGACAGCTACCCGCAGTGATAGCAGCGACTCTTACTTATGATAGCCGCTCTCAGTGTTGCAAGATAATCTCAGTGTTAGAAGCGACTCTTACTTATGATAGCCACTCTCAGTGCTGCAACTGACTCTCGATTTCGACAGCTACCCGCAGTGTTAGCAGCGACTCCCGCTTATGATAGATAATCTCAGTGATAGAAGCGACTCCCGCTTATGATAGATACTCTCAGTGATAGCAGCGACTCTCGCTCTTGACAGCCACCCGCAGTGCTAGAAGCGACTCCCGCTTATGACAGATACCCTCAATGATACAACTGACTCTCGATTTTGACAGCTACCCGCAGTGTTAGAAGCGACTCCCGCTTATGATAGCCACTCTCAGTGCTGCAACTGACTCTCGATTTTGACAGCTACCCGCAGTGATAGCAGCGACACTCGCTCTTGACAGCCACTCGCGCTCTTGACAGCCGCTCTCAGTGCTGCAACTGACTCGCACTTAACAGCTACCCGCAGTGTTAGAAGCGACTCTCGATTTTGACAGCTACCCGCTTCACTCTTTTCCCTCTCTCATCTACCCACTCGCAATCAATGACCAAAAAACACATTATTTCTTCCATCACCCTCTTACAATTTTCAATACTCTCTCTCCCTCGCCTTTCATCTCCAACTCACAACAAATAACATCCAAATTTTTCACACTCCCTCTACTTCTCTTTCATCTTCGACCTCCTACACACACATCAAATATTCTCCTTTCATTATTTAATTCTTACTCAATTTCCCACTCACTCTCTCTCTCTCACACACACCACATCTCCTCCAATTATCATTATTATTCCATTCATTCTTACTTACATTCATATTTCCCATCACATTTCAAATCAACCTAAAAAAAAACGTCCTCTCATAACCTAACCTAATCACGCCGCACTCAATTCACCTATCGCGATCCTTTCACTCGAAACCCTCCTTCCTCTTCAAATCTTTCAGCTTCAACTCACCCCTCAATATAATCTTTCCACCCCTCATATAACCTTCTTCCCCCGATATAATAATAATAATCTTCTACCACGCACATCACACACACACTTTCATTTCCTCTTCTCCGTTCCTTTAACTTTTCATCCTCTCCAACAATTCCATCAATAATTTCTTCTCTCAACTCCATTTCACACATAATCCCAATTTCTATACTCACATTCATCTTTAATACAACTTTTCTTTCTTCCTTCATTCATTCATTCTTTAAAAATTCCTCACCTTACCATCTCACTCATCTTATCAATTTCCTCTCACAACACCTTCTCACTTCCCAAATTAAATTATCCCCCTTCTATATAATTCACATCATCCAACTCTACCCTCCTATCTTTTCATTCAAAAAAATCTTAACCTAAAAAAAAAAACGTCCTCTCATAACCTAACCTAATCACGCCGCACTCAATTCCCCTATCGTAATCCATGATGTCTTTGCCCCTGTGACGACACTTGTTCTTTTTATACATTGAACCTAACTTGCTCTCTGTATTTTTCTCATCAATAAAAAAAATCTGTACTCTTGTCCTTTGTCATTCCCCATGTCATGAATGCTCTTGTGTATTTTCTTCCTGTTATATAATCCCTGTGATATCTCTTGTCATCCCTCGAATAATAATAATAACTTTCCCCTGTGACTGTTGTCACCTTCATTGTCACTGACTCTTGTCATTATCAATTAAATTTTCTTCCCCTCTTCAACACATATATAATTATTCTGTCCTTGACGCACGTCCTCTTGTCATTCCCCGCGCACTCTGTCATTTTTCTAACCACTGTGTACTTCCTCTACTCTTGTAATATTTACCAAACCTAATCGAAATCAAACTTCACTAACCTAACCTAATCATGTCGCATTAAAATTCCCCTATCGTAATCCATGATGTCTTTGACCCTGTGAGAGATTCTCAACATGATCCTTTGTGTTCAATTTAATTTTCATTCACATTCACACGATATTTTAATCCTTGTATCTTTGCTCTTCCGATGATGCCCCCTGTCATTAAATCACTTGTTCTCATCCTGATTTTACATCGACCTAAATTAACACATCCTATAATAACCTAACCTAATCATGTCGCGTTTAATTCACCTATCGCGACCCTTGATTTTCCAATCAATTAAATTCTTGTCACGTCATCCCTCTTGTCAATAACCTGCCACTGTCCTTGTGATATTGTGTCAATCAAACTGCAACTTTCACCAAATCATGTCATCGACTCTCCTTCACTTCAATCTGTCATGTTTGTCCGTCCCACACACTCGCAAACTCTGTTTTCTCAACTTTTTTCATCAAAATGAAGTCGTACGACTTCCAAACTTTCACCATCGTCTTCTCCGTCCAAAAACACCCCGAATTCATGTGCCGCACCTCCCTTTCCCATCCCTGCCACCCATGACATTGTCTCTCATCCTAAATAACCCCTAACCTAAACTAACCTAACCTAACCTAACCTAACCTAACCTAACCCTAACCTAACCTAACCTAACCTAACCTAACCTAACCTAACCTAACCTAACCTAACCTAACCTAACCTAACCTAACCTAACCTAACCTAACCTAACCTAACCTAACCTAACCTAACCTAACCTAACCTAACCTAACCTAACCTAACCTAACCTAACCTAACCTAACCTAACCTAACCTAACCTAACCTAACCTAACCTAACCTAACCTAACCTAACCTAACCTAACCTAACCTAACCTAACCTAACCTAACCTAACCTAACCTAACCTAACCTAACCTAACCTAACCTAACCTAACCTAACCTAACCTAACCTAACCTAACCTAACCTAACCTAACCTAACCTAACCTAACCTAACCTAACCTAACCTAACCTAACCTAACCTAACCTAACCTAACCTAACCTAACCTAACCCAACCTAACCTAACCTAACCTAACCTAACCTAACCTAACCCAACCTTACCTAACCCAACCTAACCAAACCCAACCTAAGCTAACCTAACCCAACCTAACCTAACCTAACCTAACCTAACCTAACCCAACCTAACCTAACCTAACCTAACCTAACCTAACCTAACCTAACCTAACCTAACCTAACCCAACCCAACCTAACCTAACCTAACCTAACCTAACCTAACCTAACCTAACCTAACCTAACCTACCTAACCTAACCTAACCTAACCTAACCTAACCTACCTAACCTAACCTAACCTAACCTGACCTTACCTACCTCACCTAGTCTTACCTAACCTACCTTACCTCACCTAACTTAACGCTCGGGCGCAAAAAGGAAAAACCGAAAGTTCTGACATTCGAACCGGCGACCCGCCGCACGGTGAGCCGCCCTATTAGACCGCGCGACCAAACCGACATTTTTACTTGGGTCTGCGTGGCGGACCACCACAAGGCACGGCCGCGTTGCGAGGCACCAACCAAAGCGCAGACCAATGCGAATATGGATCCAAGTTGGCGACAATAGGTCTTCTCATTGAACAGGGGACGACTCTAAAATAAATCGGATTTGATGTGATCACATGCCCAATGGTGGATTCCAGCAGATTGGTTGCGTCTGCTTTCCTTAAATGAACTGGAATTCTTTTTTAAAGTATATTGGTACAATTGTTTTAGATTCTCCGCCCACTCCGTCCCGCTCCGTGCGATGCCAATATGTCATTTTGAAACACTAAGCTGCCATGCTGAGATGATTTACATTCTGTTAATTTGCAGTTAGTTACTAAGGGTTGAATTACATCGTATGATAAAAAAAGATGTTAAATATAATGGAGGCACAACGGTAATTAATATTTTTAAAATAACTATAAGTTTTGAAAGTTGGTAGAACCGCAGCATAGCTCCGCCCATTTCTGTGGCCCCATCTAGCGGTAGTGGAATGAAACTGAATGCAGAATGTGGCAACAACGACACTTGCTGAGGGGAGAAAAATAAAAAAAAGTAGAAAAGTCGATGCAGAGAGCTCCTCGCTCCGCTCGGGCTCAAATACAACAACAACAAAAAACGGCAAAAATGGGTGGGTCCTACCTCGTCCCAGACTTCCGTCCGGAACCGTTCCTGCTTAACTTCGGTGTTCGGATGGGAACCGGTGTACCAGGAGTTGACCGCCGCTAAGACACAGGCACGACGCAGCCACCTTGGTAGGCAGGCTTCCGCAACGGCCAACATCGCCCCTTCCGCTGACTAGATTTCAGGAGTCAGCCCCCTTCGACCAGCCAGTTGGTCTGTGGCCCTAAAGCCACTCCCTCGCGAATTGAGAGGGAGGTAGGATGCCCAGATCGTACACGGCCGAAGCCGATTGTACTCTACTCTTCTACGCCATGTATCCAAGTAGGTGTTGCCCGAATACTCCAGATTCCGAGGCCTTACGCTTGAAAAATGTAGAAGGCCGAACCCTAGGCCTCTACATTTAACTTCTGCCGAGTCTTGGCAACACCATTCCCCTGCTCGGGCGTCGAACCACTGAGTTAACGAGTGTATTCAACCTCCGGGGAATGTCCGCGGCCCAACGTCCGCGGTCACTCAGACAACACACTTTGAACACGTTCTTTTGGTATACTTTACCCACCATCATCGGTCGGCAGACTTCAGAAAAAATTTTACTCCGGCAAAGAGTTGAACCCCGGACCTTGCGGTCGTCGGCCGGCCCGCTAGCCCACTACGCTACGGAGCTATGGTGGGGAGGAGCAGCGCGCTATTGATACTTTAGCTACTGTTGTCCCGCAGAGAGCGAAACTGTTAGCTCGCGCAAGGCTTAGCTCTCGCTGACGATATGTCACACCCATTTGATAGGGTCAGGCAGCGCAGGCTTTCACCTTTTCGCGAGGTGAGTTCCGTCTGCGCTCATAGTCTGGTCAGCCCCTTGGTACCGGTGCGTGTCGGACAGGAGGGTGAGAAAATATGAATAAAAAAAATCGTGCAGCAGAGGCCTATCGACCAGATGGACAAACAGCGGATGGAATTAAAGCCGAGCGCGACATGACGAATTCAGACCGTGTACTTGCACTGGAAAGAGCTCGCGAATGCAAAACTAACAGTCCAAGCAACTATTTATGATTCCGTGTTGCAAACGTATTGGGTTCAGATGCCTCTTCGTAAACCAATACTTTGCAGTACGAAGAATATAGTTGGAAAGAGTGTTCGCGTTGTGAGGCTGGACTTTCCCTCTCAATAAGAAGCAGCCCACTGATAAAAGAAGAGTCGCAACGATCGCCTAATTTGGGTCCCGGGTCTTAAGTCCGTTTTGCACACTTGGTTTGGGGTGGTCACAAAGAGGTGTACCACTAATTTCCTAGTTTTCTATCAGAAAAAGTTAGGTTACCCTATTTCGAATTCCGGCGCCCAGCTGAATCTAACTCAGCTGCCAAATCTTGAATGAGAGGCCAAGTTTCGCAGAACCGTGTCGGGCTTTCAGCAGAGCGGGAGTGAGGTGAGCCCCAGGAAGGTGGGCACTGTGGGAGCACGGGAGTCACCGCGCTGCCTACCCTCCAGGCGCCATGCAAGTGAGGTGAGCCCCTGGGAGGTAGGCACTGTGGGAGCACGGGAGTCACCGCGCTGCCTACCCTCCAGGCGCCATGGAAGTGAGGTGAGCCCCTGGGAGGTAGGCACTGTGGGAGCACGGGAGTCAACGCGCTGCCTACCCTCCAGGCGCCATGGGAGTGGGGTGAGCCCCTGGGAGGTAGGCACTGTGGGAGCACGGGAGTCACCGCGCTGCCTACCCTCCAGGCGCCATGGGTCTCCGCCATCCTCCAGTACCCCGCGCGCTTCTTTCTCACCAGTTTGAAAAGGATTCCTCTTCATTCTTTTCCAAGTACAACGAATTTTAGAGAGAGTCATTTTGGACTTTTTCCCCGTGAACCGGCGATCCGCATGTGCTAGTGCCTCTCGGGGGACAGGCGGGCGAGCCGGGTATGCGAAACAGCGCAGCGCGGGCACCGGGGAGTCCGGCCACTCCAGGGCGTACGGGTAATTGTGGGCACGGGCGCGAAGGGGGGCGGACGGACGGACACACAGAACGACAGGCAGACAGACGGACGTACGGGTGGTTGGGTGGACTGGCCAAATACAGGGCAAGTATGCACAGAGACGCGGAAGGTGACAGCAGAACTGACAGGAATGCCAGACCTGCCGCTGACAGGCTGCGCAGAAAAATAAAAAATAGTAGTTGTGGAATTACTCCAGCGAGGAGTGGCCGTTGCGAGGGTGGACCGACTCGTATAGTACTGCGTACGCAATCCTAAAATACCTCTCATATTACTTACCACTATTTATACTGTAATATTTATATCACCGGAATTTGTCACTAGAAGATGAGCAATGTCCGTTTTTTTTTAGCAGATGATACCTCAAAACACTAACATTGAAGCTAAAAATCAAAACTTAATTAGTTTGAGGTGTCAGCTATCTTTTACTCCCGATAAGTCGAAAAGGCTGAGTGCCAGCGGCTAGAGCGGATACGTAAAATCAAATGATGAAAAGTTTTGATTTTTTTTAAAAGTGATTAGCTCGTTACACTCATGCTCTATTGGTCGAATTTGTTTTTTCGCATTTTTCATCTTTTCTTTATTAATTGGTAAAAAGCGTTTCATTTCAATAATTTTTTTTTAATCCAAAAAAATATTGAATCCTCAAGATTCAGATCCTGCAAATAAAAAATACAACAACAACAAAAAACGTCAAAAATGGGTCGGCAGACTTCAGAAAAAATTTTACTTCGGCAAAGAGTTGAACCCCGGACTTTGCGGCCGTCGACCGGCCCGCTAGCCCTCTACGCTACGGAGCTATGATAGGGGGGAGCAGCGCGCTATTGATACTTTAGCCACTTCTGTCCCGCAGAGAGAGAAACCGTTAGCTCGCGCAGGGCTTAGCTCTCGCTGACGATATGTCACGCCCATATGATAGGGTCAGGCAGCGCAGGCCTTCACCTTTTCGCGCGGTGAGTTCCGTCTGCACTCAGAGTCTGGTCAGCCCCTTGGTACCGGTGCGTGTCGGACGGGAGGGTGAAAAAAAAATGAATAAAAAAAATGGACAGACAGCGGATGGATTAAAAGCCGAGCGCGACATGACGAATTCAGACCGTGTACTTGCACTGGAAAGAGCTCGCGAATGCAAAACTAACAGTCCAAGCAACTATTTATGATTCCGTGTTGCAAACGTATTGGGTTCAGATGCCTCTTCGTAAACCAATACTTTGCAGTACGAAGAATATAGTTGGAAAGAGTGTTCGCGTTGTGAAGCTGGACTTTCCCTCTCAATAAGAAGCAGCCCACTGATAAAAGAGTCGCAACCTAACCTAACCTAACCTAACCCAACCTTGCCTAACCTAACCTAACCTAACCTAACCCAACCTAACCTAACCTAGCCTAACCCAACCTAACCTAACCTAACCTAACCTAACCCTACCTGACCCAACCCAACCTAACCTAACCTAACCCAACCCAACATAAGTAACCTAACCTAACCCAACCCAACCTAA
This sequence comes from Odontothrips loti, assembly GCA_038380765.1. Lineage (NCBI taxonomy): Eukaryota > Metazoa > Arthropoda > Insecta > Thysanoptera > Thripidae > Odontothrips > Odontothrips loti. Next base: position 22,147,803 of record CM076244.1, on the reverse strand, counting down.
CCTAACCTAACCTAACCTAACCTAACCCAACCCAACCTAACCTAACCTAACCTAACCTAACCCAACCCAACCTAACCTAACCTAACCTAACCCAACCTTACCTAACCCAACCTAACCAAACCCAACCTAAGCTAACCTAACCCAACCTAACCTAACCTAACCTAACCCAACCTAACCTAACCTAACCTAACCTAACCTAACCTAACCTAACCTAACCTAACCCAACCCAACCTAACCTAACCCAACCCAACCTAACCTAACCTAACCTAACCTAACCTAACCTAACCTAACCTAACCTAACCTAACCTAACCTAACCTAACCTAACCTAACCTAACCTACCTAACCTAACCTAACCTAACCTGACCTTACCTACCTCACCTAGTCTAACCTAACCTACCTTACCTCACCTAACTTAACGCTCGGGCGCAAAAAGGAAAAACCGAAAGTTCTGACATTCGAACCGGCGACCCGCCGCACGGTGAGCCGCCCTATTAGACCGCGCGACCAAACCGACATTTTTACTTGGGTCTGCGTGGCGGACCACCACAAGGCACGGCCGCGTTGCGAGGCACCAACCAAAGCGCAGACCAATGCGAATATGGATCCAAGTTGGCGACAATAGGTCTTCTCATTGAACAGGGGACGACTCTAAAATAAATCGGATTTGATGTGATCACATGCCCAATGGTGGATTCCAGCAGATTGGTTGCGTCTGCTTTCCTTAAATGAACTGGAATTCTTTTTTAAAGTATATTGGTACAATTGTTTTAGATTCTCCGCCCACTCCGTCCCGCTCCGTGCGATGCCAATATGTCATTTTGAAACACTAAGCTGCCATGCTGAGATGATTTACATTCTGTTAATTTGCAGTTAGTTACTAAGGGTTGAATTACATCGTATGATAAAAAAAGATGTTAAATATAATGGAGGCACAACGGTAATTAATATTTTTAAAATAACTATAAGTTTTGAAAGTTGGTAGAACCGCAGCATAGCTCCGCCCATTTCTGTGGCCCCATCTAGCGGTAGTGGAATGAAACTGAATGCAGAATGTGGCAACAACGACACTTGCTGAGGGGAGAAAAATAAAAAAAGTAGAAAAGTCGATGCAGAGAGCTCCTCGCTCCGCTCGGGCTCAAATACAACAACAACAAAAAACGGCAAAAATGGGTGGGTCCTACCTCGTCCCAGACTTCCGTCCGGAACCGTTCCTGCTTAACTTCGGTGTTCGGATGGGAACCGGTGTACCAGGAGTTGACCGCCGCTAAGACACAGGCACGACGCAGCCACCTTGGTAGGCAGGCTTCCGCAACGGCCAACATCGCCCCTTCCGCTGACTAGATTTCAGGAGTCAGCCCCCTTCGACCAGCCAGTTGGTCTGTGGCCCTAAAGCCACTCCCTCGCGAATTGAGAGGGAGGTAGGATGCCCAGATCGTACACGGCCGAAGCCGATTGTACTCTACTCTTCTACGCCATGTATCCAAGTAGGTGTTGCCCGAATACTCCAGATTCCGAGGCCTTACGCTTGAAAAATGTAGAAGGCCGAACCCTAGGCCTCTACATTTAACTTCTGCCGAGTCTTGGCAAGCACCATTCCCCTGCTCGGGCGTCGAACCACTGAGTTAACGAGTGTATTCAACCTCCGGGGAATGTCCGCGGCCCAACGTCCGCGGTCACTCAGACAACACACTTTGAACACGTTCTTTTGGTATACTTTACCCACCATCATCGGTCGGCAGACTTCAGAAAAAATTTTACTCCGGCAAAGAGTTGAACCCCGGACCTTGCGGTCGTCGGCCGGCCCGCTAGCCCACTACGCTACGGAGCTATGGTGGGGAGGAGCAGCGCGCTATTGATACTTTAGCTACTGTTGTCCCGCAGAGAGCGAAACTGTTAGCTCGCGCAAGGCTTAGCTCTCGCTGACGATATGTCACACCCATTTGATAGGGTCAGGCAGCGCAGGCTTTCACCTTTTCGCGAGGTGAGTTCCGTCTGCGCTCATAGTCTGGTCAGCCCCTTGGTACCGGTGCGTGTCGGACAGGAGGGTGAGAAAATATGAATAAAAAAAATCGTGCAGCAGAGGCCTATCGACCAGATGGACAAACAGCGGATGGAATTAAAGCCGAGCGCGACATGACGAATTCAGACCGTGTACTTGCACTGGAAAGAGCTCGCGAATGCAAAACTAACAGTCCAAGCAACTATTTATGATTCCGTGTTGCAAACGTATTGGGTTCAGATGCCTCTTCGTAAACCAATACTTTGCAGTACGAAGAATATAGTTGGAAAGAGTGTTCGCGTTGTGAGGCTGGACTTTCCCTCTCAATAAGAAGCAGCCCACTGATAAAAGAAGAGTCGCAACGATCGCCTAATTTGGGTCCCGGGTCTTAAGTCCGTTTTGCACACTTGGTTTGGGGTGGTCACAAAGAGGTGTACCACTAATTTCCTAGTTTTATCAGAAAAAGTTAGGTTACCCTATTTCGAATTCCGGCGCCCAGCTGAATCTAACTCAGCTGCCAAATCTTGAATGAGAGGCCAAGTTTCGCAGAACCGTGTCGGGCTTTCAGCAGAGCGGGAGTGAGGTGAGCCCCAGGAAGGTGGGCACTGTGGGAGCACGGGAGTCACCGCGCTGCCTACCCTCCAGGCGCCATGGAAGTGAGGTGAGCCCCTGGGAGGTAGGCACTGTGGGAGCACGGGAGTCACCGCGCTGCCTACCCTCCAGGCGCCATGGAAGTGAGGTGAGCCCCTGGGAGGTAGGCACTGTGGGAGCACGGGAGTCACCGCGCTGCCTACCCTCCAGGCGCCATGGGAGTGAGGTGAGCCCCTGGGAGGTAGGCACTGTGGGAGCACGGGAGTCACCGCGCTGCCTACCCTCCAGGCGCCATGGGTCTCCGCCATCCTCCAGTACCCCGCGCGCTTCTTTCTCACCAGTTTGAAAAGGATTCCTCTTCATTCTTTTCCAAGTACAACGAATTTTAGAGAGAGTCATTTTGGACTTTTTCCCCCGTGAACCGGCGATCCGCATGTGCTAGTGCCTCTCGGGGGACAGGCGGGCGAGCCGGGTATGCGAAACAGCGCAGCGCGGGCCACCGGGGAGTCCGGCCACTCCAGGGCGTACGGGTAATTGTGGGCACGGGCGCGAAGGGGGGCGGACGGACGGACACACAGAACGACAGGCAGACAGACGGACGTACGGGTGGTTGGGTGGACTGGCCAAATACAGGGCAAGTATGCACAGAGACGCGGAAGGTGACAGCAGAACTGACAGGAATGCCAGACCTGCCGCTGACAGGCTGCGCAGAAAAATAAAAAATAGTAGTTGTGGAATTACTCCAGCGAGGAGTGGCCGTTGCGAGGGTGGACCGACTCGTATAGTACTGCGTACGCAATCCTAAAATACCTCTCATATTACTTACCACTATTTATACTGTAATATTTATATCACCGGAATTTGTCACTAGAAGATGAGCAATGTCCGTTTTTTTTTAGCAGATGATACCTCAAAACACTAACATTGAAGCTAAAAATCAAAACTTAATTAGTTTGAGGTGTCAGCTATCTTTTACTCCCGATAAGTCGAAAAGGCTGAGTGCCAGCGGCTAGAGCGGATACGTAAAATCAAATGATGAAAAGTTTTGATTTTTTTTAAAAGTGATTAGCTCGTTACACTCATGCTCTATTGGTCGAATTTGTTTTTTCGCATTTTTCATCTTTTCTTTATTAATTGGTAAAAAGCGTTTCATTTCAATAATTTTTTTTTAATCCAAAAAAATATTGAATCCTCAAGATTCAGATCCTGCAAATAAAAAATACAACAACAACAAAAAACGGCAAAAATGGGTCGGCAGACTTCAGAAAAAATTTTACTTCGGCAAAGAGTTGAACCCCGGACTTTGCGGCCGTCGACCGGCCCGCTAGCCCACTACGCTACGGAGCTATGATAGGGAGGAGCAGCGCGCTATTGATACTTTAGCCACTTCTGTCCCGCAGAGAGCGAAACCGTTAGCTCGCGCAGGGCTTAGCTCTCGCTGACGATATGTCACGCCCATATGATAGGGTCAGGCAGCGCAGGCCTTCACCTTTTCGCGCGGTGAGTTCCGTCTGCACTCAGAGTCTGGTCAGCCCCTTGGTACCGGTGCGTGTCGGACGGGAGGGTGAAAAAAAAATGAATAAAAAAAATGGACAGACAGCGGATGGATTAAAAGCCGAGCGCGACATGACGAATTCAGACCGTGTACTTGCACTGGAAAGAGCTCGCGAATGCAAAACTAACAGTCCAAGCAACTATTTATGATTCCGTGTTGCAAACGTATTGGGTTCAGATGCCTCTTCGTAAACCAATACTTTGCAGTACGAAGAATATAGTTGGAAAGAGTGTTCGCGTTGTGAAGCTGGACTTTCCCTCTCAATAAGAAGCAGCCCACTGATAAAAGAGTCGCAACCTAACCTAACCTAACCTAACCCAACCTTGCCTAACCTAACCTAACCTAACCTAACCCAACCTAACCTAACCTAGCCTAACCCAACCTAACCTAACCTAACCTAACCTAACCTACCTAACCCAACCTAAACCTAACCTAACCTAACCTAACCTAACCTAACCCAACCCAACCTAACCTAACCTAACCTAACCTAACCTAACCCAACCTAACCTAACCTAACCTAACCTAACCTAACCCAACCTAACCTAACCTAACCTAACCTAACCTAACCCAACCTAACCCAACCTAACCTAACCTAACCCAACCTAACCTAACCTAACCCAACCTAACCTAACCTAACCTAACCTAACCTAACCTAACCTAACCTAACCTAACCTAACCTAACCCAACCTAACCTAACCCAACCTAACCTAAACCTAACCTACCTAACCTAACTAACCAACCTAACCTAACCTAACCTAACCTAACCTGACCTTACCTACCTCACCTAGTCTAACCTAACCTACCTTACCTCACCTAACTTAACGCTCGGGCGCAAAAAGGAAAAACCGAAAGTTCTGACATTCGAACCGGCGACCCGCCGCACGGTGAGCCGCCCTATTAGACCGCGCGACCAAACCGACATTTTTACTTGGGTCTGCGTGGCGGACCATCACAAGGCACGGCCGCGTTGCGAGGCACCAACCAAAGCGCAGACCAATGCGAATATGGATCCAAGTTGGCGACAATAGGTCTTCTCATTGAACAGGGGACGACTCTAAAATAAATCGGATTTGATGTGATCACATGCCCAATGGTGGATTCCAGCAGATTGGTTGCGTCTGCTTTCCTTAAATGAACTGGAATTCTTTTTTAAAGTATATTGGTACAATTGTTTTAGATTCTCCGCCCACTCCGTCCCGCTCCGTGCGATGCCAATATGTCATTTTGAAACACTAAGCTGCCATGCTGAGATGATTTACATTCTGTTAATTTGCAGTTAGTTACTAAGGGTTGAATTACATCGTATGATAAAAAAAGATGTTAAATATAATGGAGGCACAACGGTAATTAATATTTTTAAAATAACTATAAGTTTTGAAAGTTGGTAGAACCGCAGCATAGCTCCGCCCATTTCTGTGGCCCCATCTAGCGGTAGTGGAATGAAACTGAATGCAGAATGTGGCAACAACGACACTTGCTGAGGGGAGAAAAATAAAAAAAGTAGAAAAGTCGATGCAGAGAGCTCCTCGCTCCGCTCGGGCTCAAATACAACAACAACAAAAAACGGCAAAAATGGGTGGGTCCTACCTCGTCCCAGACTTCCGTCCGGAACCGTTCCTGCTTAACTTCGGTGTTCGGATGGGAACCGGTGTACCAGGAGTTGACCGCCGCTAAGACACAGGCACGACGCAGCCACCTTGGTAGGCAGGCTTCCGCAACGGCCAACATCGCCCCTTCCGCTGACTAGATTTCAGGAGTCAGCCCCCTTCGACCAGCCAGTTGGTCTGTGGCCCTAAAGCCACTCCCTCGCGAATTGAGAGGGAGGTAGGATGCCCAGATCGTACACGGCCGAAGCCGATTGTACTCTACTCTTCTACGCCATGTATCCAAGTAGGTGTTGCCCGAATACTCCAGATTCCGAGGCCTTACGCTTGAAAAATGTAGAAGGCCGAACCCTAGGCCTCTACATTTAACTTCTGCCGAGTCTTGGCAAGCACCATTCCCCTGCTCGGGCGTCGAACCACTGAGTTAACGAGTGTATTCAACCTCCGGGGAATGTCCGCGGCCCAACGTCCGCGGTCACTCAGACAACACACTTTGAACACGTTCTTTTGGTATACTTTACCCACCATCATCGGTCGGCAGACTTCAGAAAAAATTTTACTCCGGCAAAGAGTTGAACCCCGGACCTTGCGGTCGTCGGCCGGCCCGCTAGCCCACTACGCTACGGAGCTATGGTGGGGAGGAGCAGCGCGCTATTGATACTTTAGCTACTGTTGTCCCGCAGAGAGCGAAACTGTTAGCTCGCGCAAGGCTTAGCTCTCGCTGACGATATGTCACACCCATTTGATAGGGTCAGGCAGCGCAGGCTTTCACCTTTTCGCGAGGTGAGTTCCGTCTGCGCTCATAGTCTGGTCAGCCCCTTGGTACCGGTGCGTGTCGGACAGGAGGGTGAGAAAATATGAATAAAAAAAATCGTGCAGCAGAGGCCTATCGACCAGATGGACAAACAGCGGATGGAATTAAAGCCGAGCGCGACATGACGAATTCAGACCGTGTACTTGCACTGGAAAGAGCTCGCGAATGCAAAACTAACAGTCCAAGCAACTATTTATGATTCCGTGTTGCAAACGTATTGGGTTCAGATGCCTCTTCGTAAACCAATACTTTGCAGTACGAAGAATATAGTTGGAAAGAGTGTTCGCGTTGTGAGGCTGGACTTTCCCTCTCAATAAGAAGCAGCCCACTGATAAAAGAAGAGTCGCAACGATCGCCTAATTTGGGTCCCGGGTCTTAAGTCCGTTTTGCACACTTGGTTTGGGGTGGTCACAAAGAGGTGTACCACTAATTTCCTAGTTTTCTATCAGAAAAAGTTAGGTTACCCTATTTCGAATTCCGGCGCCCAGCTGAATCTAACTCAGCTGCCAAATCTTGAATGAGAGGCCAAGTTTCGCAGAACCGTGTCGGGCTTTCAGCAGAGCGGGAGTGAGGTGAGCCCCAGGAAGGTGGGCACTGTGGGAGCACGGGAGTCACCGCGCTGCCTACCCTCCAGGCGCCATGGAAGTGAGGTGAGCCCCTGGGAGGTAGGCACTGTGGGAGCACGGGAGTCACCGCGCTGCCTACCCTCCAGGCGCCATGGAAGTGAGGTGAGCCCCTGGGAGGTAGGCACTGTGGGAGCACGGGAGTCACCGCGCTGCCTACCCTCCAGGCGCCATGGGAGTGAGGTGAGCCCCTGGGAGGTAGGCACTGTGGGAGCACGGGAGTCAGGCGCCACGCGCGCTGCCTACCCTCCAGGCGCCATGGGTCTCCGCCATCCTCCAGTACCCCGCGCGCTTCTTTCTCACCAGTTTGAAAAGGATTCCTCTTCATTCTTTTCCAAGTACAACGAATTTTAGAGAGAGTCATTTTGGACTTTTTCCCCCGTGAACCGGCGATCCGCATGTGCTAGTGCCTCTCGGGGGACAGGCGGGCGAGCCGGGTATGCGAAACAGCGCAGCGCGGGCCACCGGGGAGTCCGGCCACTCCAGGGCGTACGGGTAATTGTGGGCACGGGCGCGAAGGGGGGCGGACGGACGGACACACAGAACGACAGGCAGACAGACGGACGTACGGGTGGTTGGGTGGACTGGCCAAATACAGGGCAAGTATGCACAGAGACGCGGAAGGTGACAGCAGAACTGACAGGAATGCCAGACCTGCCGCTGACAGGCTGCGCAGAAAAATAAAAAATAGTAGTTGTGGAATTACTCCAGCGAGGAGTGGCCGTTGCGAGGGTGGACCGACTCGTATAGTACTGCGTACGCAATCCTAAAATACCTCTCATATTACTTACCACTATTTATACTGTAATATTTATATCACCGGAATTTGTCACTAGAAGATGAGCAATGTCCGTTTTTTTTTTAGCAGATGATACCTCAAAACACTAACATTGAAGCTAAAAATCAAAACTTAATTAGTTTGAGGTGTCAGCTATCTTTTACTCCCGATAAGTCGAAAAGGCTGAGTGCCAGCGGCTAGAGCGGATACGTAAAATCAAATGATGAAAAGTTTTGATTTTTTTTAAAAGTGATTAGCTCGTTACACTCATGCTCTATTGGTCGAATTTGTTTTTTCGCATTTTTCATCTTTTCTTTATTAATTGGTAAAAAGCGTTTCATTTCAATAATTTTTTTTTAATCCAAAAAAATATTGAATCCTCAAGATTCAGATCCTGCAAATAAAAAATACAACAACAACAAAAAACGGCAAAAATGGGTCGGCAGACTTCAGAAAAAATTTTACTTCGGCAAAGAGTTGAACCCCGGACTTTGCGGCCGTCGACCGGCCCGCTAGCCCACTACGCTACGGAGCTATGATAGGGAGGAGCAGCGCGCTATTGATACTTTAGCCACTTCTGTCCCGCAGAGAGCGAAACCGTTAGCTCGCGCAGGGCTTAGCTCTCGCTGACGATATGTCACGCCCATATGATAGGGTCAGGCAGCGCAGGCCTTCACCTTTTCGCGCGGTGAGTTCCGTCTGCACTCAGAGTCTGGTCAGCCCCTTGGTACCGGTGCGTGTCGGACGGGAGGGTAGAAAAAAAAAATGGGTAAAAAAAATGGACAGACAGCGGATGGATTAAAAGCCGAGCGCGACATGACGAATTCAGACCGTGTACTTGCACTGGAAAGAGCTCGCGAATGCAAAACTAACAGTCCAAGCAACTATTTATGATTCCGTGTTGCAAACGTATTGGGTTAAGATGCCTCTTCGTAAACCAATACTTTGCAGTACGAAGAATATAGTTGAAGAGTGTTCGCGTTGTGAAGCTGGACTTTCCCTCTCAATAAGAAGCAGCCCACTGATAAAAGAGTCGCAACCTAACCTAACCTAACCTAACCCAACCTTGCCTAACCTAACCTAACCTAACCTAACCCAACCTAACCTAACCTAGCCTAACCTAACCTAACCTAACCTAACCTAACCTAACCTACCTAACCCAACCTAACCTAACCTAACCTAACCCAACCCTAACCTAACCTAACCTAACCCAACCTAACCTAACCTAACCTAACCTAACCTAACCTAACCTAACCTAACCTAACCTAACCTAACCTAACCCAACCTAACCTAACCTAACCTAACCTAACCCAACCTTACCTAACCCAACCTAACCAAACCCAACCTAACCTAACCCAACCTAACCTAACCTAACCTAACCTAACCTAACCTAACCCAACCTAACCTAACCTAACCTAACCTAACCTAACCTAACCTAACCCAACCCAACCTAACCCAACCCAACCTAACCTAACCTAACCTAACCTAACCTAACCTAACCTAACCTAACCTAACCTAACCTAACCTAACCTAACCTAACCAACCTAACCTAACCTAACCTAACCTAACCTGACCTTACCTACCTCACCTAGTCTAACCTAACCTACCTTACCTCACCTAACTTAACGCTCGGGCGCAAAAAGGAAAAACCGAAAGTTCTGACATTCGAACCGGCGACCCGCCGCACGGTGAGCCGCCCTATTAGACCGCGCGACCAAACCGACATTTTTACTTGGGTCTGCGTGGCGGACCATCACAAGGCACGGCCGCGTTGCGAGGCACCAACCAAAGCGCAGACCAATGCGAATATGGATCCAAGTTGGCGACAATAGGTCTTCTCATTGAACAGGGGACGACTCTAAAATAAATCGGATTTGATGTGATCACATGCCCAATGGTGGATTCCAGCAGATTGGTTGCGTCTGCTTTCCTTAAATGAACTGGAATTCTTTTTTAAAGTATATTGGTACAATTGTTTTAGATTCTCCGCCCACTCCGTCCCGCTCCGTGCGATGCCAATATGTCATTTTGAAACACTAAGCTGCCATGCTGAGATGATTTACATTCTGTTAATTTGCAGTTAGTTACTAAGGGTTGAATTACATCGTATGATAAAAAAAGATGTTAAATATAATGGAGGCACAACGGTAATTAATATTTTTAAAATAACTATAAGTTTTGAAAGTTGGTAGAACCGCAGCATAGCTCCGCCCATTTCTGTGGCCCCATCTAGCGGTAGTGGAATGAAACTGAATGCAGAATGTGGCAACAACGACACTTGCTGAGGGGAGAAAAATAAAAAAAGTAGAAAAGTCGATGCAGAGAGCTCCTCGCTCCGCTCGGGCTCAAATACAACAACAACAAAAAACGGCAAAAATGGGTGGGTCCTACCTCGTCCCAGACTTCCGTCCGGAACCGTTCCTGCTTAACTTCGGTGTTCGGATGGGAACCGGTGTACCAGGAGTTGACCGCCGCTAAGACACAGGCACGACGCAGCCACCTTGGTAGGCAGGCTTCCGCAACGGCCAACATCGCCCCTTCCGCTGACTAGATTTCAGGAGTCAGCCCCCTTCGACCAGCCAGTTGGTCTGTGGCCCTAAAGCCACTCCCTCGCGAATTGAGAGGGAGGTAGGATGCCCAGATCGTACACGGCCGAAGCCGATTGTACTCTACTCTTCTACGCCATGTATCCAAGTAGGTGTTGCCCGAATACTCCAGATTCCGAGGCCTTACGCTTGAAAAATGTAGAAGGCCGAACCCTAGGCCTCTACATTTAACTTCTGCCGAGTCTTGGCAAGCACCATTCCCCTGCTCGGGCGTCGAACCACTGAGTTAACGAGTGTATTCAACCTCCGGGGAATGTCCGCGGCCCAACGTCCGCGGTCACTCAGACAACACACTTTGAACACGTTCTTTTGGTATACTTTACCCACCATCATCGGTCGGCAGACTTCAGAAAAAATTTTACTCCGGCAAAGAGTTGAACCCCGGACCTTGCGGTCGTCGGCCGGCCCGCTAGCCCACTACGCTACGGAGCTATGGTGGGGAGGAGCAGCGCGCTATTGATACTTTAGCTACTGTTGTCCCGCAGAGAGCGAAACTGTTAGCTCGCGCAAGGCTTAGCTCTCGCTGACGATATGTCACACCCATTTGATAGGGTCAGGCAGCGCAGGCTTTCACCTTTTCGCGAGGTGAGTTCCGTCTGCGCTCATAGTCTGGTCAGCCCCTTGGTACCGGTGCGTGTCGGACAGGAGGGTGAGAAAATATGAATAAAAAAAATCGTGCAGCAGAGGCCTATCGACCAGATGGACAAACAGCGGATGGAATTAAAGCCGAGCGCGACATGACGAATTCAGACCGTGTACTTGCACTGGAAAGAGCTCGCGAATGCAAAACTAACAGTCCAAGCAACTATTTATGATTCCGTGTTGCAAACGTATTGGGTTCAGATGCCTCTTCGTAAACCAATACTTTGCAGTACGAAGAATATAGTTGGAAAGAGTGTTCGCGTTGTGAGGCTGGACTTTCCCTCTCAATAAGAAGCAGCCCACTGATAAAAGAAGAGTCGCAACGATCGCCTAATTTGGGTCCCGGGTCTTAAGTCCGTTTTGCACACTTGGTTTGGGGTGGTCACAAAGAGGTGTACCACTAATTTCCTAGTTTTCTATCAGAAAAAGTTAGGTTACCCTATTTCGAATTCCGGCGCCCAGCTGAATCTAACTCAGCTGCCAAATCTTGAATGAGAGGCCAAGTTTCGCAGAACCGTGTCGGGCTTTCAGCAGAGCGGGAGTGAGGTGAGCCCCAGGAAGGTGGGCACTGTGGGAGCACGGGAGTCACCGCGCTGCCTACCCTCCAGGCGCCATGGAAGTGAGGTGAGCCCCTGGGAGGTAGGCACTGTGGGAGCACGGGAGTCACCGCGCTGCCTACCCTCCAGGCGCCATGGAAGTGAGGTGAGCCCCTGGGAGGTAGGCACTGTGGGAGCACGGGAGTCAACGCGCTGCCTACCCTCCAGGCGCCATGGGAGTGAGGTGAGCCCCTGGGAGGTAGGCACTGTGGGAGCACGGGAGTCACCGCGCTGCCTACCCTCCAGGCGCCATGGGTCTCCGCCATCCTCCAGTACCCCGCGCGCTTCTTTCTCACCAGTTTGAAAAGGATTCCTCTTCATTCTTTTCCAAGTACAACGAATTTTAGAGAGAGTCATTTTGGACTTTTTCCCCCGTGAACCGGCGATCCGCATGTGCTAGTGCCTCTCGGGGGACAGGCGGGCGAGCCGGGTATGCGAAACAGCGCAGCGCGGGCCACCGGGGAGTCCGGCCACTCCAGGGCGTACGGGTAATTGTGGGCACGGGCGCGAAGGGGGGCGGACGGACGGACACACAGAACGACAGGCAGACAGACGGACGTACGGGTGGTTGGGTGGACTGGCCAAATACAGGGCAAGTATGCACAGAGACGCGGAAGGTGACAGCAGAACTGACAGGAATGCCAGACCTGCCGCTGACAGGCTGCGCAGAAAAATAAAAAATAGTAGTTGTGGAATTACTCCAGCGAGGAGTGGCCGTTGCGAGGGTGGACCGACTCGTATAGTACTGCGTACGCAATCCTAAAATACCTCTCATATTACTTACCACTATTTATACTGTAATATTTATATCACCGGAATTTGTCACTAGAAGATGAGCAATGTCCGTTTTTTTTTTTTAGCAGATGATACCTCAAAACACTAACATTGAAGCTAAAAATCAAAACTTAATTAGTTTGAGGTGTCAGCTATCTTTTACTCCCGATAAGTCGAAAAGGCTGAGTGCCAGCGGCTAGAGCGGATACGTAAAATCAAATGATGAAAAGTTTTGATTTTTTTTAAAAGTGATTAGCTCGTTACACTCATGCTCTATTGGTCGAATTTGTTTTTTCGCATTTTTCATCTTTTCTTTATTAATTGGTAAAAAGCGTTTCATTTCAATAATTTTTTTTTAATCCAAAAAAATATTGAATCCTCAAGATTCAGATCCTGCAAATAAAAAATACAACAACAACAAAAAACGGCAAAAATGGGTCGGCAGACTTCAGAAAAAATTTTACTTCGGCAAAGAGTTGAACCCCGGACTTTGCGGCCGTCGACCGGCCCGCTAGCCCACTACGCTACGGAGCTATGATAGGGAGGAGCAGCGCGCTATTGATACTTTAGCCACTTCTGTCCCGCAGAGAGCGAAACCGTTAGCTCGCGCAGGGCTTAGCTCTCGCTGACGATATGTCACGCCCATATGATAGGGTCAGGCAGCGCAGGCCTTCACCTTTTCGCGCGGTGAGTTCCGTCTGCACTCAGAGTCTGGTCAGCCCCTTGGTACCGGTGCGTGTCGGACGGGAGGGTGAAAAAAAAATGAATAAAAAAAATGGACAGACAGCGGATGGATTAAAAGCCGAGCGCGACATGACGAATTCAGACCGTGTACTTGCACTGGAAAGAGCTCGCGAATGCAAAACTAACAGTCCAAGCAACTATTTATGATTCCGTGTTGCAAACGTATTGGGTTAAGATGCCTCTTCGTAAACCAATACTTTGCAGTACGAAGAATATAGTTGGAAAGAGTGTTCGCGTTGTGAAGCTGGACTTTCCCTCTCAATAAGAAGCAGCCCACTGATAAAAGAGTCGCAACCTAACCTAACCTAACCTAACCCAACCTTGCCTAACCTAACCTAACCTAACCTAACCTAACCTAACCTAACCTAACCTAACCTAACCTAACCTAACCTAACCTAACCTAACCTAACTAACCTAACCTAACCTAACCTAACCTAACCTAACCTAACCTAACCTAACCTAACCTAACCTAACCCAACCTAACCTAACCTAACCTAACCTAACCTAACCTAACCCAACCCAACCTAACCTAACCTAACCTAACCCAACCTTACCTAACCCAACCTAACCAAACCCAACCTAAGCTAACCTAACCCAACCTAACCTAACCTAACCTAACCTAACCTAACCTAACCTAACCTAACCTAACCTAACCTAACCTAACCTAACCTAACCTAACCTAACCCAACCCAACCTAACCTAACCTAACCTAACCTAACCTAACCTAACCTAACCTAACCTAACCTAACCTAACCTAACCTAACCTAACCTAACCTAACCTAACCTAACCTACCTAACCTAACCTAACCTAACCTGACCTTACCTACCTCACCTAGTCTAACCTAACCTACCTTACCTCACCTAACTTAACGCTCGGGCGCAAAAAGGAAAAACCGAAAGTTCTGACATTCGAACCGGCGACCCGCCGCACGGTGAGCCGCCCTATTAGACCGCGCGACCAAACCGACATTTTTACTTGGGTCTGCGTGGCGGACCATCACAAGGCACGGCCGCGTTGCGAGGCACCAACCAAAGCGCAGACCAATGCGAATATGGATCCAAGTTGGCGACAATAGGTCTTCTCATTGAACAGGGGACGACTCTAAAATAAATCGGATTTGATGTGATCACATGCCCAATGGTGGATTCCAGCAGATTGGTTGCGTCTGCTTTCCTTAAATGAACTGGAATTCTTTTTTAAAGTATATTGGTACAATTGTTTTAGATTCTCCGCCCACTCCGTCCCGCTCCGTGCGATGCCAATATGTCATTTTGAAACACTAAGCTGCCATGCTGAGATGATTTACATTCTGTTAATTTGCAGTTAGTTACTAAGGGTTGAATTACATCGTATGATAAAAAAAGATGTTAAATATAATGGAGGCACAACGGTAATTAATATTTTTAAAATAACTATAAGTTTTGAAAGTTGGTAGAACCGCAGCATAGCTCCGCCCATTTCTGTGGCCCCATCTAGCGGTAGTGGAATGAAACTGAATGCAGAATGTGGCAACAACGACACTTGCTGAGGGGAGAAAAAAAAAAAAAGTAGAAAAGTCGATGCAGAGAGCTCCTCGCTCCGCTCGGGCTCAAATACAACAACAACAAAAAACGGCAAAAATGGGTGGGTCCTACCTCGTCCCAGACTTCCGTCCGGAACCGTTCCTGCTTAACTTCGGTGTTCGGATGGGAACCGGTGTACCAGGAGTTGACCGCCGCTAAGACACAGGCACGACGCAGCCACCTTGGTAGGCAGGCTTCCGCAACGGCCAACATCGCCCCTTCCGCTGACTAGATTTCAGGAGTCAGCCCCCTTCGACCAGCCAGTTGGTCTGTGGCCCTAAAGCCACTCCCTCGCGAATTGAGAGGGAGGTAGGATGCCCAGATCGTACACGGCCGAAGCCGATTGTACTCTACTCTTCTACGCCATGTATCCAAGTAGGTGTTGCCCGAATACTCCAGATTCCGAGGCCTTACGCTTGAAAAATGTAGAAGGCCGAACCCTAGGCCTCTACATTTAACTTCTGCCGAGTCTTGGCAAGCACCATTCCCCTGCTCGGGCGTCGAACCACTGAGTTAACGAGTGTATTCAACCTCCGGGGAATGTCCGCGGCCCAACGTCCGCGGTCACTCAGACAACACACTTTGAACACGTTCTTTTGGTATACTTTACCCACCATCATCGGTCGGCAGACTTCAGAAAAAATTTTACTCCGGCAAAGAGTTGAACCCCGGACCTTGCGGTCGTCGGCCGGCCCGCTAGCCCACTACGCTACGGAGCTATGGTGGGGAGGAGCAGCGCGCTATTGATACTTTAGCTACTGTTGTCCCGCAGAGAGCGAAACTGTTAGCTCGCGCAAGGCTTAGCTCTCGCTGACGATATGTCACACCCATTTGATAGGGTCAGGCAGCGCAGGCTTTCACCTTTTCGCGAGGTGAGTTCCGTCTGCGCTCATAGTCTGGTCAGCCCCTTGGTACCGGTGCGTGTCGGACAGGAGGGTGAGAAAATATGAATAAAAAAATCGTGCAGCAGAGGCCTATCGACCAGATGGACAAACAGCGGATGGAATTAAAGCCGAGCGCGACATGACGAATTCAGACCGTGTACTTGCACTGGAAAGAGCTCGCGAATGCAAAACTAACAGTCCAAGCAACTATTTATGATTCCGTGTTGCAAACGTATTGGGTTCAGATGCCTCTTCGTAAACCAATACTTTGCAGTACGAAGAATATAGTTGGAAAGAGTGTTCGCGTTGTGAGGCTGGACTTTCCCTCTCAATAAGAAGCAGCCCACTGATAAAAGAAGAGTCGCAACGATCGCCTAATTTGGGTCCCGGGTCTTAAGTCCGTTTTGCACACTTGGTTTGGGGTGGTCACAAAGAGGTGTACCACTAATTTCCTAGTTTTCTATCAGAAAAAGTTAGGTTACCCTATTTCGAATTCCGGCGCCCAGCTGAATCTAACTCAGCTGCCAAATCTTGAATGAGAGGCCAAGTTTCGCAGAACCGTGTCGGGCTTTCAGCAGAGCGGGAGTGAGGTGAGCCCCAGGAAGGTGGGCACTGTGGGAGCACGGGAGTCACCGCGCTGCCTACCCTCCAGGCGCCATGGAAGTGAGGTGAGCCCCTGGGAGGTAGGCACTGTGGGAGCACGGGAGTCACCGCGCTGCCTACCCTCCAGGCGCCATGGAAGTGAGGTGAGCCCCTGGGAGGTAGGCACTGTGGGAGCACGGGAGTCAACGCGCTGCCTACCCTCCAGGCGCCATGGGAGTGGGGTGAGCCCCTGGGAGGTAGGCACTGTGGGAGCACGGGAGTCACCGCGCTGCCTACCCTCCAGGCGCCATGGGTCTCCGCCATCCTCCAGTACCCCGCGCGCTTCTTTCTCACCAGTTTGAAAAGGATTCCTCTTCATTCTTTTCCAAGTACAACGAATTTTAGAGAGAGTCATTTTGGACTTTTTCCCCCGTGAACCGGCGATCCGCATGTGCTAGTGCCTCTCGGGGGACAGGCGGGCGAGCCGGGTATGCGAAACAGCGCAGCGCGGGCCACCGGGGAGTCCGGCCACTCCAGGGCGTACGGGTAATTGTGGGCACGGGCGCGAAGGCGGACGGACGGACACACAGAACGACAGGCAGACAGACGGACGTACGGGTGGTTGGGTGGACTGGCCAAATACAGGGCAAGTATGCACAGAGACGCGGAAGGTGACAGCAGAACTGACAGGAATGCCAGACCTGCCGCTGACAGGCTGCGCAGAAAAATAAAAAATAGTAGTTGTGGAATTACTCCAGCGAGGAGTGGCCGTTGCGAGGGTGGACCGACTCGTATAGTACTGCGTACGCAATCCTAAAATACCTCTCATATTACTTACCACTATTTATACTGTAATATTTATATCACCGGAATTTGTCACTAGAAGATGAGCAATGTCCGTTTTTTTTTAGCAGATGATACCTCAAAACACTAACATTGAAGCTAAAAATCAAAACTTAATTAGTTTGAGGTGTCAGCTATCTTTTACTCCCGATAAGTCGAAAAGGCTGAGTGCCAGCGGCTAGAGCGGATACGTAAAATCAAATGATGAAAAGTTTTGATTTTTTAAAAAGTGATTAGCTCGTTACACTCATGCTCTATTGGTCGAATTTGTTTTTTCGCATTTTTCATCTTTTCTTTATTAATTGGTAAAAAGCGTTTCATTTCAATAATTTTTTTTTAATCCAAAAAAATATTGAATCCTCAAGATTCAGATCCTGCAAATAAAAAATACAACAACAACAAAAAACGGCAAAAATGGGTCGGCAGACTTCAGAAAAAATTTTACTTCGGCAAAGAGTTGAACCCCGGACTTTGCGGCCGTCGACCGGCCCGCTAGCCCACTACGCTACGGAGCTATGATAAGGGAGGAGCAGCGCGCTATTGATACTTTAGCCACTTCTGTCCCGCAGAGAGCGAAACCGTTAGCTCGCGCAGGGCTTAGCTCTCGCTGACGATATGTCACGCCCATATGATAGGGTCAGGCAGCGCAGGCCTTCACCTTTTCGCGCGGTGAGTTCCGTCTGCACTCAGAGTCTGGTCAGCCCCTTGGTACCGGTGCGTGTCGGACGGGAGGGTGAAAAAAAAATGAATAAAAAAAATGGACAGACAGCGGATGGATTAAAAGCCGAGCGCGACATGACGAATTCAGACCGTGTACTTGCACTGGAAAGAGCTCGCGAATGCAAAACTAACAGTCCAAGCAACTATTTATGATTCCGTGTTGCAAACGTATTGGGTTCAGATGCCTCTTCGTAAACCAATACTTTGCAGTACGAAGAATATAGTTGGAAAGAGTGTTCGCGTTGTGAGGCTGGACTTTCCCTCTCAATAAGAAGCAGCCCACTGATAAAAAAGAGTCGCAACCTAACCTAACCTAACCTAACCTAACCCAACCTTGCCTAACCTAACCTAACCTAACCTAACCCAACCTAACCTAACCTAGCCTAACCCAACCTAACCTAACCTAACCTAACCTAACCCTACCTGACCCAACCCAACCTAACCTAACCTAACCCAACCCAACATAACTAACCTAACCTAACCCAACCCAACCCAACCTAACCTAACCTAACCTAACCTAACCCTACCCAACCTAACCTAACCTAACCTAACCTAACCTAACCTAACCCAACCTTACCCAACCTAACCTAACCTAACCTAACCTTACCTAACCCAACCTAACCTAACCTAACCTAAACCTAACCTAACCTAACCCTACCCAACCTAACCTAACCTAACCTAACCCAACCTAACCTAACCTAACCTAACCCAACCTAACCTAACCTAACCTAACCTAACCCAACCTAACCTAACCTAACCTAACCCAACCTAACCTAACCCTAACCTAACCTAACCTAACCTAACCTAACCTAACCTAACCTAACCTAACCTAACCTAACCTAACCTAACCTAACCTAACCTAACCTGACCTTACCTACCTCACCTAGTCTAACCTAACCTACCTTACCTCACCTAACTTAACGCTCGGGCGCAAAAAGGAAAAACCGAAAGTTCTGACATTCGAACCGGCGACCCGCCGCACGGTGAGCTGCCCTATTAGACCGCGCGACCAAACCGACATTTTTACTTGGGTCTGCGTGGCGGACCACCACAAGGCACGGCCGCGTTGCGAGGCACCAACCAAAGCGCAGACCAATGCGAATATGGATCCAAGTTGGCGACAATAGGTCTTCTCATTGAACAGGGGACGACTCTAAAATAAATCGGATTTGATGTGATCACATGCCCAATGGTGGATTCCAGCAGATTGGTTGCGTCTGCTTTCCTTAAATGAACTGGAATTCTTTTTTAAAGTATATTGGTACAATTGTTTTAGATTCTCCGCCCACTCCGTCCCGCTCCGTGCGATGCCAATATGTCATTTTGAAACACTAAGCTGCCATGCTGAGATGATTTACATTCTGTTAATTTGCAGTTAGTTACTAAGGGTTGAATTACATCGTATGATAAAAAAAGATGTTAAATATAATGGAGGCACAACGGTAATTAATATTTTTAAAATAACTATAAGTTTTGAAAGTTGGTAGAACCGCAGCATAGCTCCGCCCATTTCTGTGGCCCCATCTAGCGGTAGTGGAATGAAACTGAATGCAGAATGTGGCAACAACGACACTTGCTGAGGGGAGAAAAATAAAAAAAGTAGAAAAGTCGATGCAGAGAGCTCCTCGCTCCGCTCGGGCTCAAATACAACAACAACAAAAAACGGCAAAAATGGGTGGGTCCTACCTCGTCCCAGACTTCCGTCCGGAACCGTTCCTGCTTAACTTCGGTGTTCGGATGGGAACCGGTGTACCAGGAGTTGACCGCCGCTAAGACACAGGCACGACGCAGCCACCTTGGTAGGCAGGCTTCCGCAACGGCCAACATCGCCCCTTCCGCTGACTAGATTTCAGGAGTCAGCCCCCTTCGACCAGCCAGTTGGTCTGTGGCCCTAAAGCCACTCCCTCGCGAATTGAGAGGGAGGTAGGATGCCCAGATCGTACACGGCCGAAGCCGATTGTACTCTACTCTTCTACGCCATGTATCCAAGTAGGTGTTGCCCGAATACTCCAGATTCCGAGGCCTTACGCTTGAAAAATGTAGAAGGCCGAACCCTAGGCCTCTACATTTAACTTCTGCCGAGTCTTGGCAAGCACCATTCCCCTGCTCGGGCGTCGAACCACTGAGTTAACGAGTGTATTCAACCTCCGGGGAATGTCCGCGGCCCAACGTCCGCGGTCACTCAGACAACACACTTTGAACACGTTCTTTTGGTATACTTTACCCACCATCATCGGTCGGCAGACTTCAGAAAAAATTTTACTCCGGCAAAGAGTTGAACCCCGGACCTTGCGGTCGTCGGCCGGCCCGCTAGCCCACTACGCTACGGAGCTATGGTGGGGAGGAGCAGCGCGCTATTGATACTTTAGCTACTGTTGTCCCGCAGAGAGCGAAACTGTTAGCTCGCGCAAGGCTAAGCTCTCGCTGACGATATGTCACACCCATTTGATAGGGTCAGGCAGCGCAGGCTTTCACCTTTTCGCGAGGTGAGTTCCGTCTGCGCTCATAGTCTGGTCAGCCCCTTGGTACCGGTGCGTGTCGGACAGGAGGGTGAGAAAATATGAATAAAAAAAATCGTGCAGCAGAGGCCTATCGACCAGATGGACAAACAGCGGATGGAATTAAAGCCGAGCGCGACATGACGAATTCAGACCGTGTACTTGCACTGGAAAGAGCTCGCGAATGCAAAACTAACAGTCCAAGCAACTATTTATGATTCCGTGTTGCAAACGTATTGGGTTAAGATGCCTCTTCGTAAACCAATACTTTGCAGTACGAAGAATATAGTTGGAAAGAGTGTTCGCGTTGTGAAGCTGGACTTTCCCTCTCAATAAGAAGCAGCCCACTGATAAAAGAGTCGCAACCTAACCTAACCTAACCTAACCCAACCTTGCCTAACCTAACCTAACCTAACCTAACCCAACCTAACCTAACCTAGCCTAACCCAACCTAACCTAACCTAACCTAACCTAACCCTACCTGACCCAACCCAACCTAACCTAACCTAACCCAACCCAACATAAGTAACCTAACCTAACCCAACCCAACCTAACCTAACCTAACCTAACCTAACCTAACCTAACCCAACCTAACCTAACCTAACCTAACCTAACCCAACCTAACCCTAACCTAACCCAACCTAACCTAACCTAACCCAAACCTAACCAAACCCAACCTAAGCTAACTAAAACCTAACCTAACCTAACCTAACCTAACCTAACCCAACCTAACCTAACCCAACCTAACCTAACCTAACCTAACCTAACCTAACCCAACCCAACCTAACCTAACCCAACCCAACCTAACCTAACCTAACCTAACCTAACCTAACCTAACCTAACCTAACCTAACCTAACCTAACCTAACCTAACCTAACCTACCTAACCTAACCTAACCTAACCTGACCTTACCTACCTCACCTAGTCTAACCTAACCTACCTTACCTCACCTAACTTAACGCTCGGGCGCAAAAAGGAAAAACCGAAAGTTCTGACATTCGAACCGGCGACCCGCCGCACGGTGAGCCGCCCTATTAGACCGCGCGACCAAACCGACATTTTTACTTGGGTCTGCGTAGCGGACCACCACAAGGCACGGCCGCGTTGCGAGGCACCAACCAAAGCGCAGACCAATGCGAATATGGATCCAAGTTGGCGACAATAGGTCTTCTCATTGAACAGGGGACGACTCTAAAATAAATCGGATTTGATGTGATCACATGCCCAATGGTGGATTCCAGCAGATTGGTTGCGTCTGCTTTCCTTAAATGAACTGGAATTCTTTTTTAAAGTATATTGGTACAATTGTTTTAGATTCTCCGCCCACTCCGTCCCGCTCCGTGCGATGCCAATATGTCATTTTGAAACACTAAGCTGCCATGCTGAGATGATTTACATTCTGTTAATTTGCAGTTAGTTACTAAGGGTTGAATTACATCGTATGATAAAAAAAGATGTTAAATATAATGGAGGCACAACGGTAATTAATATTTTTAAAATAACTATAAGTTTTGAAAGTTGGTAGAACCGCAGCATAGCTCCGCCCATTTCTGTGGCCCCATCTAGCGGTAGTGGAATGAAACTGAATGCAGAATGTGGCAACAACGACACTTGCTGAGGGGAGAAAAATAAAAAAAGTAGAAAAGTCGATGCAGAGAGCTCCTCGCTCCGCTCGGGCTCAAATACAACAACAACAAAAAACGGCAAAAATGGGTGGGTCCTACCTCGTCCCAGACTTCCGTCCGGAACCGTTCCTGCTTAACTTCGGTGTTCGGATGGGAACCGGTGTACCAGGAGTTGACCGCCGCTAAGACACAGGCACGACGCAGCCACCTTGGTAGGCAGGCTTCCGCAACGGCCAACATCGCCCCTTCCGCTGACTAGATTTCAGGAGTCAGCCCCCTTCGACCAGCCAGTTGGTCTGTGGCCCTAAAGCCACTCCCTCGCGAATTGAGAGGGAGGTAGGATGCCCAGATCGTACACGGCCGAAGCCGATTGTACTCTACTCTTCTACGCCATGTATCCAAGTAGGTGTTGCCCGAATACTCCAGATTCCGAGGCCTTACGCTTGAAAAATGTAGAAGGCCGAACCCTAGGCCTCTACATTTAACTTCTGCCGAGTCTTGGCAAGCACCATTCCCCTGCTCGGGCGTCGAACCACTGAGTTAACGAGTGTATTCAACCTCCGGGGAATGTCCGCGGCCCAACGTCCGCGGTCACTCAGACAACACACTTTGAACACGTTCTTTTGGTATACTTTACCCACCATCATCGGTCGGCAGACTTCAGAAAAAATTTTACTCCGGCAAAGAGTTGAACCCCGGACCTTGCGGTCGTCGGCCGGCCCGCTAGCCCACTACGCTACGGAGCTATGGTGGGGAGGAGCAGCGCGCTATTGATACTTTAGCTACTGTTGTCCCGCAGAGAGCGAAACTGTTAGCTCGCGCAAGGCTAAGCTCTCGCTGACGATATGTCACACCCATTTGATAGGGTCAGGCAGCGCAGGCTTTCACCTTTTCGCGAGGTGAGTTCCGTCTGCGCTCATAGTCTGGTCAGCCCCTTGGTACCGGTGCGTGTCGGACAGGAGGGTGAGAAAATATGAATAAAAAAAATCGTGCAGCAGAGGCCTATCGACCAGATGGACAAACAGCGGATGGAATTAAAGCCGAGCGCGACATGACGAATTCAGACCGTGTACTTGCACTGGAAAGAGCTCGCGAATGCAAAACTAACAGTCCAAGCAACTATTTATGATTCCGTGTTGCAAACGTATTGGGTTCAGATGCCTCTTCGTAAACCAATACTTTGCAGTACGAAGAATATAGTTGGAAAGAGTGTTCGCGTTGTGAAGCTGGACTTTCCCTCTCAATAAGAAGCAGCCCACTGATAAAAGAGTCGCAACCTAACCTAACCTAACCTAACCTAACCCTACCTGACCCAACCCAACCGAACCTAACCTAACCCAACCCAACATAAGTAACCTTACCTAACCCAACCCAACCTAACCTAACCTAACCTAACCTAACCCAACCCAACCTAACCTAACCTAACCTAACCTAACCCAACCTTACCTAACCCAACCTAACCAAACCCAACCTAAGCTAACCTAACCCAACCTAACCTAACCTAACCTAACCCAACCTAACCTAACCCAACCTAACCTTACCTAACCTAACCTAACCTAACCTAACCTAACCTAACCTAACCTACTCATCATGCATTAAAATTCACCTTTCGCAATCCTTGTTGCAACACATCCTCATCAATCTTTATTCACTATGACACGACTACCTAAATTAACACACCCTTCTATAACCTAACCTAATCATGTCGCATTAAAATTACCCTATCGTAATCCACGATGTCTTTGCCCCGGTGACGACACTTGTTCTTCTTTTTATACATGAAACCTCCTCCTGCTCTCTGTATATTTTTCTCATCAATAAAAAATCTGTACTCTTGTCCTTTGTCATTCCTCATGTCATGAATGCTCCTGTTATATAATCCCTCTGATATCTCTTGTCATCCCTCGAATAATAACTTTCCCTTGTGACTGTTGTCACCTTCATTGTCACTGACTCTTGTGATTATCAAGTAAATTTTCTTCCCCTCTTCAACACATATATAATAATTCTGTCCTTGACGCACGTCCTCTTGTCATTCCCCACTGTGTACTTCCTCTACTCTTGTAATATTTACCAAACCTAATCGAAATCAAACTTCACTAACCTAACCTAATCATGTCGCATTAAAATTCCCCTATCGTAATTCATGATGTCTTTGACCCTGTGTGACATTCTCAACATGATCCTTATTGTGTTCAATTTAATTTTCATTCACATTCACACGATTTTAATCCTTACGTCTCTTTACTCTGCCGATGATGCCCCCTGTCATTATTAAAATCTCTTGTTGTCATCCTGATTTTACATCGACCTAAATTAACACATCCTAAAATAACCTAACCTAATCATGTCGCGTTTAATTCACCCATCGCGACCCTTGATTTTCCAATCAATTAAATTCTTGTCACGTCATCCCTCTTGTCAATAACCTGTCACTGTCCTTGTGAAATTTTCTCAATCAAACTGCAACTTTCACCAAATCATGTCATCGACTCTCCTTCACTTCAATCTGTCACGTTTGTCCGTCCCACACACTCGCAAACTCTGTTTTCTCAACTTTTTTCATGAAAATGAATTCGTACGACTTCCAAACTTTCACCATCGTCTTCTCCGTCCAAAAACACCCCGAATTCATGTGCCGCACCTCCCTATCTCGCCCCGTTGTGTCTTTTCCCTAAATAACCCTTACCTAAACAAACCTAACCTAAACAAACCTAACCTAAACTAACCTAGACTAACATATTGCACTCTCTCCTTATCCAAACCTAACCTAACCTAACCTAACCTAACCTAACCTAACCTAACCTAACCTACCTAACCTAACCTAACCTAACCTAACCTAACCTAACCTAACCTATTAAATCAATTTTCTCTTTTTCCCCTAACCTAACCTAACCTAACCTAACCTAACCTTACCTAACCTAACCTTACCTTACCTAACCTAACCTAACCTAACCTAACCTAACCTAACCTAACCTAACCTAACCTAACCTAACCTAACCTAACCTAACCTTCGTAATGAGTTGAGTTCACTGGAAAAAGAAGCAGATTTGAACAGAAGCAAGAGTGAAGAAGTGAAGAATATGCTTGCCCAACTGGAGAAGAGTATTGCTTCTTCCAAGGAAGAATATGCGCAACTTGTGGCTCAAGCTGAAGCTATCAAGACTGATTTGGAAAATGTGCAGGCTAAGGTGGACCGTTCCATTGCACTGTCTGAGTCTCTTGTTATTGAGAAAGAAAGATGGAAAGCAACTAGTGAAACGGGATTGCGGTCTCAGATGTCGACCATCATTGGAGACTGTTCTCAGTACCGCCAAAACCTGTTTGTGAGATGGTGTCATCACTTGCAACGAGCTGGTCTTCAGTTCCGTGTTGATATAGCAAGAACTGAATACTTATCCAACCCAGATGAACGGCTTCGTTGGCAAGCCAATGCCTTGCCAACTGATGACCTATGTACTGAGAATGCTATTATGCTTAAGCGCTTCAACCGCTGTCCTCTGATCATAGATCCATCAGGGCAAGCCACACAGTTCATTATGAATGAGTATAAAGAGAGGGGAATCACCAAAACTTCCTTCCTGGATGATTCCTTCCGTGAAAACCTTGAGTTAGCTCTCCGTCTTGGCAATCCTTTGCTTGTTCAAGTAAGCATTTTAATAATTAAAATCTCTCAAATTTGGGTTAACTTGTTTGCTTTGATTTATCAATTATTTTTTATCCTTTCAGGATGTTGAAAACTACGACCCTATTCTTAATCCTGTCCTGGACAGAGAGCTCCGTGAAACTGGTGGTCGAGTTTTAATAACCTTGGGAGATAAGGACATTTCGACGTGTCAAAGAAAGGAAACGCTATCTCGCGCGTGACTTTAGCGAGCTCTAACTCGCGCGTACCTTTTAGCGGACTCTATCTCGCGTGTCTGTTTTAGCAGCCGGCTCTCACTCCTATGCTTATAACCAGCAGTTAGCGCCGACTAAAACGGAAGCGCGAGAAAGAGTCCGCTAAAAGGTAAGGGCGAGTTAGAGCTCGCTAAAAGTCACTCGCGAGATAGCGTTTCTTTTCTTTGACACGTCGATTTATTGGTCACCTTCATTCACCATTTTCTTGTGCACTCGTGATCCTACTGTACAATTCCCGCCCTACATTTGCTCAAGGGTGACCTTTGTAAATTTTGCTGTAACTCGCAGTGCTCTGCAGAGCCAGTGCCTCAACCAGGTTCTGAAAGCGGAGAGGCCTGACATTGACAAGAAGCGATCGGACTTGCTGAAGCTCCAGGGAGAGTTCCACTTGCGTCTGAGGCAGCTGGAGAAAAGCCTCCTTCAGGCTCTAAATGGCGCTAAGGGCAAGATTCTGGACGATGACAGTGTTATCACCACCCTAGAGACGCTGAAGCACGAAGCTGCCGAGATCAGTCAGAAGGTGGAGGAGACCGACAAGGTCATCGGCGAAATCGGAACGGTGTCGCAGCAGTACATGCCGCTCTCTCAGGCATGCAGCAACATATATTTCACCATGGACAGTCTGAACCAGATCCACTTCCTGTACCAATATTCGCTCCAGTTCTTCCTGGACATCTTGAGTTCGGTGCTGCACAGCAACCCGCACTTGAACGACACAACGGACTACGCAAAATTAGCACACATTTTCCGCTTTCCCGGGTTTTCCCCAAGGGTCCCGGCTTGGGACTCATCAGATTCGTGTTCTACGCCCTAAAATCTATACGAATCAAGCAACATTCCTTTGTTCCGAATTTTTTCCTAACTTTGGCGATTTTGGAACTAACTTTGCTCCACTATCTGCCTCTACGTGAAGTCGTTCCTCCTTGTTTGTATGTGCGTGTGTGTGTGTGTGTGTGTGTGTGTGTGTGTGTGTGTGAGTGTTTGTGAAGGAGAGAGACAGACATAGGGCAGGAAAAGAGGGAGACTGTAAAATGTTGTCACGTGCTGCCGATATGTTACCCCTTTTGTTTTCTTTCGCCGTCGCAGCACATCCAATTGTCACTTAGAGAACTCTATTTGTCTGAGCGTCTGTCCGCCCCGGCCCGGTCGTCTGTCTGTCTGTATGTCTGTCTGTCTGTCCGTCTGCCACGTCGTCAAGCCCCTTACTCAGTTTTAAAGCTGATGAAAAAATCAGCAGATCCCCCAGGGCTGCAGGGCGTGGACCGGAGGGGACCGGAGGGGACCGGAGGGCGGTGCTGTGGCTGTAAGAGTCGGAGGCAGCCAGAGGCAGCCAGAGGCTTTGTGCCACTTTGTGCGCGAACAAGGTGTGATCTTTGTGCCCCCATCTCTCTCGCACTCGCGGCGTCACCTGCGTGCCCCTCCCAATGTCGCTTTCTGGCTCTGATCTGTCTTCACCCGTGGGTCTGCTCGGCTCCCTCGCACTCGAAGCCCGAGGCGGTGGGAACGGCATGACATGACGGGGCACCTGTCTCTGTCTCCGTCGGTACCCTCCGGCTGGACCCGTACTCCGTTCTCCGTACCGGACTAGTCAGGCGAGCGCCTGTGAATCCCTGGGTAGGCCAGCCCGCGCGACAGACGTGCATACTGCAGTCGTGACTGCCTACCTAGCAGGCGTCAGACCCAGACTGGCCCAGCGGGGTTTGCCGAAGCTGGCCGAAGCGATAATATCGTGGATGACCCCAAGCCTAGCTCTCCTCAGACAGCAGACGAGGGTCACAAACGGGCCACCGCAGGGCACCGCAGGGCACCGCAGGGCACCGCAGGGCACCGCAGGGCACCGCAGGGCACCGCAGGGCACCGCAGGGCACCGCAGGGCACCGCAGGGCACCGCAGGGCACCGCAGGGCACCGCAGGGCACCGCAGGGCACCGCAGGGCACCGCAGGGCACCGCAGGGCACCGCAGGGCACCGCAGGGCACCGCAGGGCACCGCAGGGCACCGCAGGGCACCGCAGGGCACCGCAGGGCACCGCAGGGCACCGCAGGGCACCGCAGGGCACCGCAGGGCACCGCAGGGCACCGCAGGGCACCGCAGGGCACCGCAGGGCACCGCAGGGCACCGCAGGGCACCGCAGGGCACCGCAGGGCACCGCAGGGCACCGCAGGGCACCGCAGGGCACCGCAGGGCACCGCAGGGCACCGCAGGGCACCGCAGGGCACCGCAGGGCACCGCAGGGCACCGCAGGGCACCGCAGGGCACCGCAGGGCACCGCAGGGCACCGCAGGGCACCGCAGGGCACCGCAGGGCACCGCAGGGCACCGCAGGGCACCGCAGGGCACCGCAGGGCACCGCAGGGCACCGCAGGGCACCGCAGGGCACCGCAGGGCACCGCAGGGCACCGCAGGGCACCGCAGGGCACCGCAGGGCACGGCAGGGCACCGCAGGGCACCGCAGGGCACCGCAGGGCACCGCAGGGCAGGGCACGGCAGGGCACGGCAGGGCACCGCAGGGCACCGCAGGGCACCGCAGGGCACCGCAGGGCACCGCAGGGCACCGCAGGGCACCGCAGGGCACCGCAGGGCACCGCAGGGCACCGCAGGGCACCGCAGGGCACCGCAGGGCACCGCAGGGCACCGCAGGGCACCGCAGGGCACCGCAGGGCACCGCAGGGCACCGCAGGGCACCGCAGGGCACCGCAGGGCACCGCAGGGCACCGCAGGGCACCGCAGGGCACCGCAGGGCACCGCAGGGCACCCTCCGCCCCTGTGGAATAGTGTTGGTGTGGCGCGTGCAGAGCAGAGCCCTCCCTTGTCTTCAGCAACACAATTGCTACTGCTCCCGAGGGAGCTATGTCCGATCCGATGCGCCCGCTTGTTTCGTATTGTTTCCTGATTCAAATCGCGCGCCTTCCTTGGGGACTCTGACGCCGCTGACGCTACTCTAACGCTACGGCTGCAGCTCAACGGCCCTGCCGTAGTCATGGACGCCCTCATCGCGTTTAATTAACATCCGCTCCCGCAAGGGCCAGCCCGCCAGCCCATCACCATCGAGTCGTCCAGGAACGTGCGGAACGCGGCCGGCGGCGTGGACTCGCAGATGGCAGATGTACCTGGGTGAGGCCTGCGGGGCCTGCGGAGCGGAAGATCACACCCAGTGCAGCCAAATATCGGCGCTGCGGACTGACTTTTGTATTTGTTTGTTCCGTTGTTACCGGCGTCTGACTCTCCTCTCCTCTCCTCTGCTCAGTGGCGTAATTAGGGCTGATGAAAGGGGGGGGGGCGATGCTTTACGTGTTTCCTACATTCAGGGGCAAAGCTTTACGGGTTGCCTACATTCGGGGGGGGGGGGGGGGATCGCCCCCATCGCCCCTCCCCTAAGTACGCGCCTGCCTCTGCTGCAGACAAGGACCGTTTGGAATGTGCTGCGGGCGGGTTCCGGGTGTCGGACAGCAGGGGCAGGACGCTCTTCGTGGTGGGCGCCAAGCAGCTGACGGTGACGGGTGAGGGCGGTGCAGACGGCCTCCGTCAGGGCCGACTCCGGCAGCGACCTCAGGTCAGGATCAGGACGTGGACGAGTCCTGGGATGGACGTGGCGAGGACGAGGAAATTTGAACGCTCTCTGCTGTTGACAGGCTCGAGTCCCCCACCAGGTCGATGTGGGTGCGGGCGCCGATGGGAGTGGGCATCGAGTCCAGGGCGGGAGACATCAGCGCGTCCTGTCTCACCGACCTCAGGCTACAGTCCATCGCGGGGTCGGTGCGTACGGGACGTCACTGTCGTCACGTGATGAGGTCGTGGTGCTCACTGCTGCTCCGCTCCGTGTTGCAGATCCGCCTGGAGGCAAGCAGCCTGTACCTGCTCGGGATGCACAGGCCGGAGAAGGAGGCCGAGGCCCTCAAGGCGCACCCGTCCCGGCACCGCCCGGCACGCACCGCGGCCGCAGGGCCAGGGCCGGCAGCGGCGGGAGGGGGAGGGCCGCCGACGGCACGACATCTACCAGCTGTGCATGTGCGGCAACGGCAAGCTGTTCCTCAGCGCGGCCGACAGCCCCGTCTGCCGGTGATGAGGCCGCGCCCTCGCCGGCGGAGGACCCCGGCCCACCCCGTCCCCCGGGCTCAGACCTGTGCGTCGCTGCTAGTGCACCCCTAAGCCTACACCCGTGACGGGGACGGGCCGCCCTCCGCGCGCCCTTGGATAATTTTGGACTAGCATCCTCATTCTGTGAAAGGAGTACTCAAGTGCTTTAATCGCATCAGTTTTCGCTCTATAGGAGAGTGTGCGTCTAGTGGAAAAGTGAGTTTCAAGTTCCATTTCTATCGGGACTGAAACACAATGAAATTGCAAATTTATAGAAGTTTGTTTTCGAGTGTTGTTTGTAGTGGCTTGAGTGTGGTGAAATGTTAGAAATTTGTTAATGCTAAATTATGTCCTTTTCTGTAATGAAAAGGGGTTGTTAGCCCTTGGTTAATTGTTGCTGTTATTCCTTTAAGGTAAAATTATTGCCTGTGAGTGTTTAAATTCAAGTCTAGTAACATTTCAAATATCGAGGAGTAGCAAGTGTGACAGAGGCCAAATACTATACTGCTTTCAAGAAGCTATTAATCTTAGGGTGATCGTAGATTGACAGGAATGATGTGCATGCCATGAAGTTAATCATCAGATATATGTGCAAATACTGTCAAACAATTTTATACGTTTCAAACTTCTAACTGAATGCTCCGCCACAGATTGGCTGAGAACTGTGACAAACAATCCTTCCAGAAGTGTAAAATATGACGGTCTGTGTAGTGTAATGTGATTTAAATTGAGAGAAATAATTATATTAATAATATGAACTGAAGTTTGGGTTTACTTCTTTCTAAACAAAAATCCCTCACCTTAAAAGTAAATTATTTATTCAACAAATATTGCATCAC
Source organism: Odontothrips loti (assembly GCA_038380765.1). Taxonomy (NCBI): domain Eukaryota; kingdom Metazoa; phylum Arthropoda; class Insecta; order Thysanoptera; family Thripidae; genus Odontothrips; species Odontothrips loti. The sequence goes on along the minus strand of CM076244.1, from coordinate 22,116,947 downwards.
ATAAGCCCTTAAGAAAAGTTACAAAATGTTTTTAAATTGAAATAAAATATACATAAAATGTGTCATAAGAATGGCATACCACACATAAAGTTAATGACTAAGCAAATTGGTTTTAAAACAGCTTAAGCTTAAGCTGTCCAGGTGGGTCGATCTAAGTCAACAGTTTTAGTGAACTCTTTGCCAACCTAGTAAAAAAAAACACAATTACTAGGGTGGTAATAGCTAAAACAATATGAATTGTTTCCTTCCAGAAAGGATACTAACCTGGTAGAGAGCCCCATCTGACCAGTCACCAAACGAGTACCACACACAATGACTGAACATGGCGGGGCATGTAGCAGCACGGTCTTTCAGTCCCTCTGAAGAGGGATCCATAGTGAATACCACATGCAAATTTCTCATGACCTGTCCAGTGAACCATTTATACAATTCTTCATTTGAGTCCAGCATAAGGCCTTCTCTTTGAGCACCTTCTTTACACTTGGTCATCAGGGTGGCATATTCATCACCTACAGAAACACAGACAATTTTTTGTTAGAGCAGATTGACATGGCTGGTACTTTTAGGCAGCTTGTAATGAGCCAATTAATACCTTCAAACAACCCAGGCACCTCTCCATTGGCAAGAAGCGTGTTCATTCTTTCAAGGAATCCAGAGTCAAGTACATTTGATTCATCCAAGACAAAAGCAATTTTTTCATCTTTCCAACTGGAACGTCTCAAAACTGCACGCAGGTCTTCATCAAAGTCTTCTCTCGTGTACTTATTATGGACCTTGATTTGAAAAAAGGATAGACCATTCATCCACGCCACAAAACGTGAAAGAGTTGTTTTGCCTGCTCCTGAAACTCCAATGAGCAGCAAGTGCCCCTGGGGCTGTTTAAATATTCTGTCAATACAGAGAACGTGATCTAACACTTCATCAAACAGAACTAGCTGGACATTCAATTCTTCCACATAGAAAATTTTCAAACGGGCCTTAACAAATTCCCTCACACAATCTCTAGAAGGAATGAACTTTTCGGACAGCAGATTGCTATACAAGATAGGCCGAGTAAGGGCCTGGGTATTGTTAATTCCAGGGAAGTGCTTTTCAGCCACATCATCAATTTTTTTGTTTATCCAGCATACATCACATTGTTGCAACAAACAGTCTTGGAACAGCCTCAGAGCTTCATGTGCCCACAGGCGTACTAGCATCACAATACTAAATGACTCCAGTGGTCTGAAACAAATTAAAAAGACATTAGCGAGAATAGCTAAAGACATATGTAAAAAAAAAAAAGGCAGAGGAGCCACCACATTAACTTCACCTTATAGCTTCACAGATACCACGAACCCAACGAGTCATTTCTCGGGGAGAGTAGACATAATGAGGTTGCATATCCTGAGTGGAACGCTCTTTAACAGCCAAATAGAATTCTACCATAGCATTGGTAAAAGTCTTGGCAAGACCTTGAAGAGGCGGGATGGATTTGAGCATGGCCTCATAGATCTACCACAGAAAGAAGTGTTAGGCGTAAAGGACTAAAATGATTAATTTAAGCATATATTTTAAACCCTACCTGTTTTAAACAAGTTTCTCCAGGATAATCAACATAAATAACAGGTACATGTCGTAAAAATCTGTGAGACAAGGGTTTCCTTCCCGGGTCAGTAGGTGGGTTACAGGCACCAACAAACTGGATACGTTCTAAAGAGACCCAGGCTGGATCCGAGCTTCGGAAAAATCCATGGTGTTCAACCAGCTGTCTCAAGAAGGAGATAACTCTTTGCGTGCCATACTTGTCCATATCAGGCAAATTGACATCATCACAGAAAAGTACAAGCCATTTACCAGGCTGAAAGTGATGAGCACAAAATGTACAATACAGTTTACAATTTACTAAATTTATGACAAAGAGCAAAACTGACCTGTACAGGTGCCAGAACTACACCATTTGGAGTTTTTCGATATTCACAATAATGATCAAATGTCTTCAACAACAACTCTGGCGTTGTGGCAGAAGAGAAATTCAAACCCACAACTTCCATGTCAGGCAATGCTCGAAGAGCAGAGAACAAAGTCATGGTTTTACCAGAGCCCGGAGGGCCACACAGTAATAGAGGCTTGTGCTCTGCTAACCATGTGTGCAACAAAGATTCATGCCTCACTGTGTCCAATGTGGGTACAACCACATCTGGACCAGCCACTTTGTGAGTTCCCACCTCAATCTGAGGTACCTTGGTGGACCAGGGGCACCATCCACCCACAACAGTGACCTAAACCAAGAAGTTAAGATTGTAAGAAACAGTTAAATATTGATGTCAGGCTCTGAGTGAAATGCTTAATTAACAAACCTCATAATCAATTATGGGAAGAGAACTGGGAGGAGGCAAGGGAACAGTTGTTATTGTCCGAATGAAATCACCCAAGTCTGAACGTTCTTTCAGCTTTGCATCTCCAGAGAAGCTCCACAACAGAGCATAAACGAGCCACTTTGCAATGTAGGCCTCTAACTGCTCATCAGAGAGAGGGAAATCAGAGTGGGAATGATTGTACGCTAGGACGTTCCTGAAGAAAAATGACATGGTTAGACACACCAAACATATGAGTAGCACCTAGTTACATTACATATGTAAAATTTACCGGGCTCCTTGATTGAGCATGGAGAAGAGCGAGCTCAGAGCTCTTAATCGAGTGAAGTCCATAATATGTTCTTGTTTCATAGCATACTCCAAACTTCTTACAACCAACCCATCAGGAGAAAGATAGGACTGAAGTATGTTTGATATGTCTCTTTGAATCTAAAAGAGAAGACAGAAGAAGTGACAGTTAAACAAAGATGGACCGCAATAGGGAAGAGTAATATTATGCATTCCATTAAGACCAACTTGCAAAGTAGGTGAAAGGTCATCTTCTTTCTCAGACGATGCCTTTTTATTAGTAAAAGTACTCAGACCACCATCTTCAGATTCCTCCAACGGAATATTACGCAATCTCAGCATATAGTTTTCAAACATCATTTCTGGCGAAAGAACATCTTCAGAGAACCAGACAATTCCGCAACGGGACACCGTTGCCGGGGTGGCATGTTGCACATCTTGCACCTGTCCAATAGATTAACACCACAATTATTAAACTGGTTAAATGACCATTTGATGCAAACAGAAAAACGCAACTGACTTACCTCGAACATTATTCTAACATTGGGAGGAAGTGAAAGTCGTTCACCATTTGGTAATGTTAATAATTTGTTATCATCAAGAACCGAATTGAGGTTTTCCACCCATTCCGGATCTACATCACCATCAAATATTATCCATTGCCGTTTGTTGATCTCACCTCTCACATTGTCTATTATTTTCCTATAATAAAGAGATAATTTAGAGCTGAAAGTTAGTACCTGAATTCATCAATACTTAGCACAGATCGCAAAAACAAACCTCAAGATATGGGTAAAGAGACCATCAGTCCATTCACGCGTATTAGGATCTAGTACACCATACAAGGCTTCTTTTGAAATAGCCTTTGGATCAATAACATGGGCTTGAACTTCCACTCCTTCTAGACGTTCTAAAGAGCGAAGCAAAACTTTCCAAGCAGTGCTCTTACCAGAACCACTTGGTCCAACCATCATTAGACCATGGTTTAGATTGCAGATCTGGTACAACTGAAGAACCTGTTAAAAAAATAAAAAGTCAGCACAAAGAAAATTGGTACATGAGAGATCTGTTAAAGATATCAGGCTGGACCAGTTAACATGCACTCAGTAGCAAGTCATATGCATTAATTCAAAATGTAGTGCACAACCCCATATCTTCTAGCTTTTAATCTAATATTTCAATAAATTTTGGAAATATAACTGAACACAGCATCATGCGAGGAACAAATTTCAAGCAAATACATGAAGCTGGAATGTACCATCTTACTTCATATCTGCATGCTGATGGTTGGCCACACAAAGATAAAAGCAATATAAATCTTAACGAATAGTAAACCAAGTTGGCAATTGTCATGCTCCTACAAAACGTTGAGATTGACTAAGTTCAATTCTGTTGTAGCCTTTAGCCACTGTCCCTCAAAATGTTGAGCACGTGCATTGGCCCATATCCTGAGTACCAGATATTTAATGTAATTAACTCAAGGTTAGTTAAGTAAGTGTTATACAAAGTGGAACTTGCCTTTTCCATCCACAAACCACCTTGCTCTTCCCCTTCTCCACAAACCAGATACTCTTCCTGGCAAACCTTACGGATTTGCTCTTTCAGGCCCGCCATCTTAGCCCTCAGTGCTTCATGTTGCTTATCCTAGAAAAATAACAATTGTGAGTTTAGACAGGAAATCTTCATAAGCGTTTCAGCTTGAACACCACAAATGCACCTACAGCTAATCTCCTCCTTTGAATGCCCAGCTCTTGCAGCTTGTGCAGTCTTTCGTCTGCGCAGTCCTTTCTGAAACACAAGGTAACAGTGAGTATTATGCTTAAAAGTTTCTGGTCTTCTTTCGTATTCCAGGATCTCCTGCTCCACTAACTTGATAGGTTGGCCTTGCAAGGCCTCCCACATGAGCCTGGTATAGTCTTGGCTCGCTGTCCTTTTCGACATGGTTAACCTGGGGGGACTGGGGGACATCTACCGGCCGGCCTCTGCCCTCTCGGTATGTGGCCCTATGTTGAGTCCTCTGTCCACTTTGGCCAACTCACAAAAATCGTTTCTTGAGACAAACCAATTTTTCTTCTCAAAATAGGGACAAAAAAAAAAATTCCCTCAAGGAAAAAAAAATTTTACTCGAATACTTGATGTTTGTTCTTGGACCAAGTAAAAATTAATACAAGCAAGGTTGTCTTACATCAATATTACTATAAAATTTTTCCCGCAAGTATAATTTTCCTTGTGGAAAGACATTTTTGTCGTCTCAAAAACTCTCTTGTAGCAAGAACCCATCTCTTTTACCAAGGTTTTTTTTTTCTCTGCCCAATTTGTTTCTCCTGTGCCTCATATAATACCACCCTCATCCCGTTTTCAGTGTGCAACCAATAAAAATGAAACGAAAGGTTCTGTGCAATTAATATTTATTACCTGACAAATATGACTACACAGTGAAGACACTGTGCTAAAACTAAAAGGCAGTATAAAATATGGAAATGGATAGCATATGCAACAGGTATTCTGTGGTGACAGCTGAAGGTACTTTCCAACTTTATTTTGCCTTGTGTATTGTGTCTGGTGAGAACAAAGGTCTAAATGCTATCCTAGGATTTGTAGAGGGCTTCAATGCTAATTTTTATTGTAGGATTTGCTACGAGAAGAAAAACGTCATGCAGCTTCAGGTGGAAGCAAATGTAGAGAAGTGGAGGACAAGGGAGACGTATGATCTTGAAACTGATAATGTTTCTCTCACTGGCCGCAAAGGGAATTGTATCTTTAATGAGTTACAGTCATTTTATGGCTGATGCTCTTCAATCACTTTCCGAAATGTTTCACAATTCCCTTTCACTCTGTCACGAGCATGGATAAGGAGAACTAAAAAAAATCCTTGTGTCTATTCGCCCAAAAGTTCAAAAAATAATATTTTCTATATATCCATACATATAATAATAAAAATCATAATAGGCTAATATCCATAATCAAAAAAAATATCTTCTAGCTGAGACTTAAATTTAGATGGAAGACATGAAATTTGGATACAACCTTCACCTAAATTATGAACTCCTGTGTGAGTGCCAAGTTCCTTGTTAGTCTCATAATCATCAAAGGAAAATTCAAGTAGAAGAACAAGTTTACCAGCAAACTTAGGTTTAATAATTTTTCTCCATAAATCACCTTGGATAACATTTTGAAGAGGACCATTCTCATGATAGGAATTTTCTAAACACTCCACATAGTTCAATATTTGCTTTCAAACACCAGGGAGTTCAAGGAAACCCTCCAGAACATAATGGAAAAGGGATAAACTGTCCAATTAATTCAATTGGAACTTTCACAACAAATATTAACATTAACATTAACAACCTGGTCATCAAGAGCTACACCCAAAGAAAAGGGTTGAGGCTTTGTGTAGGCACCGCACTTTTCAATTTTAGTTATACATTTGTAATGAGATTCAAACCCATCATATAAATTCTGGCAAGAGTGAAACATCCTACTTACATTCTTCACTTCCTTCACAGGTACAGAGTCACTCAAAGACAACAGACTTAACACTTTATCTTTCAGGATCAGTAAATATCCACCCCCTAACATATTTAGATGTCCATCAATAATCAGTTGAATCTGTGCTTCTGTAAAGGCATTGTCATACAAACTACCTATGAAAGTAATAACAGATTTTGACAAAGATTTGTCAAAACTTCTGCTGTCTAAACCTTCTCTAGACCCAGAAGTATCTACTTCAGGAATACAAATATGATTGCAGTCTACAACAAAATCATAAGAATCTGTCTCACTTGTATTACTAATAGTTTCTTGAACATATTGAAAAGCAGGAAGAGAAACATGAGTACCAGGGGTACTGCAATACTGCAATACTGACAACATCTATGTGACTCTTGACATGTTTGAGGAAGCTATTTAATTTATCAAATTTTCTGCCGAAACACTTGAAGTGCCCACATACCATGGACTTATCAGACACAAGCTTCTGATGGTAGAATAGAAAGTGAGCAAGGAAGGCCTCACTTCAGTCAAATCTCAACTTACCTTTGCAGCCCGGACACTGACCCTTAACCCTTAAGATCTACATAAAACAAACTGAAATAAGCTATAAGCTTCCAAGAACAGTTTAACTAAAAAAATAAATAGACTGACTCTGACGACTTAAACAGTACAGGGCAGATATTTCTGAGTGGATACCTTAGTATTACTACTAAGCACATATTTCAAAGCGTAAAAAGTATAAAAATTTACTGCAACCTGCAGTCTCAGTCTTCAAATCAGTAAAAATTCAGGTCTAGCCAGTCTTGACACAGTTAAAAACTAAAACACAAGCATTCAGACTCACAGCCAGCATTACTGTTACAGTTATTCATTGCTAAAAACCTAAAGTTCACAAAAAAATCAAAGCAAAATTTAGGGAATAAGAATAATACTTCACATATCAGAGCATACCAAAAAATGTTGTGACAGAATTGAGAATTTTATCTTCAGAATAATCAATCTAGTACACATGCTTCTGCAACAGCTGCCACAGGTGTTGTGCTTCTGGAGGGTAGCCACAATTGAGAACCCAACAAGTTTTCAGGCAGATATCAACTGCAGAGAGGAGGCTGCCTGTCCTCCAAGGATTTCCATCGACAACCACATATGTGGCTTTGACCGAGCCACTCTCTTCATGAGCTGCGATGAATGGCTGCAGTGGGGCTCCAAGCTTCACATGGCGCTCCTTCCTTTCTCGCAGCAGTTCTTCGAATTCAGCAACAGCCTAAGAAGAAAATCGAGTGATCAAACCATGTATCATTTACAATCTACCCTTAAGGAAGTACCTGAACATTAATTTATTTTATGTTCATTTGAAAACGATGATTTTGGGACGATTAGCTTTCCTTAAAAGAATAGTCTGATACTTCAGTATGTTGTCCAATCTCACAAGTTTGTGAAAAATATCTGATATGCATTATCAGTTAGTAATAAACTACATTAAACCCAGGCATATTTTATTTAAAAGATTAAGCACAAAAGCTGAGAAACAAAAATTGCTTTCAGTGCATTGCACCTTTAGATCAGAAAGAAAGCAGTGGCAAATAATCACAAGAAGCCACTTGGGTCAAAACGGGTGCTACTAATTCACCAGGGCATTTAATTATGATACCTCACATTGTTATTCAAAGGGCAAATTTAATGTTCAGCAGACACACTCATTTGGGAATACTACTAGAAACAACACTTTCTTACTCATTGGAACATGTAGAACAAAAGCATCTTTTGATTAAATCGCACTCGGCTTGAAAGTTACTTTGACAACTTTTACTCTACCCTTCTGCTTGCACACGAAGGGCAGGGTACTGAGAACGAAATCTTTGGAGTCTGGAATATGGAAAAACAGCAAGGTAAATATTTTGCCATGAGAGAAATAAATAAAGTTTTATTACTAAAAACTTACTTTCATCATCAGGACATTGATCATTTCTGATCCTAAACTCTTTCTTTTCCTTCATATTCAAAGTACAATTCTCCCCCCTGACAAAATTTAAAACCATTTCATGAAAAGACTTCCAAATAGTGAACAGTGCATCAGATTTCTCTTTGACACATCTATACTTCGTGTCCACCTCAGGCAGACATTGGAAATCATCCAAAACCTGAAAATGAGAATTATAAAATAAGTCATCACTCAAACAAGAAGCAGCCCCGGCAGAGAAAGCTAAAGCACACTTACAAGTTTAAAACCCCAAGTGATGCGAAGGTCGTTCCAGTTTGAAACATACAGGTGGAGAGCCAAATCAGTTGAATGGAGTTCCTTAAGTCTAGGTAGTGCGCACACCCTCCAGTGCGACCTGACCTCCTCTTCTGTTTCCTTGTTTCGTAGCAGCCACTCTTTGGAAGCCAGTTCCTTTTCACCCCAGGTCACTGCAAACAAAAATGATGAATTGAAACACTGATTGAACAAAGAACTGTTCTTAACAATGCAATTATGAAGTTCTACCTGCAACTTCAGTGGGAGGGGGCATTCGGTCTTTCTTCTTCATGGCAGGAGGCAGTGCTCCCTTCCTGCGCATTTTATACTTTGAGTTTTTAACCTTGTCTGGCATTCTCCCCTTAGCTGCCACTTGCTTTTCATTCTCCGTCTTTGGAGCCACATACCAGACTGATGGCTGGAGGGAACAAAGTAAAATAAAGTTAGTTTCAAGGTCCCTCAATCAAAGGCACATCCAGACTTAAATAAATTACTGCAAGATAAATTAAAATCAATCTGTTTGAACTACTGTTATTTAAAATTTTATGTCCAAGTGAAAAAATATTTTTAAAATTGACTTAAATACTCACATTTTCTGTAGGAAATAGCTCAACTATCTTTGCAGTCAGCATCTCATAGAGAAATTTAGTTGGACTGGAAGGGATACAAAGCATAAGATAAGATAAGCCAGTCGGCTAAAGCCCACCCCACAATTAAGGGGGATACTGCCTCCGGGTGGAGCCATAGGCTGACTCGAGTAGGTATTTAATCCCGCCTACACGGAGTGCCTCACTGATGCAGCAGGTGGAGAGCCTCCAGAGGCCCACGCAGTGCAGGCCGGGTGCCTCCACTGGTTGGAGTTAAGAGAAGCCTCTCTAGGGGCCAGTTGCCATCCGGCCGGGTGCTGGTAGCGGTTGAGTTGTTGAAGGGCCTGCCCCAGCCCCCTTCGCAGCAGAGGCGATTGCGCGATGCTGTTTGAAAGCCTGGTTGATAGGTGCTCATGCCATGCAAGCAGAGAGAGAAGGAACATGCATTAGCAAGGGAAGGCGGAAGGGCGTAAGGCCAGCTTAATTACCACCCCTTGAGAGGTGTGTCAGGCGTTCAGTAACTGGCACCAGCAGGGTGTGGTACCAGCTTCCAGGGTGCGCGTCGTGGACGCAGCCAGCCTGGAGGAAGGCAAAAGCATAGGAGCAGGCCTATGGGCAAGCATGCAGACTAGGACGACAGGAAGGTTAGGCGTAGCAGGCAGAAAAATAGGATAGCAAGAGAAGAGATTAAGCCCCAGTGGCCGCCCTATTGGCGACCTGCAGGTCTAACCTGTGCCCTCCCCCGCACCCCAGACTGGAAGGGATACAAAGCATGAGAAAAAAATTTATGAGAGTTGTCAAAGAGCGCATAGGACGTGAAAACTAACCTTGAAGTTAACTGCAACAATTTTGAAACTATAACAAGCACTAAGGTACATCTATCATCATGTGTGAGGAAGCCAATTTTGTTTTAGTTTGCGAGCACTGCCCTGCTCATGGGATCTTTCTTTAAAAAATTCACGCAGCATCTGCAAAGATGAAGGACATCAGAATAATACTAAGAGCTGTTAAGAATTGAGTGAAAGGTAAACATGATGCTTAGAAATCTTACCAACTCATCAACTTTTAGATTGGCTCTTTTCGTTAGCCGCTGCACCAAGCTGTAATGATAAAAAGAGGTTATGCTTTCCGCTGAGAAGTAGTGGCCGACACCATGCCGCTGCGCCCGCTCCAAGTACAGCGACAAGCATCAGAACCTCAACTCGGAGAGCCGATCCAGGGATCAGAATCAAACTCAAGGGAAATTATTGTGCGATCATTGCGTGAAAAGTATTTGTTTAAGTAGAAACCAGGGGAGGTAAAGGCTTACGCACGGGGAGAAGTGATCCAGCGCTGCGTCATGATCGTAACAAATTTCCCACCGCCTGCGAAAGCCACAACGTTCTCGGGGAAGCCTTGCAGTTGGCTTGGCTCGTCACGGACCGGACAGACCGGGCAGATTCAAACACGAGACGCGACAGCCATTGAGCGCCGCGCGGTCCCCCTTTCCTGCCTGTAGCTCATGAACCGTCGAACTTAGATGGGGAGTGTAAGCGAGGCGTTTTTAGGATAAAGTCTGGGCTATCCGTTGATGTGCGTATCTTTCCGATCCGACCATTTTAGATCGATCTAGAGCGCCCAATAGGCGCCCGACCGGCCAGGCGGCACCGGGCTCGATCTACAGACGGTTTGTTTATGCCAGTTACACGGAGGATCACACTTACGTAGATGATCGAACTTTAACAAATGTATATTTTTCCGGTCAACGAGATCTTACTTTAATGACGAGGTACCACTTCGTCGCTATGCAAATATCGCTTCTGCTAACTTTTCAATATTTTGAGCCCGGGGCCGTCGTCACGTACCGAGGACTCTGCGTCACGTACCGAAGCATCAGCGTTATGGCTGAGGCAGCCGGGTTTCCCCCTCTCCCCACCACAACCCCCACCTGCTCGGCCGACCCGTGCGGGGCTGCCTTTTCTTTCGGTCATGGTACGAAAGTGAGGCTCGCCGAAGTGATGACTTTTCGTGTCGATAACTAAAAAACCAGGAAAGGTTGGGGGAAATCAAGTTTACTTGTCAGTTATATCAAGCATACTGAGTTCGCACGCTAAGTTTGGTCGATATATTTCATTCCGTTTCGCTGCCAAGTCTGGAGACAGAAGGGTCTGCAAATCGGCCTCTGTCGAATAACGTCTCCCAGTAGCCTGTACCTTCCCTGTTGAAACAGAGTTGGGTTGGGAGTCAACGAACTGGAACATCACAAGATCAAGATGAGACCCCGGTGCGCAGCGAGACTATACGCGATCAGTATGACAAATTCCGCACTCGTGCGCGCTTCCCTCCTTCTCCGTGAGGGGACGCGTAGGACTTCCCTGGCCGGGCTGAGGCAATCGCGACCAACGCCAACGCAATCTTCAGATTGCCACCATTTTAGGGGTGATAGGACGACAGGACAGCCTCGGCATCGGTGACAGCTCACCCGGCTAACCAATTCAGAATTACAAAAATAAAGAGATCTAAAAATTGCACCAAATCCAATTTTGCTGGTGGACAAGCACTCCACGGGCGGGGTGGGCGACAAGGTGTCGCTGGTGCTGGCCCCTGCGCTGGCCGCGTGCGGCTTCAAGGTGCCCATGATGTCCGGCCGCGGCCTGGACTTCACCGGCGGCACCCTGGACAAGCTGGAGAGCATCCCCGGTGAGTACACGGCCTCGGTCACCGACGGGTCGGCTGGCGTGCTGGCATGCCCTGCATATGCTCCGCACGTGCGCAGGCTTCGGGGTGGTGCAGACCGTGGACGCGATGCGCGCCGCCCTCCAGGACCCCGGCTGTTTCATCGTGGGCGCGACCTCGAGGCTCGCCCCCGCCGACGGCGAACTGTACAAGCGCCGTGACGTGACCGGCACCGTGGACAGTATTCCCCTCATCACCTGTGAGTGGACAGTATTCCCCTCATCACCTGTGAGTGGACAGTATTCCCCTCATCACCTGTGAGTGGACAGTATTCCCCTCATCACCTGTGAGTGGACAGTATTCCCCTCATCACCTGTGAGTGGACAGTATTCCCCTCATCACCTGTGAGTGGACTGCATTCCCCTCATCCCTAGTGCTGTGCCAGCGCGCCCGGCGCGGCGCCGACGGAGCGCCGGGGAGGTAGGCACGCCCGGTGGACTCTCCCACCCGGCGGGATTGCCTACCTCGCAGGCGCTCCGTGTAGGGAACTGAAGGCCTTACTTTCCTGTTCACTGTGTGGAGTCCGCGAATGAGACGAGATGGAGCTGACGGTCTGATTGGTTTCGGGCATCGTCACTGTTTCCGTTCTTTTGGCGGCAAACTGGGGTCTCCGCCCGTAACGATCTCCACAAAGTGGCACGATCTCTGCCCGCAGCGTCCATCGTCTCCAAGAAGGTGGCAGAGGGGACGCGCACCCTCGTCATGGACATCAAGGTGGGGCGGGCGGCCTTGTGCAGGACGGTGGAGGTTGCCACTGAGCTGGCCAAGTCCATCGTAAGTACATGAGGCTACAAAAGCGGCGGCACGCATATACCCCTCGCGCCGCTGGAGGCTCATCTACAGTGCCGTAGCGTGGCCTTCGTAAGAAAATTGATTCCGTTGTAGCGGCCATCTTGTCTTCGAAAGCGATTTCGTCCACATTCATTTCGCTTGGGCCGTCGCTGCAGCGAGCCGCGAGTTCGGCCGAGAGCGGGGTATTCCCCATCTCAGAATTGACCCCCCCCCCCCCCCCCCCCCCCCCGCAGATCGCAGTGGCCGGGCTGCTGGACGTGCCGACGCGGGCCGTCCTCACCCGCATGGACGTGCCGATCGGCCGCGCCGTCGGCAACGCCCTCGAGGTGGACGAGGCCATCCGCTGCATGCGCGGTGAGGGCCCCCGGGACCTCGAGGACCTCGTGTGCGTTCTGGGTGAGTGTAGAACTAGGACTAAACGAGGACCAGGAGCCGGACTCGAACTTCACCCCGGGCTACCCCCGGCCCCGCCTGCTGCAGGTGGCGTGCTGCTGGAGATGCGCGGTGCAGTCGATTCCCTGCCCGCCGGCCGGGAACGCATCGCTGCCACCCTCCGCGACGGCTCGGCGCTGACGGCCTTCCGCCGCATGCTGGTGAAGCAGGGCGTCAGTGAGGAGGACGCCCTCCGTGTGAGCAGCTCCGCTGATGGCGTGCTGCCGCGCGCTCCCTACGCCACGACCGTGCGCGCGCACTCCGATGGCGTGGTCATCGACATAGAGGGCCTCCCTATCGCCCGCGCCTGTCAGCGGCTCGGCGCCGGCCGCACCCGGGCGGACCAGGCCCTCGACCTCTCCGTCGGAGTCGTTCTGGCCGAGGACCTCTGCGTCGGCGCCAGAGTGCGTGCTGGCGACGAGCTCATGCAGGTGCACCACGCCCAGGAGCACCTACCCGACGACGTCGAGGCCCTGCTTCGCGGCGCGGTGGCCATCGGCGAGCAGGGGTTGGCGGCGGGCAGCGAGACCACTGCTGACAGGGTCATCGCTGTCATCTAAGAGACGTCTCTGTGAGTGCCCCTCCAACTCTTCAGCTGTAGCGAATCACATAATAAACAAACATAAGCCATATCTATACATACAGCATTATTTCCTGTTCCATTATACCAGAAAGATAGCATTGATCGAAGTGAACCTGTAACCAGAGGTCGCGGGCAGTAGCTTCACTTCAAAAAAATGTCATGAAACGTCATGGAGGCAGATGATAAGGTGCGCCCACAATGAACGCATCACTTTACATCACATATCACATCACTTCATTTCATTTCAGTTCTGATCGCAACGCTGCTACCGATAACTCAGCCGCTCCGCCTGCCAGCCTGCTCTAGAGAGCCTATACTGGGAGAGAATCGTCAACCGTTCTCGACGCTCATTGGCTGAGTTCGCGTGGAGCGCGCCATATTGCCAAACATATGACAGTCATCGGCAGTCGGCAGTCTGTGGTGCGCATAGGCGCGTACGTGCAGTCCGGAGCCTATAACCTCAATAAACACACCAACTGCTCGATCTGTCTATTCTTTTGTGTAAACGGATGTAATGTTGTAATTTGAGGTGGAAATGTTGCTACGAAATATTTGTCTATTAACTTGAAAATGTGGGTTCTGTTGGAGAAAACAATAAAATGTCTCTTTTACACCTCAACTCGGCACAAAGAAAAGAAAGCGGCCTGTTTTCTGCTTTCCAATGCAGCCAACGCGTAATTATACCTTTACTTATTTTCGAGTGGCATGTGCCGGAAATGGCTCATCGGCATATCAGTAGTTACAATAATTTTAATTTAAATATATTTGATACCTGATAAATTCGAGTCGCCTTCATGGCTCATACTTTTCATCGTTCATAATCCCATCAGTCATAATTTTCATCAGTCATTATGTCATGGAATATAAGTGTCATCAGATATGAAGTGGAAGAAATTAGTGTCATGGGATATAATCCCATCAGATATAATATCATCAGATATAATTCATGAATAAAATTAAAATCAAATAAATACGATGAAAAATAAGAAAATAAATACATTACAATAAAAAGTTTTTCAAAAATCTCAGCCACCATCAGTACTTCTGCCCGGCATATGGGGCAGAAGCCCTCCTCGTGAATACGATTGGCGCATGGCCCACACAAAACTTCGTGCCCACACGGAAAGACGCCATCAAAAACCCAAGGACGGTCATTTCGCCCAGCAGCACCGGGCCCCTCCCGTTTTCAGCAAATGCAGCAGGGGGACTTGACGTTTATCCATTTAGCCGGCGAATGGCTAATCAGGCGGTTTCACTGGACTTCGCCATAGCGAAACCTAGAGTTTCGACTCAATTCAGGGTTTCTGGTCAATCCGTCGTCCCATTTCGATGGGATTAGACTATCTCCGTCTCTTTCTGTCTCACGCGTCTGGCCGAGACAGAGAGAGACGGAGATTGTGAGATGCGGGATTGCCTATTTCAGAGAATGCGCGGTGTGTCTGACTCAAACACTTAACTTTCTAAAAGTCGAATTGGAAAATCGGGGGGAAATCAGTGGGAAACTCTGCGTGGATCCCTTACTCGGTATTTGAACTCAACGACCGGACAGCCGCATCGATATCAACCCCTACAGCGGGCTCAGCGGGCTCAGCGGGTGCGGGCCTGTGCAGCGACCTGACGGCCGTCGACACGGCCAGGCTGTCGGCCCAGAACGGCGCATGGCGGTCCTTCCACGCCACCAGCTGCAACAGACGCCGCCTGCGCAGCGCCACAGCCTCAGTAGCGGACTGGCCTGGCTGGCCTCCAGGATGGCAGGGACCCGGGTCGCAGTCCCGCACCGCCGCCACCAGCGCGCCCCACACCTCCAGGCCTGGCGGGGGCGGAACAGTGCTATTCAGAGTCAGGAGAAGAGCTGGTGGCCGAACGTCTGTCAAGTCACAGGGCAAAAGAGACGTGGTCCTAATCGAGGAGGAACAATGAGAAATCTCGCAATCTGAAAAAGACAAGTTTAGAAAGGTCAGTGGTAACATTGTAGCCTAGCCTAGCGTACCACCCGCCACGCCCGCGAGGGCGCGCATCCGGTCCGCTTCCCGCTTGTCGTTGGCGTGGTCCTGGCCGGGGCCAAGGCCGACCTGATCCGAGGCCAAGGCTGCAGCCGCTGCGTGGCCGAGGCCCCCGTACAGCGCGCAGGCCTGGTGGAAGTGCGTCGTGGCGTAGTGGGACCTCGTCTGCGAGGGGGGGGGGGGGGGGGAGGGAAGCATAGAGTTAGTATATCCTAATAACTCTATGGTGGGGAGGCGGATGGATGAGAATTACGGAGACCTGGGGCTCGCCGTACATCACATAAAGATTTGAGGGCGACGCACCGTGTTGAGGAAGTACTCCCCCAGGTGGCCGTGCGCCTTGGCCAGGAGGTCAGGTTGGTGCAGCTCGTCGGCGGCTATCCGGGCGTCACGAAGCGACCTCAGCGTCCCCTCGACGTCCGACTTGCTGGATTTGGGGGGGGGGGGGGGGGGGGGTCATGGCGGACCGGGCGGTAAACCGGGAGAAGGTAAGGTCCGGGTTCGGGTCGGGTTCGATACTGCGTGGGTGGGAGCTCCTAGGGTAGAGCAGAGCCTACCTGTTGTAGCAGAGGGCGAGCTTGAAGTGCGCGTCGACCACGTCTCGGGGGCTGTCGACGCCCTGTGCCAGGGCCAGGAACGTCCTGAAGGTGTCCATCGCCTCGCCGGGCTGACCCGCCGCCAGCAGACACACTCCCAGTTCGCGCTCCGCCCTCAGTTCCAGGGCTGGAGACCTGGCTGCAGGAGGGAAACGAAACCTTGCGGTGACTCCGCTGCTGGGGCGAGCCGTGGGACAGTCCGCGGGCTCTTAAGTTTAGCCGTGCAAAGCAAGAACTGCTTCATTTTTTAAAAAAATCACCGTCTACAGAAAAGTGGTCACGAAAAATTGGGGGAAAAAAATTACGAAAATTTTCAGTCTAATTATATATTTTTTCGAAAACTTCCATCTGTTTATAGTACACAGAGTTGGGTAGGCAGAGCTTGGCAGAGCCTCTGTTGGCAGAGCGTACCGTCGTGCGCCCGTTGCACCGCCTCTCGGCACAGCGCGGACGCCCTGCCATGGTCCTCCTGCTTACGGGCGAACCGAGCCTCCAGCACCAGGCCCTCGCTCAGGGCGCGGCTAACCGCCTGGAACATGCTGCCTTCCCCGCTGCCACAGCGCCCTAGGGTGAGCTACGAGAGGTCACGGGTTCGAATCGGGTCGGGGGCTAGCGGCTTCGCTCGTTACCCGTTCGTTATCCATACACACCTGTCCGACTGCGGGGCACGGAACTCCTCCGGCAGCAGGCGCAGCAGGGGCGGGCTGGCCGCCCATGGCTTGCCGGCCGAGAGCTGGGCGGCGGCGGTCAGCTTGGGTAGGCTCTCCCCGGACTCCTGTACTGCCATCAACGAGACCCTGATTCTTACTTCCGTTTTTGGCCACCTCCGGAGTACTCTATGACCAGCATCCAGCATAGCCTTGGCGCCTGCGAACCTCAGGATAGGCCACACTGTACGCGGCAACGCATGGGTGTCGTGCGGGCTGGCCTACCCCTCGGCGGGCAGGCGCTCCCTGCCTCCTTTGCCAGAACTGGCACCAACAGCCACCAGCCAATCGACTATGGCCAAAAGCATTCTCGGAGGAGTCTTGCGGGCCTCTGCCGCACACAACTCACATTGGTACAGCAGGAAGGTGCCGTGGGCGAGGGCGACGCTGGCCTCGCACAGGCCGCCGTCCTGCCGCCAGCCGCTGCACGCGTCCTCGGCCATCTCCAGCAGCCGCTCCGTCAGCCACCACCAGCTGAGGCCACGCGCCCAGGTCAGCTCGGCCAGCTGCAGCAGCTGCGCCCCCGCCGAGCCGCGGTCCCCGTCGTCCTTGGCGGCCTTGTTGGAGGCGGCTAGGCCCATCGCCAGGGCGTGCAGCAGCTCGGGGCAGTCGGCGAGCGGCGGCCGCCGCAGCTCCCGCGCCGCCACGGCGTCCAGCTCCCGCCGCGCCGCACCGTCTAGCTGCAGCAGCTGCCACAGCATCTGCGCTGCCCAGTCATCGCCGGTGCCGAGCAGCTCGAGCAGCACGGACCCCGCGTCGTACATGCGGTAGCTGCGGTCAGGGCGGACAGGGGTGGCGTACAGCGCGGCGTACAGCCATCGCTCAGCGCTCGAGGGTCAAGGAGCCTCGACCGGAATGCTCTCAGCCTCAGCTGGGCTGGGAGCTGACGTTAGATGACCCAGGAGCCCGGAGCTCCCGGAGTGGCATATGCCGCACTACGTCTCCCTATGGTCTCCCTCCCCTCTCCCTGACGCCTGCGAACCTCAGGATAGGCCACACAGCGCGCTGTGACGCATGGGTGTCGTGCGGGTTGGCCTACCCATCGGCTCCTCCGGCACCCGGCCCGGCACCGGCACTGACTCTACACCTTCTACTGACCGGCGGAGGTCGTCCTTGTCGAAGGCAGGAACCCCCATGCGCAGCTCCACCCTCATGGCGGTGATCTGTTTGGACACGGTCCGGATGAAGCGGGAAGACGGCGGCAGACACATGACCTCCTCGTCGCCCTCCGCGCGCACGGCCTCCACGGGGATCATCTCGACAACAATCTGGCGACGATGGTGAAAGTTAGAAAACGTAACAGTATTGGGGCAGATGCAGTGGTCATTTCCAATACTTCTTTTCCCTGCCAGGTAAGGTGAGTAAAAGAATCAAAGCAGGTAAAATAAAAAGGCACCCTCCAAAAACAGGACGGCAGTTTTGGATAAAATGCCCACTTTTGAGAAATGTGTGATTTTTTTTTTTAGCGCCGCGTTTTACTTACCCTGCAGCCAGGCCCTTCTCGCTGTAGGGAACTTCTCGTTTTTCCGCCCGACGAGTTTGCAGGGTACGTGAGCGGCAGCGTGCACCCCGGGAGGGGGACGGACTGTGGGGCTTTTCTCTCTGCGCCTTCGCAACAATGGCTGCATGGCTGTGTTGTAGCATGCAGTGCAGCCTGCTGCGAGCCCTGCGCAGCCCTGCGCCCTGCGAACCCTCACAACCACCATTCGCAGCTGACTCACAGTTCCGCTCCCGTCACTCGACCAGGGTAGATAGATTGTAAATGCGAGGCAAGTTGGCTGCGAGAGGGACCCCTCCCGCAGGTCCTCCTGCTGCCGTGCCGGCGAGAACGTGCGGGGAGCCCGGACCAGGACCAGTTCCTCCCCGTGTCCCCGAGACCCCGATCCTATCGCATTACTGGGCGGGCCCATCGGGCGCATCGCCCCCGAAGTGGCTGTGTGTGTACAGCGACGAGAGCGACTCGGACTAGGTCTCGGAGACGCCGGCGAGACCTGCCTCACGATCCTCCTGTGTCTCGGTAGGCGGGCTGAGAACTAAGGTGTACTGGACTGGGGTGGACTTTGAAAGACGACTTGCTTGATGGTGAGCTTGCACAGAACTGCCCTTTATTCAGTTTAAGTTCATACAAGAAACGTGGGTTACAGAGGGCGCTGCCGTCGTAGGTTGTAAGGCAGAGAATAACATAAGTACGTTAGGCTGAGAACACTTCAAACGAGCGCGGACCCCGAGCGCCACCGCCGCCTACGAGGCGAGTGGCATAAAGCGCG
This sequence comes from Odontothrips loti, assembly GCA_038380765.1. Classification (NCBI taxonomy): domain Eukaryota; kingdom Metazoa; phylum Arthropoda; class Insecta; order Thysanoptera; family Thripidae; genus Odontothrips; species Odontothrips loti. The sequence goes on along the minus strand of CM076244.1, from coordinate 22,097,892 downwards.
GCATTTTTTAAAAATTGGGTTCGATCGTGTTGAGATATTTTAAAGGTGTTGCAAACATTTTCGAGGTTGGGGATGAACTGTTGTTGCAAATTTAAACGAAGTCTTGTTCTTAAACACCAACAGGCCGCCGTTGGACCTGGTGGGGTTCAGTCGACCCGTTAGGTTAGAATTCACAATAGCGACGTACTTGTGTCGCCCATTGACGTGTTTTTCTACAGGTGAACTTTCGTGTGAGTCCAATTTTCCTATTCGGCATTGCTTTTCCGAAATATGTACGTGTGTACGGCTTCTAAATGAAATTGACAGATCCGTGCAACGGGCGCACTGGGCAATCCAAATTTTGTTCACTATTCGAGTTGAACTTAAGACCTTTCTCGCCTTCAAGAGTCTGAGAATCAGATACCTCGTAACCCACAGCAACCAACAAGCACAAGATTTGCACCAAATGTCCTTATCTAACACCACAATTACGATATAATAATTAACCGGTGACAGCTTTGAGCAGAAGTCGGCAGCCGTCTGCTAGTACGCCATCTTGGATTCTCCTTCCCCTCCCACCCGCGCCCCGTACATTCCACATGGGCTGCCGGTCCACGCTTGTTTTCAGCAGCGTACTCATTTTTACGTATCTTATTTGAACACATTGAATTCTTGTTGCACCCAGGCGCGGATCCAGGGGGGGGGGCGACGGGGCGATCGCCCCCTTCTTGGAATAGGCAATTTGCGTTACAATCCGCCTGAAAGTAGGCAGAAAGCGGTACATCGCCCCCCCCCCCCTAGAGCCGCCCCTGGATCCGCGCCTGGTTGCACCTCTTTGGAATATTTATAATTTATCCTCTTTCTTGCTGTCACATTTGTGTTGCAAGAGAATTACGGCAGGCACTATGGAGTTGTTGACAAGAAGGGTCTGCAAAATCTGCCCGCCAGCGAGACCAGTCCCGTCTTTGGCGCTTGTTTCCTGGCGCAAGCCGAAAGGGCAGCCAATCGTGGTGCCAGCAGGCATGGGAGTTAGCAGAAGACGCACTGCGCACGGAGCCCCTGTGTGCGAGAGTGTAGGCAAATCAACTGGCAGCAATGTGGCCGTGTGGTCTACCTCCTGGGCGCTCGGGCTCCGCGCAAACTGTAGAACCAGCCTGCATGTAAGAAATTACATTTAAACTAGCGAACACACTGAGTCATGAAGGAGACGCTCAAGCCGTTCAGTAATTTATTACCCATAGAACAAATACTCACACCGTTCAGTAATTTATTACCCTAGAACAAATACACCGTTCAGTAGGTCGAGCAGAAACTTGTGAATCAGCCGCAGACGACGGTATGAGATCTACCTGCTTTCGCACTGCAGCAGACTCGCCATGAACAGTATTTATACCTTACCCGATAATATTGATGTTGTAATTATTATCTAGTTCTAGCTTGTAATTGTGATAAATATGAACAGTGGCTGTAATACATGTTTTGTTTTAAGACTTTTTGTGTAGAGTAGTTCAAAAGTTAAGAGTATATACAAGTTTTTTTTTTAATGAACACCCTGGTGTGTATTGACGTGTATTTGTTTGTACCGTTGCTCATCTGTATTAAATTAATATTTTTAACACATCAAAAGAGTCGGTTTACCGGGCATATCTGCGTTGATAGTCTCGTCAACTCTGCTCTAGATGTGACGCCATACATGAATTTAAGGAAGACAGGAGAGATGAGGAAATCAATATCAAAGATGCTTCACTACCCGCAGCACGCATTCAATAAATTGCGAAAATCCCACACCAAAGTGAAATATGCTTCGATCAAGCATACAATTTCGAGAAAGGAAGGCCACACTACCACACGTGAAGTTTTGGCCTCATTGTGCATCATATGAGGGATGAGCGTGCACTCACAGTAGCCTCATCGCCTCTGTCAGTTTTCTTCGGTGCCTGTTTCACATTTTCACTTCATGTTAACACGGGACAGCCTTAGAGACGCCTCCAGTCTCAGGGTGAACGACTGGTCCGCCCGGGAGGCAGGCAGCCCATCGTGCTCGTCACCTCCACAGCCCGCGAGGCATCGTGTCGATACCCCACACACCGCGCCCGCACAGCGCGAGCAGTGCGCATCAAAGGAAATTATTCTGTATCATACCGGGGCAAGAAATGCAAGGGAAGAAGTCGGGGAGGAAAACCCGGGAAGAGAAATCGGAAGAACTGCCAGGGGCACAAATGAGATGTTCCCATCTAACCTAACTCTCCCAAAGATACAACTCGTTCTTTCCTAGATACAAAGTCACCTTCCAAAGATACAAATCCTTCCTAACCTTTCCTTACCTACCGTAACCTAACTCTCCCAAAGATACAAACCCTTCTTCCAAAGATAATTTTTTTTCTTCCGAACCTCACCTAACCTTTCCCTCCCAAAGATACAAACCCCCTTTTCCAACGATACAAATTGCCCACCCAAGGATACGAATCCTTCCTAACCTAAGCTAACCTAACCTCAGCTAACCTAACCTTACCTGATATAACCTCACCTAACCTAACTCACCCTTCCCTTAATTATTTTCGTTATTTCTAGAATGCTGAGGGCGCGGGTTTATTTCTTTTCCAGAACTGTATGGCATATGGGAGGGCGCAGGCCCTCAGGGAGGGTCTGTAAAGTTAGCGACGGGCGTATCTGCAAGCGTTGCGGCGAGCGTGCGCGTGCGGGTGAGCTGGCCATGGAGCTGGTTATTTTCAAACCACAATTTCTGATTTCGTAAACGACGGGCTGTTGGTCCGTTGACCGTCGTGGGACAAAACCTATGTCGTGCCGGCCTCTACCAGGACCCCTGCCTTCAACTTCGGTGATCTTTCGGGAGCCAGTGCTCAAGCCGTAAATTTACGGCCGCCAGTTGGCCCTGGGACACTGCTTTAGAACCCGTTACCCGGCTATCGCTCGACGAATCTCTCGGCAACCCCTAGCGCGCGCCACTGCACGAGGCCACGAGGCCATCGGGACTCCAATAGTGTAGTACCCTTCAACCCCGCAGTCCGGTTTGGTCAGCTGCGCCTTGTCCGAGTTGCCCAGAAATCGTCCTACGTGTGAATTGTGTTCTGCTCGAAAATTTGGGGGACGTAGGTTCCGTTTGCACACGGCCGAAGCCGCTGTACTCTACTCGCTACGCACCGCCTAGCGGCTGTCCGAACCTGCCAGATTGAGAGAGAGAAAAACAGAAGCTTCGAACACCAGTAGCTTCCAGTCTTCTCTCGAGGCACAGCGCAGAGCCCCAACGTTTTAACCGTCATTTTCGTCATCAACACCGTCATTACACCCAGGAAAAAGACCCCGTTTGACAAATTTGCTCAAGTTTCAAAAAAGTTACATTTAGGCCCTTATTTTCAAAATGGCGGCTCAAGGGGCCGAAATGGTGCGTTGTACGGATATAGGGTGTGTTCCATTGAATTTGTAGTCGTCGAATTGTGCAGAAACGACTCCTAGATCATCTTTGGGCGATAATAATTAGTTTTAGAACAATTTGAGCACTTTGAACCAAAAATTGAACGCTGCTCAGCTCCTATGGGTCCGAAATGAGTGTGCTGCGGGTCAAACTGACCGGTGTGACCTAAGCAACAAGCCTGCAAAAAAATCACGCTTTATATATGTTTTACCGTTTTTTATTCGAAAACGGCGTGAACCGCTATGACTACTGTGCCAGCCCACTTGCACGCGTGTCCCTAACTTTACAGACCCGCAGCGGGCGGGGGCCGGCGCCGGCCGGGACCGAAATGTTAGAGGGCGCGTGAGAAAGTAGCCGCTAGCCGAGTAGAGCAGCCGTGACGTCACCGGGAGGGGAAGGCGGCCGCAGGGGCCGCAGCCGCAGGCTTCTTCCTCCAGCCCGCTTCTGCTTCTGCTGCTTCTGCGAATGCCAAGTGGTTGATGGCGGCAGCGTGCGGCACCTGCGGCACCTGCGCTTCGGATGGCCAGCTGCTCGCAGGGGCGAAGGAGAGAGAGAGAGAGAGAGAGAGAGAGAGAGAGAGAGAGAGAGAGAGAGAGAGAGAGAGAGACAGAGAGACAGACAGACAGACAGACAGACAGACAGACAGACTGACAGACAGACTGACAGACAGACAGACAGACTGACAGAGAGAGAGAGAGAGAGAGAGAAAGAGACAGACAGACAGACTGACAGAGAGAGAGAGAGAGAGAGAGAGAGAGAGAGAGAGAGAGAGAGAGAGAGAGAGAGACAGACAGACAGACAGACAGACAGACAGACAGACAGACAGACAGACTGACAGAGAGAGAGAGAGAGAAAGAGACAGACAGACAGACTGACAGAGAGAGTGAGAGAGAGAGAGAGAGAGAGAGAGAGAGAGAGAGAGAGAGAGAGAGAGAGAGAGAGAGAGAGAGAGAGAGAGAAAGAGAGATATGCGATGTGATAGAAACATCATCGAGTGTAACGGTGAGTCGTGGACTCGGTCGCGGAGGTGTGCGAGAAATTGAATGATGTAATGAAGAGTGTGTGTGCCAGTCTTGGTTCACTACCTGCTCTGCTCGCTGCTCGCCAGTGGCGGATCCAGGAGCGGCTCTAGGGGGGGGCAAAGTCACGCTTTTTGCCTACTTACAGGCGGAAAAGTTATGCCGGTTGCCTACATTTCCGGCGCCCTTCGGGCGCCTTGGGGGGGGGGGGGGGGCAATTGACCCTTTGCCCCCCCCCCCCCCCCCCCCTGGATCCGCGCTTGCTGCTCGCCAGCGGGGCCGCGCTGGGTCTGTGTGTGCCCTCGGACCACACGCGGAGCCGCGCAGCCCCACGAGGTGCCAACAATTGGATTGCATCAAAAGACGAGGACTCCTCCCTCGGATGGCACGTACTACACCCGGAACAGAACACGCGTTGCCTTCCCCGGGGAGAGGGGGGGGGGGCAGCTGCTGCTGCGCAGACTTCTTCCTCTGAACAAATACTAATAATACCGATGGTTCCACGTTCCTTCTGTCGGGTATTTGAACCCGGAACGGTGTGGCGGCGCGCATCACATCCCCCACGGCGGCAGCTGCCGCTGCCGCTGCCGCCGCTGACCCCGCCGCTGCCGCTGACCCCGCTGCCGCTGACCCCGCTGCCGCTGACGCCGCTGCCGCTGCTGCTGCCGCTGCCGCTGCCGCTGCCGCTGCCGCTGCCGCTGCCGCTGCCGCTGCCGCTGCCGCTGCCGCTGCCGCTGCCGCTGCCGCTGCCGCTGCCGCTGCCGCTGCCGCTGCCGCTGCCGCTGCCGCTGCCGCTGCCGCTGCTGCTGCCGCTGCCGCTGCCGCTGCCGCTGCCGCTGCCGCTGCCGCTGCCGCTGCCGCTGCCGCTGCCGCTGCCGCTGCCGCTGCCGCTGCCGCTGCCGCTGCCGCTGCCGCTGCCGCTGCCGCTGCCGCTGCCGCTGCCGCTGCCGCTGCCGCTGCCGCTGCCGCTGCCGCTGCCGCTGCCGCTGCCGCTGCCGCTGCCGCTGCTGCCGCTGCCGCTGCCGCTGCCGCTGCTGCTGCCGCTGCCGCTGCCGCTGCCGCTGCCGCTGCCGCTGCGCTGCCGCTGCCGCTGCCGCTGCTGCCGCTGCCGCTGCCGCTGCCGCTGCCGCTGCCGCTGCCGCTGCCGCTGCCGCTGCCGCTGCCGCTGCCGCTGCCGCTGCCGCTGCCGCTGCCGCTGCCGCTGCCTGCTGCCGCTGCCGCTGCCGCTGCCGCTGCCGCTGCCGCTGCTGCTGCCGCTGCCGCTGCCGCTGCTGCGCTGCTGCTGCCGCTGCTGCTGCCGCTGCCGCTGCGGCTGCCGCTGCCGCTGCCGCTGCCGCTGCCGCTGCCGCTGCCGCTGCCCCGGCGGCGACACGGCGCGTCGGACGCAACGAGTCGCTTACGGCCGTACCGTCGTTCGTTATCGGCCCTTTCGTTCTCGCCAATCAGGTCTCCTTCTCTCTTTTCATCCTCTTCTCTCAAGGCTCTTCCAAACTTTACGTGGTTTCCCCGCCTCTTCTTCTCTCTCTTCCATATATTTTTGTTTCTTCCCGAGGAAAGCAGCAGATTTTCGTGGAGGCAGTTGGTCCCGGCCGGGCCGCGGGCGCGACTCGAGCCCGGCACGTGCGTGAGACATTTTATTGCCGTGGGCGGATCGTGCCGTTGGATACCTGTGCGATAGCGGAGGAGGGGACTGGTGAAATGTGATAAAACTAGGGTATTTCGGAGAAGGTCCAAACGGGAAATGAAGAAGTCAAGAAATACCAAATACATACAGAAACAAAACGCGGGTATCGTGAGGGGTACCGCAGCTTACAGTTCCTCCGCTGTTGACTGTTCCGGTTCCGGTGTCTCTTCACCCAGAAAGTTGTGTTCTCGATCCCGGAAAAATCAAGAGCATTTGCATTGAATCCAGTAATCATGCACTTGGACCAAGAACATTTTATTAGATTCAATGCAAATGCTCTTGATTTTTCCGGGATCGAGAACACAATTTTTTGGGTGTCAGACCGTGCTGGCTGGTTTAGCGCTGCCTTGCTTGAACCCACCAAACGGTTGGATCACATCAGCAGCGCGAGCTAAACCGCCAAATGTTAGTGGTATTGGTTAGTGTCCGACGCTGTGAGACACACTGCTGCGGTACCCCTGACGATTCTCATGCATTTCTTGACTTCTTCATTTCCGGTTTGGACCTTCTCCGAAATACCTTACAGGGATCCAACAATGCCACCTACACGATTGGGTAAGTAGGTAAATAAATCACGCTGAAACAATCACATGCAGGTAAAAAAAAAAATTGCAGTCTTCTCAAAAGTGGGCGTTTTACCCCAAGTTTGCTAAATTGTTATTTTTTTTCCCATCGTAATTTTTACTCGTTCTTTCCCAAACCACATATACATATTCACATATGTGGGTAAGATGAACGAGTATTGTACCGTACCTGCACCCACTCTTGAGAGGTTTTCCTCTCAAAACTCCCCTGCAAAAATCTACTTGTTATAACACTGGTCTCGCCACTGCGGAAGCCATACGGTAATTTGGTGCTGACCACGGGCGCATCCGTACAGGGAGTGTGTGTGTGTGTGTGTGTGTGTGTGTGCTGTAACGAGTGAAGACGACAAGAGAGGCCGTGGTCGTCCTGGGGTTCAACTCCCGCTCTTTTATTATTCTCCCACTACTTTGGCACCGCTGCCCTGCACTGCGGTTGCACCTCTTGTGGTTGCGGTGGCCGTGCCGAGCCGAGCCGGACACCTGTAGCGAGGTGACGTGACGTACTCCTCCTCCTCCTCCGCAGCAGCGCGGCAAGTGCCTTGGTCTGACCCGAGCGGGCCGGGCAGGAGCGGGTCGCGCCCGGTCGCCGGTCGGGGAACCACCTCGGGTATATCATAGGTACTTACCTTCTCGGGTGCATCATGGGTACCTCATGGGTACGCGGCCGGGGAACGAAGAAGAAAGTGACTTGCGGGTCCCGGCGAGTTCCGAACAGCGGCGGGGGGCTGGGCGCGGGGGAGGAGTCGTGGCTAGTGGACCACATTCTTGGCGGCAGAGGAGTGGAGAATGTACCCACGTACCCCCCTCTGACGGCTGGTGGCACCATCCCCAGCGGCATGGTCAGCAGGAGTGGTGTGCGGAGGGTTAGGTTGTCCTGCCGGCCTCCCCGGTCCTCTCCGAAGGACCCTACCCAAGGGAGACAACAGCTTCAGGGGGGTGCGTTGTGCTTATAGGGGCCGTCCACAAAACCACGTGACCTTTCTCCGAACCCGGCCGAAAATCCCGGTTACGAAACCGGAGAAAATTCCCGGTTACGATCGGGAATCCACCTGAAGTTCCCGGTTACGACCGGAAATCCGCCTAAAATTCCCGATTACGATCGAAAATCTCCGGTTTCGATCGGACTTCTTCAGATTACGACCATACCTCTCCCGATTACGACTGGACTATCCCGATTACGATCGGATATCTGCCGAAAATGTCCGGTTACGACTGGACCTCTTCAGATTACGACGTACCTCTCCCGACTACGATCGGAAGTCCGCCAAGAATGTCCGGTTACGATCGGACCTCTTCAGATCACGACCGGACTGTCCCGATTACGATCGGAAATCCACCGAATACGTCCAGTTACGATCGGCCCTCTTCAGATTACGACCGTACTCTCCTGATCACGATCGGAATCCTCTCGGTTACGATCGGATTTGTTCCGGTGGATTCCGGTCCGATTTCTCATAGTCTGAAGTATTGGGAATTTCGAGCTGAAAATTGGTATGCGTTGTCTGCATGAGAAATAAGTAGGCCAGTTTCAATATGAACTTGATCAGAAAACTTTTTTTTGGCATCTCGAGAACGCCTGGTGATATCGACAAACTGACAACAGATTTGGATAGAGCGCGATTTACACGTCCCATGGACGAAATTACAATGGTTGCATCAGTCTAAGTACGGGAGGTATGCGGCTTTGAACTTAATACATTACGTCCGGTACCTGTAACCGTAGCTACGAATACGGTTACGGTCGTACCTCTCATCGTAACTAAGAATACGGTTACGGCCGTACTCGGACCCGTAGTCGTAATCGTAGTTACCAAATTACGACCGCAACCGGAAACGTAACACGGTCGTAACCAGGATCGGAATCGTAACCGGAATCGTAACCGGAACCGGAATTTTCAGTTGGGAATCCCTGCGTGTGAGAGGGATACCGGAGCGAACTGTCGTTGGCGCGGGCTGCAGCCTATAATGTGACTGCAGGCTTTGTCGTGGATTCGATTCCCACTGACGGTTCCCCACACCTCGCCTACTGATTTTTCGCGTCCGAATCAAACTTCCTCGCTTCCCACTTTTCACGTGGTTCCTGAACAACTCCATAGCACCCCGCCAACCGTTCGGCCCGCAGCGCTGCATCGGCATCAGATTACCGCCGGAGCAAATTGTTATTCAAATCACGCGCGCCGACTCCGGCTGCCTTTCGGCTCGCGGCGGCCACGTGCGTCTCGTGCCCCGTGCCCCCCCCCCCCCCCCCCCCCCCCCTCCCCTCTCCCGCTCTGCTTCTGCGCGCCATCGTCGTTTGGCAAGGTGATTTATGATTTGATTACAGCCATGCGAGGGCGGTTTAATTTTTGCGGCGACGCGGTGCGTTTAGCGGAATGAGGAGTGTGTGTGTGTGTGTGTGTGTGTGTGTGTGTGTGTGTGTGTGTGTGTGCAGCCGCCTCCTCTCCCATCCTCCTCTCCCCGTCTTCTCATTTCGAAGAACAGGTTGATGTTCTCGGAGTCTATCTATACTCGCACGTCGTGGAGACATCTCATCACAGGGCTGCAGTCGGCTGCTGTAGTAGTCAAATGAAAGCAGCAGCGATGAGGGGAGAAAGGAATTAAATAAGGAACCCGGTGGGAAAGAAAATAAAAGAGGGAGACGGAAAAAAGTTTCGAGGACAGCGATGAGACCGGCTCATCAGAGGGATAAGGAACGAGAAAGTTATTTACATCTCGTAACAGGATGGGACGGGACAGGGTCCAGTGGTCCAGTCCGAATGTCGCCCGCCTCGCTGCCCCGAAGCTCCGCGGTGTCATCGCTGCCGGACCGATGGACCAAAATAAAGCAAACCAGACTTTCTTTCGTTTCCTCCTCCGGTATTGTCTCTTTCTTTTTATCACATGCGAGGCATTTCGAGTGCGGGGCGCAAAAGTCAGTGCATGAAATTGCAGTCGTTGACCATTTGTCAAGCGTTATGCTTATTATAGGGCATCTTGCAGATGCAGAGAGCACCTCGCTACACTCGGGCTCAAAAACAACTCCCGAAAAGATTTGACATGTTAGCAAAGTTTTGGGTGAAATGTCCACTTTTGAGGAAGGTGCAGAACTCTGGAGGGGCACTGGCCCCGGCGTCACTCACGGCCGACTCCTATAACGGCAGGACGTGTCGCCCGCTACATGCGGATTTGACACCCACGCCGAAGGAAGCCCCGGGCCTCTCATTGTGGGGGGGGGGGGGAGGGCGGAGGCAGCAGTGGCTACTTTCTCCTGTGGGAGCGTCCGCACACCGCGGGACCGGCACCGGCGGGCACCGGCAGAGCGGTGGATGTAGAGGGAGGCAGAAGAGGAGAAGAGAAGAGTTGAGGGCCAGCAGGGTCACGCTGCTGCCGCCGCTGCCGCCGCTGCCGCCGCTGCCGCCGCTGCCGGGCCAGACGACGGGGCGGCAGGGCGACGAGAAGAAGGGGAAAGAAACGATGATTGGTGACGAAGAGGGGTGGGGCGGGGCGGGGCGACAGGGAGACAACCGACTGCCGCCGCTGCCGCCTGATGCCGAGTGCGTCGCGCACCTGGCGAGCTGCAGTCCTCACTTACCGCCCCCCTCGAGGTGGGAACCACTCCGGTAATCGCGCGTACACTTCGATTTTTCGATGTATTCAGTTGTTTCACGCTTTCCAAAGAGTATAAATAATCACAAAACAGCTATTGCAACCCAAATACCAAGGCAAGATATAGCAAATTTCTTGAAGAGTTTTGCTGGTACTGATTCGTACTCATTAGTAATCGGTAATCATGTGTACACCTCAGAACGGAGTGCGTTTCCCCCTCACCTCGCGAGCCGCGGTCCTCACCGCTCACCCCCCCTCGCCTCACTCTTATCCCGGCCCCAGTCTGCCCGACTTGATCCCAGTCGGGCGTCTTCCGTTCAGTAAACCGTGAACACGGAGACGCTGACGCTGAGCGCCTGCGAGTGCCAGGGTAGGCCAGCCCGCACGACACGCGTGCGTGCAGAAGCCGTGGTTGCCTACCCAACAGGCGCCATTCGTTCCCAGACAGTCCCAATCAGGTTCACCCCGGCGCCAATAAGACGCCGACGAACTTGACGGGCGAATCCCGGGCCGGGGGACGGAACGGAACGGGGACGTTTCAGCTGTCGGACTTTCGCTGTCCGCCCCGCCCCGCCCCGCCCCGCTGATGGCACAGGGTGCAGCACGAGTGCAGCGATCCAATCGCCACGAATCTGGCCATTACGGTCGTTTTCATTAGCACCACAGAGAAGGGGTGGGGGGGGGGGGGAGGGGGAGATGAACCGGTGGTGCAGGGTCGCGTTACACATGACGGTCATGGCGCGGGCACCTCCTGGAGCGTTCACAAACCACGTGTCCTTTCAGCGTCTGGGATGGTGGCGTGGCGCGTGCTGAAGTCTGTCTGTGACTGCAGGCCTGGTGGGTTCGATTCCCACAGACGATACCCCCCCCCCCCTCGTGTATTTTTATTGTGTCACGTGGTTCCGGAACGGCCCCTGACCCATATCGAGCCTCATCCTAAGCGACCACGTACGTCCCCGTCTGAATCAGACGCCTGCCTGGCGTGCGCCCCTAAGAGTGTGGTCCAAGAACTCCTCCGGGAGGAAGACGGCGAATTCATCATTTGGCAAGACCCGCATGCCGTAAGCCGCTGCCGCAGGCCACGGGCCGCGTCCGCGGGGCACAACACTCTGTCTGTACTGATGAGTACGCACGGTGCGTGGGAGTGAGAGAGAGTGAGGGGGGGGGGGGGGCAACCCGTGCGGACGTAGCCGTGGCCGCAGCCGCAACATGTGCCCACGTACGTGACCTGCTGCTGCTGCTGCTGCTCCGCGAAGGCAGAAGACAGGTCCGCAAGGAGCGCAGTGAAGAGGAGGACGGGACAGCGAGGATATGTAAACAAGACGGACGAGAAGTTGGTATATCGTAGCGTGTAATCAGCTGTGGCCATGCGATCGAAACGGGGTTCGGGAGCAGGAACTCTAATGAGTAGACAAATGAGTGTTCACGCCGTTCCCAGGACTCGTCAGGAAAAACAAAAAACCTTGGTAAAATTCTGCTTATTTGGCGTTGTTTGTGTGGACCAAACCTTGGGCATCGTATCAATATGAAAACAGTATCCGATGACCCTCAGCTCCGACGCCGCTTTGAGGTGTCACACTAACCTTGAGCGTTTTGCGAAACGATGGGCCCTACGAACAAAGTCTGATGTCGCGCGCCGCCGTTCAACAAAGTGCGATCTCTTCCGCGGAGCCTCCTCGCCCCTTACGATCCGACCGCATATCGAAAATTCCGACGAATGCTAGGAATGATTCAAAAAGTTATTTTCACCGTATTACTTTTCCCCCTACAAATAACGCAACTCCTCTTATTCGTTGACATTCGTTGAAAAAGGAATCTCTGAACCCTACTCGAAGGGATCCCTACGAATAGACACACCCGAGGGGTCGACAACACGAGACAATCAGTGTACACATTTTCAGACAATCAACACGAAATCTTCGATTAAGAATCTTATAAACTGCATTAACATGAGGCTTGAGCTACATTATAGGGCTAAGAACATCCGTAAAACGCCATTACTAGACTAAAATTGTTAATCTTCTGCAAATAAGTTGCAACAATCGACACAATCAGTGTACACTTTTGGACAGAGTTGTGGACCCCTCGGACACACCCGGAGAAGGCAAGGACGTAGACGTCTCTGCCGGCCAAAGGTTCAGTCGTACGTACGGCAGACGCGGTTGAGCAAGTTTAGCAAGGCATTGCCGGGACGTACCGCGTCCGCGCCCAGCCTCAGGACCGGGTGTGTGCTGGGTCCGCTACGCCCACGGCTGCGCCGCGCCGACCCCGCTGACCTCCGCGCCCGGCCGCCCGCCGCGGCTGCACGGCCGTACCAGGCGGCCAGAACGCCGGTGTGCCGTCGTATTGAGTTGAGGCCGCGTTGAGCTCACTGACTGGCAGGACCGGCCCTCAGGCCGTGCCATCCGCATGCCCTCATGGCGCCTCTCCAGCCAGGTCCTTCCCAAGGCCTTCGCATGCTCCAACATCGTACCACCACATGGGCGCCACCGCGCCACCTGGCGGATACCGGCCACTATGCGCTCTGACGTCCTTCACTTTGAAAAAATTCTGAATGTACACCCGTGCTGATTTTAAGAAAAAGTAATCAGAAAACGGAAATCAGAACAATTTAGTAATAATTGGGGGAGGGGGGGGGGAATCGACCGCGGCAGCAGGGCCAGCCAGGGAGGACGCCTGACCAACAGTGGATAGGCAACTCGCACGGCTCCGCATGCGTGGGGCTGCCTACCCTGCCCCTGCCACTGCCGCCGCTGCCCGCCCAGCCGTTGGTAACGCCTTGCCTTTCCCTTTCACCTCCGTGCCCCTGATGTGTCGTCGCATCCGAGGAGAGAAACAAGATGTCTGTCTACTTTGCTGGCGTGGCTCTCAATTGTCTTGTCTCTCTCTCTCTCCGCCATCGCCGCGCCTCTCGACTAGGCATGACCTCCGCCCGGCCCGGCCCGGCCCGGCCCGGCATGGCTCCATTCCGATTCACTGACTCGCACTGAGCCCTGCGCCGAGCCTGTGCGCTACCCTGTAGTTGTAGTACCCTGCTCAGCCATGTCACTAGACATGTCCCACCGGCACCAGGCCGTGTCCCGACTGGTGCCGAGTGTGCTGTCAACCCAAGGGCATATCAGTTCTAGAAATTTTGTACGTTGACTGTGATCTCAAATGATAGAATGTGATTGGAGAGTGACCGGGATATTGTTGGAGGATATTGCTGAAAGCAAATAGAGAGCGAGGTTCGACATTTTTCTTCATTTTTTTGCTTTGGGCCCAAATTGCTACAGTATAAGAAGTTTCAGGCAGTGGGTGTCGTGACACGCACTAGCCGCGTGCCCGGCTGTGTTGGTCGAAGCAATGTCCTCTTATAGACAGTGTCCCAGATTCAACTCTTGCCACCGCCTACAAAAATTTGCTCGATGTTCTGCTCTTCTGATCTGGGACAGGGGACAGCGGGTACAATACTGGGAGCTTGATGTTCTGCTCTTCTGATCTGGGACAGGGGACAGCGGGTACAATACTGGGAGCTCGATGTTCTGCTCTTCTGATCTGGGACAGGGGACAGCGGGTACAATACTGGGAGCTCGTCGTTCTGACCTGGGAGAAGTTCTCCAAATCTTCGCCGGAACCAGACTGTGGTGTTGAGGATGACTACAGTATAATATGGAGTCCCTGAAGGCCGTTTTTATGCGAAGTTGATGGCAGGGGTCCTGGCGGAAGCCAAAGATCAAACAGACTATCGGGCCGTCGTTTCTGGCTCGCAGTACACGAGTTCGCGAGGGAGTGATCGAAAGGCCACTGAGTTTTCCTTGAGTATTTAAATGCAGAAAAGCAATCTTATTTTCGTCCCATCTCGGATCCCGGGTAAAAGGATCGGTAACTCAGTTTCTTATAAACTGTAGTTTTTACTGAAGTTATGCAGTTAGCGCGGAAAACCATGGTTGGTCCCACTGGTACTTTTTCTACACTAAAACTGTACAAAAACTACAGTTTAACTGTACCCTAGTAGCACAAAACTCTCGCCTGGTTGTCGTCCGACAGTCGGAGCGGCGCGTCTCAACATCGGGGCGAAGTTGCCGGAATAATTCACCCGACGATCGAAATGGGACTTTGGCGATTGTTCTCCGACCACCGCAGGCGACGTCGCCGCGAAGAGGTAGGCGACATCGCTGCGATAGGCGCCGTCGCCGCGACGAAGTAGGCGACCGTCGCTCTGCTGCGCATAACTCTGTCGAAGCAAAGGTGGTCATTGTCAAACGTTCCGAACTGGAACTTTGCCGATTGATAATCGAGGTTCTTCCAGAGCGTCGTCCGAAACGGGTCTGATGACTAAAGAGCGCGTCGCCGTACACTCCCCACAGGAACCGATGCGAAGGTGCCTGTGAACGTCAAGAGACACACCAAGTCCGCGGCGATAACTCCCACGCTACTTGTCCTGATGGTCGCCGTGCTCCACCATCGCTCCACCTGCTCCACCTGTCGCCTGGGCGACACAATGGCAAGTATCTGGCGATGAGTCGGTGCTACTAGGGAGATTCCCGGTGTACTTCACACTCTTGACGCTTCCTCCCTGAAGGATTTTCGTCACCGATTTTCCTCGAGATTGTCGTTACTGTTTCTCAGAGCCGGTGTCCGAGCCGGGCAAGTAGTGAGCATTCCGTGTGACGCCGCATGTGCCGCGCCGTGCGCCGAGGACTCAGGACTCCCACACCCAGAAAATCCCGTTCTCGGAACAGGAACAATGTTTTCCACGGGAGCACATCTTGATCTTGATATGCGAGATCCATATTCTTGAATTGAATCGATTTTTCTCGGTTCGAGCACAAAATGTACTATCGGGTGTGACAGCTGAAAACCAAAAACCGAGACCATGTTCTCGACGCACTTGAAATCAAAATTTACTTGAAATTTTGAGTACATTGAACTCCTATCGAGTGCTCTATGGGTTCGACAACGATACAGGTCATCTGTTCCAAAGAAATATATTGCCACCCTGAGCCAGATTCGAACCTTGAACCTGTGAGTTCTGAGTGTAACACTCTGACGCCACGTGTTCGACTCTGCGGAGGACAGAACATGGCAACGCCACATGATGCGGCTGTGAGTGTATCGAGAACATAGACCGAGAACATGAAATCGAGTATTGTTCTGTACTTGGATTGAGAACGATTTTTTTTTTTTGGGTGCACCCCATCGGTGCGTTGGAAAGTCAGCGCGGCTGCGGCGGCTCTGGGCGGGAGCCATTTAAACCGTGGTCTTTATGGACGGACAGCCGGCCGGCGAAGAAGACGAAGCACACATTCCATATGCATTTGCCGCCGGGGGCCATAAAGCTCCGAGGTGTTTGCACAGGCCCGGGCTGGGGGCCGGTGAGAGTGGGCCGGCCGAGCCAGCCGAGCCATGCGACAGCGACAGCATCAATCGCTGTGACAAAGTCGTCATCACAACAAAAGACCTTACGGCTTCGGGTCGTGTCAGGGTGGTGCTGGCATTCATACCAGCGCGGGCTCGAAAAGACGAACTGGCGATATATGCTGAGCTAGCACTAGCGGCGAGCGGCCGAGCCCCCGCCGCGACGAGCCTAGCCGCACGCAGGCAGACGTGTCTCCGGCCTCGGACGAATAACATCGGAAGCGAGTACTTGGTGGTTTCCATAACCCAAAATCGAGTCTATCGCAGTTAAACGTAGCCTTGATTCCCCCCGTCTGTGCTACACTCAGCCGTTGTGTGTTTTGTCGTTGGGCTTGTCGGAGGTAACGGAAGAACCTCCCACAGTAAAGTAACGCCAGGCATGACCCATATGAACGACTGGTCGGGCCTTATGGCCGGAGCTGTCAGTCGCGGTCGGCACGCGCCCGCCACGCGCCCGCCACGCGCCCGCCAACGCGCCACAAGCCGCGAGCGCGGGGCGCGGGACAGGACGTGTGGCGCGGCGTTGTCACTTTGTCACCGCAGTAGTGTCACAGCGCGGGCCGGGGCTGCGGCCGGGGCTGCGGCTGGGGCTGCGGCCGCGCAGCGCTTGCGGC
This sequence comes from Odontothrips loti, assembly GCA_038380765.1. Lineage (NCBI taxonomy): Eukaryota > Metazoa > Arthropoda > Insecta > Thysanoptera > Thripidae > Odontothrips > Odontothrips loti. The sequence continues at coordinate 22,081,594 of CM076244.1, read as the reverse complement.
CTGGACCTGCCTTGTCCTCTCGCACGGCTCCTCTGATTCCGTGGCGCCGCCGTCATCGCCAGCGCACCGCCGGCGCCCGCAGTGGTTCCAACCAGTGATCTGTGTCATGGCTTTTAGGGGCCTGACCGGGACGATGGGCTGACGTCGTCCCTCCCTTGGGTTTTGTTCACGGTGTGGGTGTAGAGGGTGACGCAGACTCAGGTGGTCAGTTGTAGATGGTGGGGTTGACGGCACACGGACTGTTCGGACGAGGCGAGGGCAGACTGACTGTACTAACTGCGGCGTACCGGCAGGGGTACGGCCGACCGACTACCAGCAGCATGCTGGGTTAGGTCTGCCACCGGAACGACTGCCTCCAGTAACTCTGGGACCGTCATATATACCCGGTCCGTACGCGTTGTACTATCTATGGTTCAGTCCAGACTCCATAGTGCAGCCCTCGGGTCACCGCTCTGCAGGCCGGTGCCGAGGGGACAAACACTCATTAAAAATGTGTACACAGATTTCAGGATTTCGTAGGATTACACCCCGTCGTTTTCGTTAATTTCAGAATTTTATTGCTTTTGCGGCCATTTCAGCCCGTGTAGGTATTATTTCTCGGCATAAAGTCCAAGTCCGACTTCAAATTCGCAATTTTTATCAATTTCTTTTTAAAAATTTCTAGAATTTTGTACACATGATTACGCTAGTGATTCGCCCCTCGGCCGGTGCCCTACGCGCTGGGCATCACCCCCTGGCGATCATCGCACCGCGCGTAGATACGCCGCGGCCGCGTGCTGAGTCAGCCAGACCCGCGCGGCACGCACCATGGAATGTGGTTGGTTGCCTAACCAGCGCGGCGCGGCGTCGGCTCGGGACGCCGTACCGTTTGGAGTACCCAGACGGGGCGACGAGCCACCGTCTGACATCTGGAACCCGCCGAGCCGCCGGCCGAGTGTGCAGCCAGCAGTAGGCCCCTGCTAGGGTGCCTCTGATTATGCATGACTCTGATTATCCATCTCTGGCTCTCGGCGAGCCGCTGCACTCTCAAAGAAGAATGCTTGAATCAAGCATCATATGCTTGATCCAAAGCAATTTTTATGCTTAAACCGCTAGTTCTCCGCCAAGCATAATATGCTTGTTCCGAGCATGACTGTGCACGATTCAGGGACATTATGCTTGACTGAAAGTATCGTCACAACAAGCTTCATATCCTTGGAACACACTTCATATGCTGGAATCAACCATCATGTCCTTTGATTTCAGAAACTCCGCCAAGAATCCTCATTTAACGTACATTTTGCGAGTTCAAGCATTCATTTTTGAGAGTGTGGCGGCTCGAGGGGCCGCGAGTTTTAGACGCCTTTTAACCCGTCCCCTGCGGGGCGGGGCATAGCGTGACCGCGGGCGTGGCGTGGCACCAGCAGGGCTCTGCCTGGCTCTGCGAGGTGTCGTGTCGTGGCCAAGGTAGCCTCTCCTCTCCCCTCCCCTCGCTTCCCTTTCCGTGCCGCTGCGGCGCGCGCTGCGGTCCCCGTCTGTCCGGCAGCCGCTGCTGCAGCCGGGGGAGGAAGCGACACGACGGGGCAGGTGTTGCATAATAGGTCGCATCGCACTATTATTGCCGTGCTGGCCGCGGCTGCCGCTGCGGCCATCTCCTCGTGGTGAGGTGAGGAGTGTTGGAGTACTCCCGGGCCCCGCAGAGTAGGAAGGCTGCGCGACACTTGGGGCGCAGCGGGAGGAAGGCCCATAGGCGTAGGAACGGGTGGGGGCACGGGTCGGTTCCCCCCCCCCCCCCCCCCTGAGGTTCCCGGAGGGGCTCCAAACGCGTTTCAGAGGGGCGTCCCGCAGGTGGACATCATGGCAGTTCACAAAGCGCCCAGCAGGGGCGCCCAGGTATCCGAGAAGCGTAGGAGCGCCAAAAGAGGGGCGCCACGGTGGCGTGTAAAGTCAAGTGTCTATTCACTAGGTAAAAGAAGTTGCAATGAACACTGTTACTATTGTGTTCTGTTTTATTATCAAACGACTTGGTCAATTGCCCATAGTAAGTAATTATTGTGAAAGTGCCATTTTGATTGTATCTTTTTGCGTTTTCGCCCGGCCGTCCGGCAGACGAGATCCGACCGCAGCAGCAGCAGTGGCAGCGGCGGCAGATCAAATTGCCAGATTGGTATCGCGACGGTTGACCGACATGATTTCACCTAAACTCCGAGTTCCTTCAGCCTGCGTAGGTGTCGGGATTTATGGCAAAATGTTTGAGGTGGTATGGCTCTTTAGGTCCAAATTGTTCGGTCACCCGTCGTAGAACCGTCCGATCCATCAGAATGCTGCTGCTGCCGCCGCTGCCACCGTCTCTGCTCAGCTGCTAGAGGTCAGGCGCGTTAGCAAATAAAGTCCAGCGCGAGAAATAAAATGAATTCGGCCGTGCGGGGCTGGCGGCCGGGGTCAGTAACGTCCCGACAGGACGGGCGAGGTGCGAGAGCATTTCGCAAGCTGAGATGCCATGCAACGCGCGCGCGCGCGCTCTCTCTCTCTCTCTCTCTCTCTCTCTCTCTCTCTCTCTCTCTCTCTCTCTCTCTCTCTCTCTCTCTCTCTCTCTCTCTCTCTCACACACACACACACACACACACACACACACACATATACACACACGCAGTCCGGAGCCCGCAGCGACGCAAGCTGGCCATCGCCTGCGTGTCATCTCCGCTGAGAAGGTTCTGAACTCGTTATAGCAGGCTGTGCGGCCCGGCCCGCAGGACATCATTCGGTAGCGGATCGTGGTGGTGCACCAAGCGGTTCGCGGCGGCGGCGGCGGCGGCGCGCGCGCGCATTCGATTTCTTCACGTTATGATTTTATGACCTTTCGTGTGTGTGTGTGTGTGTGTGTGTGTGTGTGTGTGTGTGTGTGTTGTCGTAATACCCACAAGAGTGGGGGGCGGAGGAAGGGAGGGTGCCAAGTGCAGAGTGACCATTATTTCCTGCTGGCGCTCGCTGGCGCTCGCTGGCGCCAACGCACCCGTCCGTCTGCCGTCTGCAGGTGGAAAGGTTCGGCCAACCACCGGCCGCGTGGTTGAGCCGTTTGCGGCCAGTTGCCTTATGAATCACCCACGTGATTTGCCTGTGCCCAAGCACATGTCAGCCCCCCCGGCAATCAACCTTTTTTACACTTTTGGCTCAATTTTATTTTTGAGTCGAATGGTTTCTATATTATCTTTTTAAACCAGCTGGCCGTGTACACTCTCAAAAATGAATTTACGATTAAGGCTTTAAGTTTAGCATAATGCTTGAAACACCAAAACTCCTACACGCACATTATGCTTGATTGAAGCAATGGTGCTTGATTGATGGATGCCAAGAATACAATATGTGCTTCAAGCATCATATGCTAGTGTCAATCATACAGACGGTTGATGTACGCAGATGCTTCTTAAATCAAGAAAATCACAAGAAATACAAGATTCGCATCAAAATCGCTTTGAATCAAGCATTTACTTTTGGGATTGTAGTGGCGCTCTGATGCTCCATTTCCAGGCCTTTTCTCCCGTTGCTGGTGTTGGCTGGCATCGCCCCCCTCCTCCACATGAGTGTATGTGTTGTGAACGGTGTGTGCGGGCGTGTGGGGTCATTGTCATATGGAGGCACTTCTCACGAACACCACGCGATGTGTGTGTGTGTGTGTGTGTGTGCGTGTGTGCGTGAGCTCCACACGTTATGAGACGCGTTACCATCGTTTTGTAACGTTGCAAAAAGACGCAGCCGTAAGTACCGGTAGCGCCGGGCGGGAAGTTCCACGCGTGTGACGTGTATTGATTTTCAAACACACAACAGTAGCTAGAATTACTTTACACATATATAATTATTTTTTCATCGCAATGAGTTCGCTGACTCCATTTCACATCACCCATTCGCCTGGCGCTCGTCATCGTCACACACGACGAGAAGCCGCCAGCAGCAGCAGCAGCAGCAGCAGCAGCAGCAGCAGCAGCAGTGGTTAGCGACACGCCATTGCCTCATACATGCAATAACCTTCGAACGCCGTCAGCTTTCTCCTCCTCTTAAAACGCGGAGACGAATATCCGCGAGCCAAGGCGTCACGCGCAGGACCGCAGGACGCACCGCACCTGACAGACACCGCCGGCACCGCAGCGCAGTGGGTAGTGTCGCAAGGCCTGATCAGGGCCAGCGCCGCCCGCTGGGTAGGCAACCACGGCCTCTGCTTGCAGGCGTGTCGTGCGGGCTGGCCTACCCTGGCACTCGCAGGCGCTCGTCGAGTCGCTGCTGTGGCCCTGAGGCTGCTGGTTCGGGCTGGTTCCCTCGTTTTAGCGGATATGCGATGTGCTTTTGTCGGGCGCTGTTGACGGTGCCACCGCTGTCGTGAGGCCATAGGCCACAGCGGCGAGGGGTCCCTCACTTCGAGCAGTCATTGTACAAACCCCGAAAATTCAAAATAAAATTCAAAACCAAGTCAAAAATTCAAAAAATTCATAAAGTCACAAAAGTCACGAAAAGTCAAGAAAAGTCACAAAAATTCAGGGAAATTCAAGGAAAAAGTCACAAAAAGTCACGAAAATTCAAGGAAAAAGTCACAAAAGTCACGCCAGTCAGTGAGAAATCACGAAAGTCACAACAGGTACTCATTGAAACTAAACTCAAAATTGTAAAAACTCTTTAACACTAGAAAGACGGAAGGGGTCATTTTGACCCTTTTTCATTTTCAAGCCAAATTTTTCATACTTTTTTTCAGAGCCTTGAACCCGACGATTTTTGACTTTTCCTAAAACGTCTTAAACTGCAATCCCTCAAAATTTCAGCCTCCTAGCTCAATTTTTGTGGTAGTTACAAAGCCTTTTACCTTCTTTGTCTGAAGGGGTCATTTTGACCCCAGCCACAAAACACGTTGTTATTTTTCACATAATGCACTCTAACTACCCCTAAACACTGCGTACTGGTTCATTAATTCTGCGCAAGTCGAAGTGAATGGTTGATGAAGGTGACGGAGACCACATAGACGCCTTATCGAGAAGGGAATACCTTCAGCGCGAGCGAAGCGACTGCGGTCGTCTGACAAGCCTGATATACCCTGTTTTGACCACTGGCACCAGCAGTAACACCTGGGGTCCATTTTTTAAATGAAACTGGGGTCCTAGGATTATATTTATAATGGTCAGTTCCTGTTGTAAGTTTGAAATACTGCACCTTCTAGCAGTTTGCCCTCCCGTTCCAGTTCCTGCCCAAGAAGGCCCTCATTTTGACCACTGGCACCTGCAGTAGCACCTGGGGTCGATTTTGAAAATGTAACTGGGATCCTAGGATAAAAAGAGCAGGGGTCGGTTCCCATGAACAAGTTTGAAATACTGCACCTTTTAGAAGTTTGCCCTCCCGTTCCAGTCCCTGCCCAAGAGGGCTCTGCATTGCACACCGGCACCTGCAGCAGCACCTGGGGTCTTATTGGCATTGTAGCTTGGTTCCTGTTTTTTTTTTTTTTTGGGGGGGGGGGGGGGGTTCATCCTCGTGAAAAAGTTAGCATCTCTCCCGATGGAAAAGTCCGCATTTCGCACCGAAATCCCGTTCCGGTTCCAGGCCCAGAAGGCCCTGTTTTGACCACGGGCACCTGCAGCAGCACCTGATGTCGATGTTGACAGTTTATCTTGGGTTTTGGGGTCATTTAAAGGGGGAGTGGGGGTCTATTCATATTGAAAAAATTCGTACCTCGCCTACCTAGACATTTACATAGGATATACGCTGTGCTGGTTGCCTACCTCCAGCACAGCTTCCCTAGGCAGGAAAATGTAAAGTTAGGACTCACTATCACTAATGCGAGTCAGAAACACTTTGAAATAAAACGAGAACATAATTTATATGCCGTTTTCGGCGATGCGAAACACGTACATCGACCAGGGGTCAAAATGACCCCTTCAGACAAAGAAGGTAACCGGGAAAGTCAGGCTTTCTAGTGTTAAAATTATAATGTTTTGTCAATAAGTCACTAAAATTGAACGGAAAGTCACGAAAAAGTCAAAGCAGTTCCAAAAAATGTCAAAATTCACCACCATAGTCAAAAAAATTCACAAGTCAACGAATAAGTCATGGCAAGTCACTGCAGTCACGCAACTCAAAACTAATCAATTGCTTTGAAGTCATTGTACACACAGAGTTCGAGTGAGGGACCCCTCGCACAGCGGCCTGTGCTGCTGCTGCTGCTGCTGCAGTCGGTCAAGATGGCTTGATTGCCATGGGATGGCTGCTGCAATTCCTTTCTTCACACTTTGCTCGAAAGAAGTGGAGGAGCAGAGCGAGGAAGAGAAGCAGGGGGGGGGGGGGGAGAGCGGATGACCACATCTGATCCAACAAGTGCCCTCCCCCTCTCCCTCTATCGCTGCCGCCGCCGCCACCGCTTCAACCGCTGCACGCAACATCTAGGTTTAGTATCGTAGTACTCAGCCTCCCCCTCTCCCCGCCCCGGACGGAGGCCCGGAGGCTCGTAGGCCCGAAGGCAAGAGTGTGGTGGGCGGCGTGGGAAGACGTCGGCTCCACAAAAGAAGGCCCCCGCCTGAGACAATTTGTACTTTATCAACAGACTCCGCATGCCGCCCGCCACGCCGCGCAACCCGCCCACTTGCAGTTTTTTAACGTTTTGCTCGCTGCCTACGTGGCGCGGCAGCTGGGAAAGACTACCGTACGAGGTCATATGCCCGGCCCGGCCATTACCAGGGCTCCATAACATTAGGAATCTTTGGAATGTTATACGTTGAAGTTATAACCTGAACCTCAACGTAGCGCTACGTTAACGTCACAAAATAATGTTAAGAGATTCTAGAGTTATGGTAAGCTAAATGGTCACCAGGCGTGTCACACTGTGACAGGTTTTGCGAGCCGTCACCGTCCCTGTAACTCTTGTATAACGCTGTAGCTTAACATAACTTTCCAAAATCGTACGCTGCTAAAAGTTATTTTTATAGCATTACAATTTTACGTGTTATGATAAGTTATGACCTCTCTGCACAGACTCATGGGGACTCTCCCACAAACACAAACTAAAAACCCGGTAGGATGAATGGACGAACGGGCAGAGCGAAGACTGGAACAGATACCCCGGCGGCGGATTGAAAACAAGTGACCTGGGAAGGTCGGCTCGGCCGGCGGTGAGTCTCGATCTCGACTGTCTGCTCTGCAATAATATCGCGCGACGGGATTACGCAATGAATCACTTACGCAAATCGCTATCCATCTCTAAATTATAGTGATTCTCCCGATCCATTTCATTGGGCTCCGCTCTCGGCGCGGCGAGGCGCGCGCTGCTGAGGACCTGAGGACGCCCCGTGGCCCCGTGGCTCAGGCGGGGCAGGCGGGGCCGGGCACACTCTTAAAAATGAATGCTCGATTCAAAGCGATTTTGATGCTAATCTTCTATTCTTGTGGGATTTTGTTGATTTAAGAAACAACTGAGTACATGAACCGTCTGTATGCTTGACACTAGCATTAGCATATGATGCTAGAGGCACGTATGGTATTCTTGGGGCAAGCATATGGTAGCTCACCATCAAGCACCATATGCGCAAGTGCGTGTGGGACTTTTGGTGTTTCAAGCATAAAATATGCTTCGCTTAAAGCATTTTATGCTTAAATCGTGCATTCATTTTTGAGAGTGCAGGGCCGGGCGGACTACAGGTTGACTCCCACCCGTATCGCGCAGCGGCCGCGGCGTTTTGAAATCTAGACTCACTCTCGATTTCATTCATCGCCCCGATCGAGTAATAACGAGCCATTCGATTCCAGCGGCGCCTCGAGTTGAAGTCGGCGCGGTGGAGACTTGGTCGGGTGGCCCAGGGCAGAGAAGATGCCCCGCCGGGCCGCTCCGCTGGGTGAAAGGACACCAACACCGCCCCCCCCCCCTTTCCCCCGCTGGTCCCCGTCGGATCTCCCCAGCCGTCAGCTCACTAATTAACCAATCGACCTGCCGCGAGGTGTGCGGGGAGCCGCGGAGGGGAGGGGGAGCCCTCTCTGCCTTATCCATCTTTGTCTGGCGACACTGAGGCACCGCCTTCTGGAAACGAAAGTCATCACATCACCGCACGCTGACCCGGTTGACCCGTGCCTCCGCCTCCGCCGCTGCGCTCTTCGCCCGGTCCGGTCCGCTGGATTTCCCCCGCTTGATTCATGATTTTTTATTGTTTGGCAGCCGGCGAGTGGGAAGCTGGGCGCTCTCTGCCGGACGACGATGTCGCGCTTATTTCGCCACGCTTTTCTTATCGTAGTCTCTCTCTCTCTCTCTCTCTCTCTCTCTCTCTCTCTCTCTCTCTCTCTCTCTCTCTCTCTCTCTCTCTCTCTCTCTCACACATACACTCTCTCTCCCTGCTCGACCTAGAAATGCTGATGTATGTTAAGAATAATTTTAATAAGTTTAAACTGGGAAAAGAAATTCATAACTATGACACTAGAAGAAAATGTGATATTTATATTAAAAACAATGTTTTAAAACTAACCCAAAATGATGTATTTTATAAAGGAACGATTCTGTACAATACTTTGCCACAATATATTAGAAATCTAAGTAGTAAAAGATTTAAAGAGGAGGTAAAGAAAGTTCTACTAGATTGATCATTTTATTGTATAGATGACTTTTTACAAAGAAAGTAATGAGATGTATTTATGCAGGTTTTATTCAAATTCTGTGATATGTCAATAACTGTAAACCAGTTCGAAGACAATAAATCCAAACTCAAACTCAAACTCAAACTCTCTCTCTCTCTCTCTCTCTCTCTCTCTCTCTCTCTCTCTCTCTCTCTCTCTCTCTCTCTCTCTCTCTCTCTCTCTCTCTCTCTCTCTCTCTCTCTCTCTCTCTCTCTCTCTCTCTCTCTCTCTCTCTCTCTCTCTCTCTCTCTCTCTCTCTCTCTCTCTCCCTCTCCTCCCCCCTCATCTTATTTACACCCACACACGCAAAAGAACACACACATACACTCTCTCTCCCTGCTCGACCTTCTCGCCGATTTGACAATACCCTTCGTTACGTGAGAACCGAACCACAAATCAGCGACGAAAGCCGGTTGATTCAATATCATATCGTATTATTTTTCCTGTTCCAGTGCTTCGTGTTTTGTTTGTTTCTTCTTCTGAGTAGGAGGTCTGTGCATCTTTTCCCCGTCTCAAATGCCGATCTGTTTTTGTGATAATGATGCGATGGATACGATACCGGGCTATCAACGGCAAAAGCAGTAAGTAACAGACTCATCTCTCCACCAGGAGAAAGGGAGGCGCTGTGGACGACCTTGGGTGAGTGACACAAACACACACACACACACATACGTGAGCGCGCGCGTACTCCTTACACTAGGGGCTGAGGAACCCCAGGCGACAGCACCACTCTGTGCTGTCACCTGTCCCATTCGTAAAGGTTTTCAAACTTACCCGCGCGGGCCATAAAACTCTGGATGTCACTGGTTTGAGTCAGGTTCGAGACTCTCTTTCCACCTTACCCTCTTATATCAGTCTCTCTAGCTTCCTAGTGAAAGGAGCGGGAAAACAGTTCAGTAGGCCTAAGCTTTCCCCGATGCTCGCAGTAGGCCTATAGATGTCATGTTTTGCTGCAAGTGGAGAATTTTCTTTTTATCGCATGGGCGAAGGGGCGATCGCCCTTCATCGCCCCTCGCCCCTCCCTTCTTTGGTTCGCTTTTACGCCTCTGATCTCGAGCAAAGTTGATATCAAACTGGCGCACTTGCGCGGCACTGTCGCTCTCCCCTGCGTTAAGGTCTCCCCGCAGCTCTCCGACCACAGCATAGCTATAGCGTTTGTGTTCTCGTTATCACTTTAAATTATGTGCAATGGTAGAGCGGAGCCCAAAGGAAACTGTGTGAGATGTGGCATTCACGCCGCACTTTATCGCCGATAGTCTGCCCCGTCATGTGCAGTTTTCGTTGCCTGCTCAGCTCCGTACGTGAAGGTGAAGGGGTATCTGCGCCATGCAGGTGCGGATCAAGGGGCAGCTCACGGGGGAGGGGGGGCGATGTACCGCTTTCTGCCAACTTTCAGGCGGATTGTACGCGGATTGCCTACTCCCGATCCGCGCCTGGCGCCATGGTTTAACTGGCATGTTTCCGCATCCCACTTTATGGCGAGATTTTGTGCAGACACCGCGAGTGGATGCTCTCTGCAATATACGAGCCAATAGGGTATTTCGGAGAAGCTCGAACCAGAAGTGGAGAAGGTGCCATTCTGCGCCACCACCAGACTTTTCATGAAGGGAATGCCACATGCCGCACGACGTGGAAAGTGACCGGGTGCTTACAATTAATTGTTAACTTTCGGGGGAAATATTACACGTTCCGTTTAATGGTCCTCAAGGTAAACACGAGGGAAATCTGTAATGACTAAATGCATTTGGAATAGCCTACAGTAGCAAATTAATTAGCAAAACATCGTATTTTTAAGTCCTTTGCGATACTTACCAAAGTTTACTCGTTATTTTACCACGTAAATTACGAAATTACAATTTGCAATTGACCGGTAAAACGCTAGCGCCGCGGGCTAAGCTTCCAGAAATTTTGAGTTGGCTGGTGGTCGATCGTGGCCGACGCCGTGGCGGAGATGCTCTTTGCTGAGGTTCAGAGCTTCGTATTGTTTCCGCTGTTATTCTTATATTATTTTATCTTCTACATTTCCGGTCTGAGCTTCTCCGAAATACCCTATTTGGCCCGGGTCCCGGCGGGTCCCGGTGTCCGACTGTTTTGGCAGGGTTCCAGTCGTGTGTGTAGTCCGGCCCGTGAAAGTTGGGCGCTGTGGGCACGGGGGCACGGTGTGCCTTGGGCCGGGGGTCCGGCTGACCGGCCGCGGTTAGTGTGGGTGTCGGAGTGTTGGCGTCCGTGACACAACGCGAGAAAAGGCAGGCGCCCCTTACCTCCCGGCGCGCCGCCACGCGCCACCACGCGCCACCACGCGTCGCCACGCGCTGCCACGCGCCACCACGCGCCGCCACGCGCCGGCGTGCAGCCGCCCCAGCGTGCTCATAGTTTTGGGCTTTTGCCCGGAGTTTGACGCCTAGAGGAGGACACGCCTGTGTGAGCCTGCACTCCAGGCGCGGATCCAGGGGAGGCTCACAGGGGGGGGGGGGGAGATAGCCCTTCCCTAGATCCCCCCCCCCCCTTGATCCGCGCCTCGTGCCCTCTCAATTCTGAATTCTTAGATCAAGCAGACTCGGCGTAACTTGGCAATTCTTCTTGTTACAAAGTATATCGCGTGAAATACACACTTGAGCCAAGTATTGTCCAAAACCCCGTATTTAAGGCAATACTTGCGCCAAGCATCTTCGATTTTCTTGGCAAAAAATCTGGAGTCAAGTATACAGAATTGAGGGTGTGCCGCCTGCCGCCCCCTCGTTGCGCGGACTTCCTCTCCAGAAGCGTTCGCCGACTGTTTCGTCGACAAGCTGCCGGTGCGCGGCAAGCGTCATCGCAACGACTCGCCGCCTTGCCGCCTCGCCGCCGCCATCGGTCGCAAATCGTGCTGGAATTCGAGCAAAGAGACGACGCCAAACCTCTCGCTGCTGAGAGCCGTCGGCCGCGCTGTCGGGATGGGTCCGTCCAACTTCCTCGTGTGTTGCAAGGGTACAGCCCGGGCCGGGACCCTGATGGCCCCTGGTGCCCCGCGGATGGCCCGGCTCGGGGGCCTGTGCCCCCGGCGTCGGCCCCCGCCGTTGGAGGGAGCCGAGCGGGGAGGGCGGGGTGGGGCAGGGCAGAGAGGCAGTCCCCGGTGTCGGTCGGCATGGCATGTGTGCGTGCTCTGGCCACCGCACCGCAATTTCTCACCCGAGATGAGCACGGCCCCGGGGCCGTCAGTAAGTGATGCCACGCAACGTCGTCAAGTCCTCGTCCAGACAACCTGCCGCTGACCAGACAAGCCCACCTAGACGAGGGGGCCAGCAGTTTTCCGGCTAAGGTAGGGAGGCGGCTGCTGTGGCGCCTGCAATACCTCGGGTAGGCCGTCCCGCTTTGCTCGGGTGTGTACATAAGCTGATGATTGCCTATGCATCAGGCGCTGTGAGGAGAAGCGCAAGCACACGACTTTCCTGCAAAATCCTAACCCCAGGGATTGCAAGGGGGTGGGGGTGAAAAAACCTAGCCCAGTGAATGCGGGGGGGGGGGGGGGGATAGACAACCCGCACTGCCGCTGTGATCTTTCGGGTCTAGTAAGCGAGGTACGCGGGACTAGTGCGGGACTAGTGCGTTTAGTACGCACGTCCTGAAAGCTGCCCGGTCCGAACTGCATAGACGCGCCATCCAAGCGCACTGGACTCGCGGGACTAGGGCGCGTTATAGGGCGCGTTTTGTCCATTTTTTGCTCTCGAGACGACCAACACCCCAAAAAAATCGTTCTCGATCCAAGTACAGAACAATACTCGATTTCATGTTCTCGGTCTATGTTCTCGATCCACTCACAAACGCATCATGTGGCGTTGCCATGTTCTGTCCTCCGCAGAGTCGAACACGTGGCGTAGTGGTCAGGTAGTGTGAAACTCAGAACTGACAAGTTCAGGGCTCGAATCTGGCTCAGGGCGGCAATATTTTTCTTTGGAAGATGACCTGTATCGTTGTCAGACCCATATATATATAGCACTCGATAGGAGCTCAATGCACTCAAAATATCAAGTAAATTATGAATTCAAATGCGTCGAGAACATGCACTCGGTTTTTTGCTCTCGGCGAAGCTGTCACACCCGACCGTGTGCTCGAACCGAGAGAAATCGATTCGATTCAAGAGCATGGATCTCGCATCAAGATCAAAATGTCCTTGGAGCATTTAAGAGAAAAATGTGCTCCCGTGGAAAACATTGTTCCTGTTCCGAGAACGGGATTTTCTGGGTGTAGTCCTGTCGCTTGGGGGGGACTTGAACCGTAACATCCAAGCGTCCTGATCGCGCCCTGTCCGGTAACTAAAGGGGACTCTAAGAATTTATACGGGGGCGGCCACTCGGTCACTCGTGTGTTAGTCCTTGGTGCCACGACGAATTCGGCGCAAAATCGTCCCAAAACTGATGTATTTTTGGACGTAATAGTTGTTTGGTAATAGAGTAATAGCTGGTAATAGCGCGTAATAGGGAGTAGTCGGGTCACATTTTTCGACAGTGGACGCCCCCTCGCCCCTAGACAAGCCCTCCGCCAGACAACCCTGCACGGGCGGCCGCATGGTGTGGCGCACAACTCAAAGCCACGCTGCACGGCAGCCTGTCAAACAAGAGCCCCTAGCGATGGACCCGAGAGGACGGCCCCTCGCGCGTCTATATCGCAAGCGAAGGTCGTGCCCCCGTTCTGTGAGGCGCCGCAGTGCCGCGTCCACCGGCTCGGCTCGGCTGCTCCAGATACAGCGGAGAGGCGAGGCGAGGCGTCAGCGGCGGTGCTGGGCGACGCCTCGCCGCCGGTGACACGCCGGTGACACGGCGGCAACACCCCTTGAGGCCGGGTATCGCGTGTGAGGCCGCTGCCGGCCACTCTATCTCTTTCTCTCTCTCTCTCTCTCTCTCTCTCTCTCTCTCTCTCTCTCTCTCTCTCTCTCTCTCTCTCTCTCTCTCTCTCTCTCTCTCTCTCTCTCTCTCTCTCTCTCTCTCTCTCTCTCTCTCTCTCTCTCTCTCTCTCTCTCTCTCTCTCTCTCTCTCTCTCTCTCTCTCTCTCTCTCTCTCTCTCTCTCTCTCTCTCTCTCTCTCTCTCTCTCTCTCTCTCTCTCTCACAGACTCCCGATTGCCGGAGCAGGAGCTCTGCTTTGCTCTAGCCGTATCTCTCTCTCTTCCTCTCTCTCTCTGTCTGTCTCTTACAGACTCCCGATTGCCGGAGCAAGGAGCTCTGCTTTGCTCTGGCCGCTCTCTCTCTCTCTCTCTCTCTCTCTCACACACACACACAGACTCCCGATTGCCAGAGCAGGAGCTCTGCTTTGCTCTAGCCGCGTTCTGCATCTGCAAAGAGCGAGTAGTTAGGGTGTTCACTCTGGCATATGGACGAATGCATGCACAGGGGGCCTGGACCCGAATGCATATACATCAGAGTCGTGTACACCGCCGCAGCTCTCCCCCAGAGAAGCGCCCTCCGTATACATTACATAAATGCCATTTCGGTTTCCTGGCCATTTTCGTAGCCTTGCCTGCGCTCGCGTTACTGGGGGTGCTCCTCTGCTGCTCTCTTTTTTTCCATCTCTCGCTCCCGCCCACTTCCATCCCGAGCCTGTTCCGTGGGTTCTGTGAGTCCTGCAAGTCCTGCGGGTCCTGCGGGTCCTGTAGGTCCTGCGGGTCCTGTAGGTCCTGCGGGTCCTGTAGGTCCTGCGGGTCCTGTAGGTCCTGCGGGTCCTGTGGGTCCTGTAGGTCCTGCGGGTCCTCTAGGTCCTGCGGGCCCTGTGGGTCCTGTAGGTCCTGCGGGTCCTGTAGGTCCTACGGGTCCTGTAGGTCCTGCGGGTCCTGTAGGTCCTGCGGGTCCTGTAGGTCCTGCGGGTCCTGTAGGTCCTGCGGGTCCTGTAGGTCCTGCGGGTCCTGTAGGTCCTGCGGGCCCTGTGGGTCCTGTAGGTCCTGCGGGTCCTGTAGGTCCTGCGGGTCCTGTAGGTTCTGCAGGTCCTGTAGGTCCAGCGGGTCCTGTAGGTTCTGCGGGTCCTGCGGGTCCTGTAGGTCCTGCGGGTCCTGTAGGTCCTGCGGGCCCTGTGGGTCCTGTAGGTCCTGCGGGTCCTGTAGGTCCTGCGGGTCCTGCGGGTCCTGTAGGTCCTGCGGGTCCTGTAGGTCCTGCGGGTCCTGTAGGTCCTGCGGGTCCTGTAGGTCCTGCGGGTCCTGTAGGTCCTGCGGGTCCTGTAGGTCCTGCGGGTCCTGTAGGTCCTGCGGGTCCTGTAGGTCCTGTGGGTCCTGTAGGTCCTGCGGGTCCTGTAGGTCCTGCGGGTCTTGTAGGTCCTGCGGGTCCTGTAGGTCCTGCGGGTCCTGTAGGTCCTGCGGGTCCTGTGGGTCCTGTAGGTCCTGCGGGTCCTATAGGTCCTGTAGGTCCTGTGGGTTCTGCGGGTCATGTGGGTCCTGCGGGTCCTGTGGGTCCTGCGGGCCTGCGGGTCCTGTAGGTCCTGCGGCTCCTGCGGGTCCTGTAGGTCCTGTGGATCTTACTGCGGGTCCTGCGGGTCCTGTGGGTCCTGCGGGCCTGCGGGTCCTGTAGGTCCTGCGGCTCCTGCGGGTCCTGTAGGTCCTGTGGATCTTACTGCGGGTCCTGCGGGTCCTGTGGGCCCTGCGTTCGGGACACGTCAGGCACCGCAGCAGTTGCCAGCCAAGATCCAAGGATCCGCTGCTTTGGTCCTCCCAATGCTCGCCGCGGCCCCCTGCACCCCGCTCCCTCCCGTCCTCCCGCCTCCGGACACCTCCGCGCCGGGCGGCGGTCTGCTCATCATCCCAATGTACTTTCCTTCATGACGACGCACGGGGGTCCAGAAAGTATCAGAGACTGTTTCTCTGAACTGAGTCCGGACACTGCTCCCCTCCCGCCTCCCAACTCCCCTCCGAAAGCGAGTGGGAGAATGACACGACACACACCACCAGGCTGCTCGGCGCGACTCGGTTCTGTTTGGTTCATCGCCGTCGTCTCGTCTTCTCTCGTCCTTTCTCCAGGCCCGTGCCGTACTCTGTGTCGGACCGGCCCGGCCCACCAGCCCGTCCGCGCAGCATCAGTAGCCCCCCCCCCCCCTTCCACTCGGAGCCCCGCGTCCCCGAGCCGCACCGATGTTGTTGCTGTTGCTTCTGCTTTTGCCGCCGCCTGTTGTTGTTTGCTGGATGATGGCGGGAGAGGACCACTCTCACCTGGGACAGGCGCTCACCTTGGACAGGTCGTCGGCAGATGAGCCTCACGGCACACGGATGGCCATCCAGCGGGCCTCTTCGCGCCGCAGGTTCGACGGACATCACCTGGCCGTGTGTAAGGCTTACCGCCACCGTAGCCACCGGGGGGGGGGGGGGGGGGGAATTGGCAACCCGCGTGACAAAACCCCTGACTGTGCAATTGCAAGAAGTGCGATATATCCTCCCCTCCTATAAGCACAGTCTGGCTGCGCGCCTTGCACTGCGTGAATGACGAGAAAACGCAACGCGCGCTCACACACACACACACACACACACGCGCGCGGGGCTTCATATTGACAGCTGGGCAAGCTTGACATGAAGTGGACGCCACATTGTCGCTCTGCCTTGTTGGTGCTGCAAGGTGAATGTCGCGATTCCGCCGACAAACCGTACACCACGCTGGGGCCCACAGGAGTCCACAGGGGTCCACAGGGGTCCACAGGGGTCCACAGGGGTCCACAGGAGTCCACAGGGGTCCACAGGGGCCCACAGGGGTCCACAGGGGTCCACAGGGGTCCACAGGAGTCCACAGGGGTCCACAGGGGCCCACAGGGGTCCACAGGGGTCCACAGGGGTCCACAGGGGTCCACAGGGGTCCACAGGGGTCCACACGAGTCCACAGGGGTCCACAGGGGTCCACAGGGGTTCACAGGGGTCCACAGGGGTCCACAGGAGTCCACAGGGGTCCGCACGAGTGCACAGGGGTCCACAGGGGTCTACAGAGGTCCACAGGGGTCCACAGGGGCCCACAGGGGTCCACAGGGGTCCACAGGGGTCCACAGGGGTCCACACGAGTCCACAGGGGCCCACAGGGGTCCACAGGGGCCTCTGCTTCGGATTTGAGGCCCGATAGCGGTCGCAGCATACGCAGCATGTCGCAGCAGACGCTGGCGTTGTGAGTGTCCTCGGCGTGTGCCGAACGTCAATGTAATGCAAGTGTTGCGGTGCCGAGCCTGTGCAGGGCCTGGGCGTGTAACGCAACCTGCCGCCTCACCTGACCTGTCGGGGCTGGCCTGTCCTCCGACCCCTCCCTCCCTCCCCCCCCCCCCCCTTCCCTGCACCGGCCAGAGCGGACCCCGGCCCCCGCGGCCCTCCCTGCCCTGCCCAGGCCAGCCTTTGGTCTTCTCTTCTCCTGCCTGGCGCGGCGCGCTGCCGCCTGCCCTCAGTTCCCTGGCGAGCGTCTGGCTGAGCGCTGAGCACCGCGTCGAGAGCACCGCCCCTGCTGAGCCCGGCACCCACCGGCACGGCTCGGCTTGGCCTGTCCCTCGGTCTGTTCCGCCGCCCCGAGCGGATTGGGTTGTTATGACGACCCGACGCGAGTGACCCACGAAGTGACCCACATACAGTCACCCAAGTTTGGATTAATCGGAAACGATCTCTGTGCTGTGTCAGTGAGTGAGAGTGGAGTTGTGAGTGCGTGCGGCGAGGGGGAGACCCAGCCAGCAGTGTATGGTGTTGTGGCCGACTGGCACCGACCGCAAGAGACCGGGGGAGACCAGCACCCCGCCAAGGATAACCCCTCCAGGATGAGGCCCCCCGTGATCAGGGTAAGAGGCCACAAACTAAGGTTACATGGTTGCATCGACAGTAATAGTAAGCGACTGGGCAGAGTTTGCTGGCTAGAATTCCCTGCGCCAGCGAGTCCGCACGCCGGTAGCAGAACAATATCACTAGCTCTCTTCACGAGGGGGCGTCCACTCTCGAAAAATGTGACCCGACTACTCCCTATTGCGGCGCTATTACGCAATTACTAAACAGTTACTTACGTCCCAAAGTATCAGTTGTGGGGTGATTTTTCCCCAAAATGCGTACAAATTATGTTATTATTATTGCGCGTAATAGCACCTCACTAATATACGAGTGCCCCCCCCCCCCCATCCCCCTCCTCTTCACTGCCTACGCCGCTCGTGGAATCACGCCTTTCGTCGCACTGCCATGTTCGAGAGTGCCTCATTTTCACTGAAAAAAACAACAAGAAGGGTGTGGATCAACGCATCTATTGATGCGCTCCCATTCGGTTCCGATTTCAACGTATGCGATCAGGTGTTCCTTTGGGATCACATGATAACATGAATTGATCCCAACACCTGTCACGCATGTCCCCATGCAAATTCTATCCTAAAGGGAACACATGGTACATGCGTTGCTTCAGTAGATGCTGCTTCTCGGGAACACATATGAAACACGCATTGATCCACACAATTGTTCCCTCAGTTTTCTTTTCGACTGGGAGACGCTAGAGCAGCGCGCCTCTCCCGCGGTGGGTGGTGTGTCCAGGCTCAGTCATGCCGGCCAACCTCACGGAGTGCCTCTGCCCGTGGGCGCCCAGGGCTGCGCCGGGTGGCCCCGTGGGTGTTGCGGGCCGTACCTTTTCCACGGGGGCTTTATTGCGGTGCCTCGGACGCGTTACTCAACGCTTTTACCTTTCCATTCATTTTTTTCCCAGGCGAGGGGGTGAAGCAGCTCGTGTTGTATGGCGACGTCCTGAGCAGTCGTCGGGCAGTGCCCCCGCCCGCCCGCACGCGGCTGCGTACTGATACCAGCCCTGGCACCGGAAGACTGCAACGGAATCTCTTGGAATCTGTTTCAAATCGCGTCCCCTAAATCCTTGCTTGTCATCATCCCGCTGCTAGAATCGAAAGACAGGCGGCAGCGCTGTTAGCGGAGCGGCTGTCGGCAGCTCCTCGGCTGCTGGAAAGGAAACTAGAAAACGGTTGCGTGATTTACCAAAGCCGGCCGGCGATTTGCATGCGCGAACACTTTCGTGTCTTTTCCAGCGGCGAGTGCGCATGCGCAGCAGCGCAGCGCCGCGCGCCGCCGTGCCGGCCGGTCCGGCAAGCCGGCATTTATAAACGAATGCCGCTGGCGGCGAGAGAGGCGGGCAGGCGGGGCCGGGCGGTGCGTGCGCGTCGCGCGTACGCCACCTGTGCTGAGCATGGGCAACCACTATCACTTTTCTTCTTAGGAGACGCCTCACTCCTCTCCCACAGGCCCACAGGTGGCCTCCCGCTGCGCTGGCGTGGCGCTGGCATGCGTGGGGTGGGCATGGCTGCGCTCGCCTTGGCGCATGCAGCGTGAAGGCACTCAGGCGGCCTCTGATACGAAAACCTGTTGCTGACCACCCGCCGCACTGCTCCAGTGACCTGAAGACGAGTCTTGTTGTGAGTGTGTGTGTGTGTGTGTGTGTGTGTGTGTGTGTGTGTGTGCGTCAGCGGCGGCGGTTCATCGTCTACAGATTCTTATCGAGTTCATTTGCAGTATATAAAAAGAAAACAAGGGAGGAGAGCGGCAAAGAAGCGGCCATATAAATACCAGGCATTAAACAGCCCGCCTGGACTTGTATTACGGGGAGAGAATGAAATCTACCCCCTGTCGCTCGGCTCGGTTTCACTTGATTCTTGATATATGGACCAAACGGCCAGGCATTCCCCGAAGCCCGAAGTGTTTAGCACCTTCTCGAAGGGGTGCCTCCGGGTGCCTCCGGCCGCTGCCGGCATGACGGCGTCGTCATTTCCATCCCGATATCTGGGTCTGTGGGTCTCTAGGTACCCGGCAGGACCCTTTCCCATCTCACAGGTGTTCACGAAGGGGCCGAGCCGAAAGGGTTGCGGGCCGCCTCCCATCAGGTGTGAAAATCAACGACTTCCTCGGTGGTAACCCACCGATCCCGTTACACAAAAGAGGGGGGGTTCTTTCTGGAAAGTGACGGGTAGGCCTCGCGTCGTAAACACCCTTCTAGAGATGCAAAGGCCCTTTTCACGCATTTTGATTGGGATCGGATCCCCCCAAAACGGTCGAGAATATGAACGAGGTGCTGCTAGCCTCCTGGCTCCGGCCCCTGCCCCAGCAGCTCCCACCCATTGGTTTCGCCTTCGTCCCAACTCCCTGCATACAACAAATGCTACTACTATTTCTCATGTCGCCATTGCGGGAACTTTGATACTACACGGCTTCTTTGCCTCCTTATGCGTTCCTTTTGTGGATGACAAAGAGGGCCAAGGCCCCGTCCACAGTGACCGAGTCATGCCAAGAACCGTGCTCACAAGTAAAACCCCCCGCTTTGCTTGTGCTGTACTATTGTGCGCACGCACAGCGCCGCACGGCGCTTTTGTGCCAGATCACCTGCGTCAGGTGCCCTGCAAAAGGTGCCCCTGCCCGCCCCAGCGTCCCTCTTGCTCCGCCGGGTCCTCCGGGTCCTCCGGGTCCTCCGGGTCCTCCGGGTCCTCCGGGTCCTCCGGGTCCTCCGGGTCCGCCGGGTCCTCCGGGTCCTCCGGGTCCTCCGGGTCCTCCGGGTCCTCCGGGTCCTCCGGGTCCTCCGGGTCCTCCGGGTCCTCCGGGTCCTCCGGGTCCTCCGGGTCCGCCGGGTCCTCCGGGTCCTCCGGGTCCGCCGGGTCCGCCGGGTCCTCCGGGTCCTCCGGGTCCGCCGGGTCCTCCGGGTCCGCCGGGTCCTCCGGGTCCTCCGGGTCCGCCGGGTCCTCCGGGTCCTCCGGGTCCTCCGGGTCCTCCGGGTCCTCCGGGTCCTCCGGGTCCTCCGGGTCCGCCGGGTCCTCCGGGTCCTCCGGGTCCTCCGGGTCCTCCGGGTCCGCCGGGTCCGCAGGGATCGTGCACCTCGCCGTAGTACACGCAAGTGTCGGGGACGGCAGGTAAGGGGCCGTCCACATATTACGTAATCACGTAGGGGGAGGGGGGTGTCGGAGCTATGCTTACGCTTGATTAGGAGGGGGAGGGGGAGGGAGGTGTCCTGATTACGTAATCAACTTTGGTCCTCGCATCGCAATTTTTTGGGACCAAAACTGTACGTAACTGCCGCAGCGCCGCGTCGAAGTTACCCCGCGCGCGCGATGTGCGGAGATACTACAACGCACTCGTCGGCGATTGAGTCGCCTGGGCCCGTTTAAAATCATTCTGAAAAACTGTAAGTTGTATAAAAAAATACAAAAACTGTACAAACGCTGGGTTCACGATTGTTCACATTTTTCGCAAATTCGGTTGATTACGTAATCTTAAGGAAGGGGGAGGGGGGATTAGGCCGCTGATTACGTTTGTTGACATGGGGGAGGGGGAGGTCGAAAATCCCAAAAACGTGATTACGTAATATGTGGACGGCCCCTAATGATGCTGCTGGCAGTGCTGCTGCGCTTATCCCCCCCCCCCCCCCCACAAACACCCCCCCCCCCCCCCCCCAAAAAAAATTCCACATCTGATTTTTTAGAACAAATTCATAGAATATGACCGCTCGATTCCGCTTCCTTCCGTTCACTTCGGAGCTCTAAAAGAAAAAAAAAATTTAAATACAAATTGCGTGTCACTTGTCATGGGAATAGATGTTATGATTGCGGCGCTTCTGCGTCACACTGCTCCCGGAGCCGCGCTTCGTTCAACCTGGAGCGAGAACTAAAAAACAAAACAAACTTAATGAGGAATTCATGCTTTCACTGTTATGGTGCAGTTCGACCTAATAGGGGAAGGGCGGAAGCGGCCAGTGTCGACGGAGGTCAGAGAACAGTGGAAAGATGTTCATGGAGCACAGCAGCTTTGGTTATGCATTCATCTTTAGCTATCATTTCCCGCCAAAATTGAAAATCGCAATTCAACAGGATATACAATTGATCTTCCCCCCTCCTATCAAAAATAGCGTGCGTTCTGCCTGTAATGGTCCAGTCGAGGTCACCGACCCTCACCTGCACCTACCTGGCTGGCTGATGCCCAGCTCTGCGTGGGAGGCTGCCCGGCTCTGTCTGCCACGCCCGCTCTAGTCCCTGCACTGCTCCAGTTCCTGTGTCTCCATTCGTTCACGATTCCGCGGTTCTATCGGGGCCCTGTCCATTACCGCAGTCACTCTGCGCTTCAGAAACAGGTTAGACCTCCAAAGAAACACAACCTTTTCTTTCGCGAAAAAAAAAGGGGGGGGGAAAGAAATTATCAAATTTGTGCTCTTGCTATATATTTTTTTTCCACATCTTCTAAATCTTATAAAGCCCCAAACTACTCAGAGCGCGCTATGTAGACCGGAACATTATGATATATGTGCCGCGACTAAGCATCGCCTGCCTGTTGTAGGTAACCGGAGGATACCGTACACTCTCAAAAATGAATGCTTGATTCAAAGCGATTTTGTTGCGAATCTTGTTCTTGTGGGATTTTGTTGATTTAAGAATTATATGCGTACATCAACCGTCTGTATGCTTGACACTAGCATATGATGCTTGAGGCACGTATTGTATTCTTGGGGCAAGCATATGGTATCCCTCAATCAAGCATAATATGCTTCAATCAGGCATAATTTGCGTGTGGTATTTGTGGTGTTCCAAGCATAAAATATGCTTGTACTAGCATTTTATGCTTAGAGGAGGTTCACATATTACGTCACGCTTTTTTGGCCAATATTTTACCCCCCCCCCCCCACCTTAGTCACGGGGCTAACCTAACCTTCCCATGCATTGAAGATAGGGCTGTCACACTTGACATGGACCCCCCTCCAAGTGTGACGTAATAATGTGAACAGCCCCTTAAGTCGTTCATTCATTTTTGAGAGTGTAAGGCCGGGCATGGGCTCGTCACGTGACCAAGTCACACGGCGCGCGCTGGACTAAAACTAGAGGCCCTTGAAAATGAGAGCAAACGGTCCGCGAACACGCTTCCGGCCCGAAAAGTTTAATAACTCGTGCGGTGAAATTATCCAGCACAGCAGCGCAGAGCTTTCTCGCACGGAGCATGCGGGGTGGCCGCGCGTAGGCTGAAGGCGGGGTCGTGTGCGCCCTCTGTGTGGTGGCCAAGAAGGTGTCGAGTGCATCCCCGAATAATGCTGCCATTCAGCCAGCGAGAGCCCTCAGCGTTGTCCTTCGAGAAGGTGCGAATCCGTGCGAATCATCCTCCACCGTGATGTAGAGCAGACTGCCCGGCCGGCCGGCTGTCTTTGTGTCCGTCCGTCCGTCCGCCCGACTAGATAACATATGCGCCGAGCGCACCGACTGCGCGCCTTTGTTTTAACCCGGTGCCGGCGCCTCCGCCAGCAGCGCCAGCACCGAGCCTTCGCTTTTCACATGCATACCGCTCCGCCAGCCGCTCCGCCGCTCCACTCCGAAGGTCTGGTTCAGCCGCGCCACGCAAACGTGCGCCTGTGCCTGTGCCCTGATCACCTCAACCAACCTAACCTATCGGCTGACAGCCACGGACGGGACGGGAGGGGGGAGGGGTGCACCTTCGAGGCTCCCTCGGGAAAAGGATTGACTAGCGCCCGGGGCCTCGCCCCCCCCCCCCTCCCTCCCGCTCCCGAGGGTGAAAGTGTTCCATGTCGTGTGAACGGTGTGTCGGAGTTGTTTATGTGGGACTTGCTGTGCAGTGGTGGAACGCCCCCACCGCGCGACTACCTCTCTCTCTCTCTCTCTCTCTCTCTCTCTCTCTCTCTCTCTCTCTCTCTCTCTCTCTCTCTCTCTCTCTCTCTCTCTCTCTCTCTCTCTCTCTCTCTCTCTCACACACACACACACACACACACACACACACACACATATAAAAACACACAACCGCGCTCATCCTGGGCGCATGTTGTGTACGCATCGTGACCAACTCGATAACGCGAAAGGTTCTACAGATGTATGAGACGAATGAATGGCAGGGCCTGCGATGCATCCACGTATCTACTTTCTAGCTACGTTTGGCCCATCCATCTCTTGCAGTTTGATGAAATTGTTCGCAATTATACTTTGATGAATCAAATCCAGGTTTAATGTCGGGTCATTAGAAATCATGTTCGATTTGGTATTTTGACTTTGCACCCAGAGAAACAAATTCTTGATTCAAGCCTAAAACAGCATATTCTGAAAGGATCCAAGAACACAATTATTGATCCAAGAATATATGTCTTGATTTAACTCTAAGAGTGGCTTAATTTAGAAAAATATACTTGAATTGCTTTTGGCCTAAGAACCTGTTTCTCTGGGTGTGGGCTATGCTCTCACCTGAGAGCGTGAACTCTGCGATGAGGGGAGTAGGTATACAACAGTGCGCATCCCCTAACCAGACGCTATGGAAAAAGAAGGTAGAATGAAAGAAGAGGACGCCGCTCCATTCATTTGTCATGGCGATGGCCGTGTCCATTAAAGCCCTTGGAGCGGCTGACGTAATGCAGACGAGAGTGAGGCGCAAGGCGGTGCAGGCTTCGTACCGTGAGGGACGGTGGACTTCCAAGCAGCAGGGAAGGGGAGGGGGGGAAGGGGGGGGGGGAAAACGAGAACCATACACTGTCGTTTTTGGAAGTAGAAATTTCAACCTTAGCCGGGTAACACAAATTTGACAAAAATGTTGAATTTTCTACTTCTGAAAATAACAGTGTATAGGTACTTGGTCCAAACAGGGTTGGTAACAGTTGATAAAGTCCGGTGGCCCGTTTGACACATCTGCGGTAATGTTAACGAAGGCTCGCCTCGTCACATTGGCGGTGCACCGTTCACGCGCGTTGAGTGCAAATAAGCTTTTGACGTTAGCGCCTTTTACGGCGGGCAAACTCCGCGTCCGCCTTCTATTCTAAACGCCGTCTTGTGTGCAAAGGTTTGACCGGCGCAAACACCTTATGGTGAGACAGTGTCGGGTGCACGCAGTGCGGGCAATAATGTAATTCTTTTATTACTGTCCGAAGCTATAGCCATTCCAAAATAATATTAATGGGGTGAACGGTAACGTTTCTATGGAGATAATCTCTTCTCCTGCTACAACCGATTCGCGACCGCGGCTCTTTTTCCCCGCCATGCGCGACAAACACGGCGGCACACGGAAAAAGGCCATGGACCATTCTGCAGGCCCATGGACCTATGGCCAAAAGTGGCACTCCAGCTATGTACAAAATTCTCATTTACAAGAAGTCTAAACAATTTTGTTCTTCTGGAGTCACAAATTTTGTTACTGCACTATGGACGTCCAGAATCATCCATAGCCCAGGGGCGTAAAAACGAACCGAGAAAGGAAGTGGCGATGCTCTACGGGTTGCCTGCTTTCAGGGGCAAAGTTTTACGGGTTGCCTACCATGATACCAGACTTTTTCCGTGGCACACGCCAAACTGCGCGGCGAGCCGGCGCTGCTGTTGCGGTGGCGTGGGCCGAGCGGGCCGAGCGGGCCCCGGGCCCTGCTGCCGGGCCTCGGGGCACCTAGCGGCACCCAGCGGCACCCCGAGGTGGCCGACGTGCCGGCAGTACGGATCTGACCGGACCAGCTCCGAGTCGCCACGGTTGGGTTCACACCCACCTCGCCCCGGTTGATCCCCAGCCCCGGCAGTCTCAGCACTTCAGCACACGCACATGGCACTCCTTGTCCGAATGTCGCTGGCTGCCCATGGCTGGGGTGAGGGGACGGGGCAGCTCCGGATCGGGAAGGGAAGCTGGTGGTGCATATGAGGGCAGGCCCCTCGCCTCGTGGGCCTCGGCGGCCACAGCAGCCCGAGCACCAGTCCAAGGGCGACCCCAAGGGCCCAGATCACGCACGGCGGCACCACTGTAGTATTTAAAATTTATTGCAGGAAATAGTGAAAATATATAGAGACTCTCCACAAGGCGCAATTAAACTCGTTATCGCATACGGTTTGCGGAGAGAAAAGATTAGTGGTCACACACAACTAATGTTTTAGTTGATTTCCAGAGCAGTAAATTTTGGTACTGAGAACTTAAATTTGGGTTTTACTTAATTTACTTTATTTTAGAGTTGCACCAACAAAGATGTTCGTTCGTTGCGTCCACTAGATTATTTTTTTCTGCTTATTGCTTCTGCAACAAACTTTTTCGTTGGACCAACAAACGTTTCGTTGCTTTGGAATTTTAGTTCTCATAACCAAATTTTAATGTTTGTCTGGAAATCAACTAAAACATTAGTTGTGGCCACTAATCTATTTTTCTCCGTGTACATTGTATCACAAAGTATTTGCAAAGCAGGCTAATTTTGCAAAAACTATCAGCTTCACGTTCAATAGGGAGTTTATCACTATACTTTTAGGCAATAACCACTGTATTGCAATTTCGAGAACAGTGTCGGCAGGAGTCAGCGCAGAGCAGCTGAGCCTCTTTCCCTGATCGTGCCGTTCGACACACGAGACGCCCGTGTGCCGGCTTGCTGCTGCCGTCCACACCGGCCGAGAAATATTGGCTGTGACAGCAAAACCCAACCAGAAATCAATCACCAAACCGTTGTCAAATCGGTATCGAACCGATCGTCGATTTCGATTCGAGATCGATCAAAATATGTTTCTAGCTTAGGGGAAGGGTGCGCACACACGGCGTCATGGAAGCAGATGTAAAACCCCTTACGGAGAAAAAAGATTCGCAACTAAATTTTAAGTTGATTTTCAGACAAGCAGTACATTTTTGTTTAAAGAACTGAAATTTTGTTGGGGATCTAAATTTTAGTTGCACCAACGCAACGTTGGTTGCTCCAACGCAGAGGTTCGCTGAAGGAGCAAAAACCAGAAAAAAAAATTGTTTAGTACCCGCAACGGACCTCTGCGTTGCAGCTAACGTTTCGTTGGTGCAACTAAAATTTAGTTCCCCCAACAAAATTTTAGTTCTCCGAGCATAAATTTATTCCTTGTCTGAAAATTAACTGAAAAATTAGTTGCGACCGCTAATCTTATTAGTTGCGACCGCTAATCTTTTTTCTCCGTGCTATCCTTGTGCGGTGTTGCTACTAAAAAGGCCAAACCTGCACTACACACGCAGAAAAATGATTAGTTATCACAACAATTACTTCGTAGATTTAAGGACAAGCAACATATTTAGCTGTGAGAACTAAGATTTCGTTGGGACAACCAAAAGTCAGTTGCATCAGGGAAAAGTGAAAAAAAATTGCTTTTCGCTGACGCCACTGACTTTTAGTTGTCCCAACGAAATAGTTCTCACAACTAAATATGGTGCTTGTCCCAAAATCAACGAACAAATTCGTTGTGACAGCTAATAATTTTTCTGCGTGCAGTACCCCTACGCTACCGCACACCCTCCCCGCAGGCCCTTTAGCGACAACAGGTCGTTTCCCCGTCTTCCCTCGCGTGTTAGATAATCGTGTGCTTGTGTGGCATCCGCGAAGCAGGTTGTGTCTGGCATCTAAAGGCGCGGTGGTAGCCAGCAACTCTGGTGGCGTGGTGCGACGCACGCGCGCCTGTGTGTGTGTATGTGTGTGTGTGTGTGTGTGTGTGTGTGTGTGAGTGTATTGTGTTTGGCAATTGACGCCGTTATGTGAAAGTGAGAACCACCCCCGCCTCCGACCGTCTCGTCCCGCGCCCGGCTGTCTCGCTGTCCCGGCCATCCGGCCGTCATTCCGCGCGGCTCGACTCGGCCACAGACAAGCCTGGCTGTGGGAAGTGACGACTGCGCCTTGTGAATCCACGTCACACCGTTACCTCCCACTTTGTCATCTTCCAACTGCTACTGTCTCTGAGTCTTAGCCGGTTACGTCGTGCTGAGACAATGATATTTATTATGAAAATATGAAGTTCCACATTTCACCCCTGGTAAAGTACGCCAGGTGCGTCACGACCAAGACCCCCACCCCCCTCATCTCTCTCTCTCTCTCTCTCTCTCTCTCTCTCTCTCTCTCTCTCTCTCTCTCTCTCTCTCTCTCTCTCTCTCTCTCTCTCTCTCACCCCTCCCCCCCTTCTCCTTGCCGCTGATCGGAATTTGCGATACGATGCATCCTGCGTGTTCCTTCGGTGAAGGTGCGCTGTGCTGCTGCGTCACGCCCCCTCTCTCCTCACCCTCCACTCTGTCTCTCGTCCCCCCCCTCATCCTCTATTACTTCTCCCCCCCCCCCCCCCCGTTCCCTCCTCAACCTCCTTCCTCTCTCTCTCTCTCTCTCTCTCTCTCTCTCTCTCTCTCTCTCTCTCTCTCTCTCTCTCTCTCTCTCTCTCTCTCCTTCTCCCTCCTTCCCTCTCCATTCCTCGCTCTTCCGCTCATTATTTTCGTCTCACTGTTCTTTCCCGTTTCCTGCAAAATCACTTTGACTTTCAAAAAGTTACAACAAAACGGCGCGGAGACTCGCGCGGTAAAGGAAAGAGGATGGGATGGGAGACGGGATGGCGCAAAGACCATCATCGTTTTCGCCCGCGTCGAAATCGCCTTTCCCTGGGGTCCTTGGGGGTCCCTGGGGTCCAGCCTGGGCCGAGCCAGCGCGTGGCACCGCGGGCGGCAGCCACGCACCACGCACTCGGCCGTTTGCCGCTGGCCGGTGGTCTCGCCGTGACCTACCGTTCACAGACCACGTGGCAGGAGGGTCGCGTTGATTCCCTCCCGCGAGGAAGTGCGTCGGGAACCGCCAGTGGGAGTCGAAACGACACTCTCAAAAAAGTATACCTGATTCAGGGCAAATTGTACGCCTACTTGGAAATCCTGGGTAACTTTCCCTAATCCAACAACATGATGCTTGTCTCACCCATCTCTATGCCTGATTCAAACATACAGCCCGATACAGTCTGATGCCTGAATCAGACATCCGTATCTGGCGGATTTCTTGATTCAGGCATAGCCGTATTCCCACTAGCATATTCTTGTTTCAAGCATATTATGCTCGAGGAATAATCTGAGGTTTAGGCATAAAATCTGCTATGAAACAGGCATATTATGCTTGATCCAGGCATACTTTTTTGAGAGTGGAGTCGAACCACCAGGCTTGGATGGGACTTCCCTGGCGAAGTACCGTCCACCACTGCGTGCCAGTCCGGTCATGGGTGCCGCTGCGGCCAGGCTGTAGACTGTAGACTGCGGGATGACCGCTGGGCTGGGCCACACGGCCCACCGGGACGCATTACGTAGCTCAGCCCCTGCTGTGTGCGGGGCTGCGGGCTGTAGACTGTAGACTCGGGATGACCGCTGGGCTGGGCCACACGGCCACATTACGGCCCCCCACCGGGACGCATTACGTAGCTCAGCCCCTGCTGTGTGCGGGGCTGCGGGCTGCGGGCCGCCTCGGGCCGCCTCTCCGATGATGAGTCACCAGGAAGACTTGGCTGCCTCCTGCTTTTGGTTATCGTCCGCCAATCATGATGGTATTTACTTTCGCCGCGCGGGTCGAGTTTAGCTATCTT
Source organism: Odontothrips loti (assembly GCA_038380765.1). NCBI lineage: Eukaryota > Metazoa > Arthropoda > Insecta > Thysanoptera > Thripidae > Odontothrips > Odontothrips loti. The sequence goes on along the minus strand of CM076244.1, from coordinate 22,052,730 downwards.
CGACTGCCGCCGCGCCGCAACGCTGCCGCTGCCGCTGCCGCGCTGGCTGTGGCTGGTTTGGCCAATGGGAGGAGGGGTTGACCGGGGCCCCCGCCTGCGCTGCCGTTGCTTCGGTGGTCACTGGAGAAAAAAAAACTGCCGGCAGCACGATCGAGCCGGCAAGTCAGCACAGCAGCGCCACAGGCAGGCACTACCGTCCACTACCGCCCTTTTGTTGTGCTCACTTTGTTGCACTTGCTGTACTCGTGTCAACGCTACCAATGCCGTGCTTTGGGGCCCTCGGGCCGGAGCAGCCGAACCGAGAGGCGCGGCTAATTCCAATGACTTATGGGCAGGAAATGGCGCAAAGGGAAAGGGACGGTCGCTGCGCCGAGCCGATGCCGAGCTCCGTGTATTTTTGGCGGCCGTCGGCTCGTCACTGCCGTTACAGTACAGCCATGCCATGCCATGGACCTGCCTAGGTACCGGCCCGGGCTGCATGAACAGTACCGCACCGCTGCCCCATCACTTGTCAGCTCCATCCATTTTCCGTCCTCTGTCGTCGGGCGCTATTCGGAGCGATTCGGAGAGGTAGGCCTACCTTGAGACATGACGTGAGCCACTGCACACACACACACACACACACACTCTCTCTCTCTCTCTCTCTCTCTCTCTCTCTCTCTCTCTCTCTCTCTCTCTCTCGCTCTCTCTGTCTCTTTCACACACAAACCCCCCCCCCCCCCCACACACACACACACGCGGACGCAAGTGGCAAATCTGTACAAATCTCCCACCTTTCGTTTCCTTCCGCTGCGCCGCCTCTGTGCTGAGCTGCGCTCGGCTGCGCTATGCTGGCCGCAGACGGGGCACGGCGTGGCATCCTCTCTTTGTCCCTGCTGAGAGTAAGAGTCTCTCGGCTGGCGCCGCCGGTGCAGGCTGTGCTGTGCTGTGCTGTGCAGGCTGTGCAGGCTGTGCTGTGCAGGCTGTGCTGTGCAGGCTGTGCAGGCTGTGCTGTGCAGGCTGCGCAGGCTGTGCAGATGACAGTGATTGCCCGGGCAGCCAACACATAGTGCGGTGTGGCATCGCGCCGGATACGCCTGTTTTGTGTTTTGAGGCTGCATATCCCTCCATTTCCCTCCCGCGCTGGGAGTCCTCTCGTCCTCTCTTTTTGTTGTTCGCCTTCTTCTTCTTCTTCTTCTTCTTCTTCTTCTTCTTCTCTCCTTTTTCTTCTTCTTCTTTTTCTTCTTCTCCTCCCTCTACTTCATCAACCCCGACCTGGCCGCCGCCTCCGCATCAGCTGCCCATCCCGTCCCGTCCTCTTGTTCCGCCGGAGGCTCACAGTCAGCCTGGCAGGGTAGGCCTCTCGCTCCGTGTCCGTGCCTACCGGGACTGCCTACCCCCCAGGCTGACCGACTGCGGAGTCGCTGATTCCGCTGGCGCCGCTGCCGCCGCTGCCGCCGTTGCCGCCGCTGCCGCCGCTGCCGCCGCTGCCGCCGCTGCCGCCGCTGCCGCCGCTGCCGCCGCTGCCGCCGCTGCCGCCGCTGCCGCCGTTGCCGCCATAGAGCAACCCCCGGAGCAACCTTTCTCTATGGTTGCCGCCGTTGCTGCCGCGGTTCAGGTGCGGGTTGGGTTTGATCCCCACTGATTGCCGTGTTGCTGCTTACAGGGCGCGCTGTCGCTGCTGGCGCCGCTAGCGCTGTGCTGCTGCACGGTGTCGGCACTGAGCAAGGAGGCCGCTGCGGCCGGGGCCACCTCCCCGTACGCCGTGTCCATGGAGCCCATGGTGCCGTACTCGCAGTGGGATCCCGTGTACCACAGCCGGCTCCGGGAGCTGCGGGCGGCCCCCCAGCGGCGGCACGCCGTCGGCAAGCCCCCGGGGTCCCCGTCGACGCGCGGCGCCAAGAACCGCCGCGACGCCGGGCCGTACGGCGCACCCGCACCACCGCCTCCCGGCTACGGCGAGTACGAGCCGCAGCACCACGAGTACCCGGAGCCCATCATCGAGATCATCATCAAGGTAGGTTGATCGCTCCCTGCTCCCATTAACTACGTGCTGGTACGATGGCTCCATGTTTAGATCAACCCTTGAAAATAAAATGACAGAAATTACTATTTAAAGACCACCGTATACACCTCATATCGATCCTCATACTCAAAGAAAGAAGGAGCCTTCCCGAGAACGCACTAGCGTAGCGTTCTTTATGCCTGTCTTGTTGTCCCTGCCGAGTGTACCAGCGGCGAGGTAAATAAAAAATGTCTCCATCAGGAATCAAACGAGACCCTGCCAGCACCACCGCCACCGCCAGTGCTGCCGCCGAAGAAGCCGACGCGTGAGCCGGTGCACGTGTTCTACGTCAAGTACAAGCAGACGGGCAACGGCGAGTACGGCAAGGACGGCAACAGCGGCGTGGTCTTCGACGACCCCATCCCCGCTCTCACCCCAGCGCCCCCGCCGGAGGAGGATGACGACCACCAGCATCACCACCACCAGCACGCGGTACGGTAACACCCAGTTTTGGACCTTATTAAATTTGCATACGCTGTGTCCGTGGCATTCACCGTTTTGCTGCACGCTAATCGGTACGAGGCCCCGCCTCCGCTCTGCCTAACTCTGCCTCAAAGTTTGCACTGTTTGTGTTTGGTTGTGTAGATTTTTACAACAAATTTCCAGCAAATTCGTAATTTAGCCGCTTTTAGCTATATGCTATATGTCCGTTCCAGTGCAGTTTTGAAGACTTTTAATGTTTTAAGATTGTGTTCGATTGTCTCAAAATGTGGACACTGATAAGTGTGGACACTGATAAGTGTGGACACTGATAAGTGTGGACACTGATAAGTGTGGACACTGATAAGTGTGGACACTGATAAGTGTGGACACTGATAAGTGTGGACACTGATAAGTGTGGACACTGATAAGTGTGGACACTGATAAATGGTGGACCCCTAACCTTGACCGCTGCACCCCGCTGTTATGACTGTTATAGGACCTGGAGGACGTGACGCCGGCGCCACCCCGGCAGACCACCACGCTGCGTGCCATCATCCACCCCGACTCTGAGCTGGCCCACACCGCCCACGGCTCGGAGGGGAAGCTCAGGGTGACGTTCGGCGGACCACACGATGACGAGGGCAGCGCGCGCCCGCCGCAGCCCGGCGCGGACGACAAGCACGACAAGCAGGACGGGCACGAGGAGAGCGAGTCCGCCCAGCAGCCCGCCGTCGCCTTCCCCGCGCCCGGCGGACCCTCCATCCGCTTCCCCGGTGACCAGCAGGAGGCCCAGGACGGCAGCGGCCACCAGATCAAGCGCAGCCAACAGCAGCCCGCGCCGCACCTGCAGCAGACGGCCTTCAACAGCGTGAGTAGGGGCTGGGCTGGGCCAGCGGGGCTCGGGCTCGGAGGGTCGGTGGCAGTACGTGGAGCGATCCTTCCGCCAATTACAATTTCAGCTGATTTTTCAAAATTTATTGTTCATCATCAAGAAAATTCATAGTTTAAAGAAGTATGGAACAGAATTTGCTTCTTTTATGTCTGCCTTTTTTTAACGACTTTTTAAAATTTCCGATTTTTTTTGGACGATTTGTATACCTCTTTTTTCTTTTTTTTTTTTGAAGTACGCTCTTGACCTTATTTGTAGGCCCCACTCCAAGGACACCCGCCTCAAGGACCGCAGCAAGGCTTCGGCCAGCAGCAGCACTTCCAGCAGGGACGCTTCCACCAGCCGCCGCCAGAGTACCCGCCCTACCGCGGCCAGAACCAGTTTGGCCCGCCGCCCCCTCCGCTCCCGCCCGGCCCCCCACGCGGCCCCCCGCCCCCCCAGCAGCACCAGAAGCCCGCCTTCCTGAGGCCCCAGCCGTCGCTCGACGTCCTGCAGAACCCACGGTACCCGCCTCAGTTCCAGCAACAGCAGGGGCCGTTCCAGGAACCCTTCCGCCCGCGTCACCCCGGCCCCGGGCCCACCCCCGGCCCCGGCGCCGCCCCCGGAGACAAGCCGCAGCGCCCGTTCCAGCCCCCACACGACAGCTTCCGCCCCAACTACTTCCCTCAGGCGCCGTCCGCCCCCGCCGCCCCCAGCCGGCAGCCCGCGTTCGTCCCCAGCACCCAGCACCCGTCGAGACCCGCGTTCCAACACTCGGCGCCGCCACCACCGCCATTCCAGTCCCAGCCCCAGCAGCCCCAGCCCCAGCCACACCAAGTGCTGCGCGAACAGCACCGCCAGCAGGTGCTGCTGCAGCAGCAGCAACAGGCCCTGCTCAGGCAGCAGCAGGAGCAGCAGCTCCGCAGCCAAGGTCAACAACACCAGCAATTCGCCCCTCAGCAAAGCCAGTTCCCGCCGCACCACCAGCAGCAGCCCCAGTTCAGCCCCCAGCAGCCCCAAGCTCAGCCGCAGCCGCACTTCGCACCGCAACAACCGAGCCACCAGCAGCAGGACCAACAACAGCAGCTGTATCGTCAGGAGCAGCTCCGCGGCCAGCAGCAGGCGGCACTCCTGCAGCAACAACAGCAGAAGCAACAAGCTCTCCTTCAGCATCAGCAGTACGTCCAACAGCAGTCGCAGCCTCAACAACAATTCGTCCCGCAGCAGTCGCCCTCTCAACGGCAACAGCCTCAGCAACAACCTCAACAGCAGCGTGAGACTCTGCTGGGTGCCGAGATCATCAAGTCCATCCCGCAATCCGAGGAGCACGTCCTGCTCAACCAGGGTCAGGGGCCGTTCGGCCAAGGCCAGGCCCTGTCGCAGTCACACACCCCACAGCGACACCAACAGCAGCAGCAACAACAGCAGCAGAGCCTCCAACAGCACCAACAGCAGCAGCAGGGCCTCCAGCAGCAACAACAGCAGCAGAGCCTTCAACAGCACCAGCAACAGCAGCAGAGCCTCCAACAGCACCAACAGCAGCAGAGCCTCCAACAGCACCAACAACACCTCCAGCAACAGCTGCAACACACACAGCAACAGCAGCCTCACCACAGCGTGCAGGTTCTGGGCAACAAGGACCAGGACGGCCCCAGAGTGACGTTCTCCTCATCGACGCCCAGCTACTCCTCCGACAGCAGCTTCGTGACGCCGTCGCCGCAGCCCGCCTTCTCTCTGACACCCAGCACCACCACGAACAACCCGACCCCCAGGCCGCCCCCACGGCCCACCACCGCGGCCCCCAGCACCACCACCCCGGAGGAGCAGGATGCGCCCGCCGCGCCCACCACGGAGGAGCCCAAGATCGACTTGACCAAGAAGCTGGCCGAGCTGCCCGACGAGGTCCCCGACGACATTCGGGAGCAGCTAATCTCCTCTGGCATCCTGGGCAACGCCGACATCCAGATCCTGGACTACGACAAGATCGGGGACTCGTCCATCGACTCGCTGCCAGCGCACGCCCTCGAGAACTTCTACGCGTCGGGCGGCGCGCAGGCGGCCGGCTCTGAGAATAGGCCTGTGGTTGTGGCGGCGCCCGCCTCCTTTGCCGCCTTGTCTGCGGCACGCCCCCGCGCACCCCTCCCAGAGCCCGTGGACGCCGAGCCCTCCGCGTCGGACATCGACGAGGTGGTGCAGGATCCGCCCTCCGCCCCGCAGGCCTCCAACGTGGAGATGAAGGTAAGCAGCAATCGTTGAGACCGCATGCTTGATGTGGGACATGCTGGTCACTGTGAGCCCCCTCCATCCCTCCATCCCCCACCCTCTCTGTCCGCAGGTAGTTCGCTACGACCCGGCCACCGCAGAGGGTCAGCAGGTGGCCGACCAGTACCTCAAAAAGGACGCTGCCGTGCTCAACGACCCCGTCGTCCTCAATGACAACCGCTACAACCGATACCTGCCACTGAAGGTAACGACTGCACCTGCACAGGCGACTGAGCGGGGCCTCGTGTAGCCTAGCCATTTCGTTATGCACGGAGGTGCTGACTGAGGTCATGTTCCGGCCGACAGATCTCAGGCGCTACGTTCCCGCTGCCGGACGCGCCGCTGCTGCGCGGCCGCAACGTCACCTCCGTGGTGGTGCTGGCCCCCGTGGACTACGACTTCCTCCAGGCCGCCGACGACGGCTCCCCCGACTCCTCCTCCGCCACCGGGACCGCCGGCTCGGATGCGGGTCGCGTTGGCCGTGCCGTGGAGGTGCATGGCGTACGCTTCGTGGCCGGCGACGCCCTCAAGAAGCTGGTCCGCACGCCGAGCCAGGAGAACTACCGCCTGTGGCTGCAGCAGGAGCGGCAGAAGCCCCTGGCCAAGCAGTCCGTCATCCTGCTCGTCACCAGGTGAGCACAAGTGAAGTGCACATCAACGAGGGGAGGTTACGCAACGTCAGCTCCCGGCGCTATGCCAGCCATACCGGCCGGCCCGGCCCGGCCCCGGCCGGCAGCTGAGCGACAATGGCCCCGCACCGCACCGCGCCTCACCTCGCCTTGCGCGGACCAGAGATAGTGGAAGCCATCCATTGCGAAACGGAGAACGTCTCCGTGACTCGGCAAAGTGAGTGTCGTGTCCTGCACATCACCGGGGCAGCGCAGCGCGCACGCCGCTGGTGAAAGAGATATGGTTCAACACCCCCCCCCCTCCCCCTCCTCACTCTAATGAGATGAATTAACTCCCTATGGGCAGCCACGGGGCGGCACACGCGCGAGCCCCGCTTTCTTTTCATGGCCAGCCTCTCCTTTAACGGCCTCGTGTGAATAGAGCGCGGTGAAATAAAGGGGAGGGGGAGGGGGATGCCGACACGCGGACATGTGGCGTACGGCAAGTGCAAGGGGAAAAAAATCACAGCAGGTAAAGAAGAATAACGCCCTCCAGAAGACGGAAATTTTTAGTTTGGAATAAAATGTCCACTGGTAAAATTTTGCAGGCGGGTGCGGAGGGCTGTTTTTGCAATAAGTTTGCGCTTCGCGCTGCTCCTGCTCCGCCTCGGACCGCATGTTCTATGGGGTAGACAATACCGCTACGCACTTAGTTGAGTTGGTGGGGGGTGAACGGTCCACTTCACTACGGATTAAATCACTCTATTCCTAAAGCGTCGTAATTCCACTGAAACTAGCGGAACGGCCGACCAACGGAAGAAAGGAAGGGGCCCACGAGAGGCCGGTGGCGTTGCCGTTGCCACTTTGGCCTCTACCCCGGTCCCTGTCCCCAGGTCTAGCACCTAGGAATGGACCCCAAGACGAGCAGCAAGCACCGCAGAGAAATAAATAAATAGAGGCAGAAAACTGGCGCGGTCTGACGGCACCTCAGAGGGCGTAACGTTAGGCGCTGCAGCGAAAGAGAACGGTAACCGAGGCGGAGGATGATTCGAAAGGTCACAGGCCGTAACGGCAGGCCAGGGGCCAGGCAATTAGGGGCACTGGGCACTCTCCCAATCCCGGCGGCCCGGCAGCCGGGTACGGTGGCCGGGTGCGCCGCCAACCCGAGCAACAAAATGAAATAGAGCACTCAGTCCCGGAGGCGCCGTCCACGAAGTATACGTGGTATGTCCTAACCGCGACCTGCCAAGCGAGGCGCGGGCTAGCGCAGGCAAGTGAAGTCCAGCCCTTCCTGCCCAGCAGGCGCCATGTGAGCTGTTTGCCCTCACGGACGCACGTCACGATCTCTGAGAGGACTGCTGTCGCCCGTGCCGCTGCAGTTTTTATTTTTCATCCCGACGTAACCAATGGACGCAGTGCTGTTGCGCGCGTGCATGGTGTCGGTGCCCGTGTTGGCGGCCGGCGGAGCTGTGCGGCGCTGTGTCTGCGCTCGCACCGTTCGGTTCGGCCCATTGCGTTGCGCTTGTCCTTTCAACAGGGATGGACGCGCGCGGTTCGCGATCCGGAAGGAACAAAAGAGCGGGAAAAGGGGAAAGATGTCCGCGCAATACTACGGCACAGCACAGCTGAATGACCCCCCCCCCCCCCCCCCCCCAGCCCAGCAAAGGCCGTTTAAAAACGGCGCGATTCGCGCGGTTGGCGCCAATTTCGTCGGCACGTGACTTCGCTGGTGCATTCGCTAGGCGCACTTCCGGCGGTGGGGGAGGAGGACCAGAGAGGGAGAATGGAAAGGGCGAGTTCATCCGCTCCCCTCTCCCCTCTGGCCCTCGGCTGCCCTCGGCCCCACCTCTGCTGCCTGACCCAACGCCCCCGTGCCGTCCCATCTGCCCGCAGCCCCACCAGTGACGGCGAGTCCTCAGACGCCCAGCGCGACAAGGAGATCTTCATGTACGATCCCACATCGGACGAGGTGTCGCGGCTCAGCGGGGAGCTGAGTACGTCTTTCGTCGAGGTGGCCGAGAGCAACGCCCTCAGCCAGGACCTGGAGAACGTGGATGTGGACGAGGCCGACGCCGAGGAGGGCAACGAGACCAAGGGCGAGGCCTCGAGCAGACAGGTGCGTGTTCACAACCACGATGAGGTCCAAAATCATAAACATCGAACAACATTTCGATTATTTTTTTTCGCAGGAGGTCCGCGTCCTACCACCCGAGGGCTTCCTCCAGAGGCGCTCCGACGACGCGGTCCACGACGGTGACCTGGATGGCGCCGCGTCCGACCCCGTCTCTGCCTTGTTCCGGACGCCTCCCGCCACCGTGGGGGAGAAGGAGATGCCCCAGGTTGCCATAAGCTCGGGCTACGCAAGGACCGTCCTGGCGTCATCCTGATGGCCGCGTCGAGCAGCGATTTGATTGATTAGGGAGGTCCGTTCACGACGTCCGCAGGATCAATCGGGGAATGGAATTGTGAGAGAAGTCGAATCTAGTCTCGATCTGACGCGTGGGTGAGGGTCGCGGGACGCTTTTTCCGACCGATTCCAGCTCCAAAATTTCGCGCTCCTCGCTCGTCCGTGTTTTACTTCTCAGAACAAACAAGAAGAAATTGCTTTCTCCTGTATGGTAATTTGCTCAAGATGGCTCTGTTAGGGGACAATGTTAGGATCGTCCTTCCCACTCGCGCCTTCATGGCTGTCTCCAAACGCGTCTTTCCATTTAATTTATACTTCAGCACGAACGGGTGAGAGGCTCTCGCCGTGTACAGTCGAGCCGAGCAAACCTTGGCCACGTCCTTCCGCATGGTCCAAGCTTCATCCGGATCGGCTGTAATTCGCCCGGTCATTTTTCTCTAGCGTTTGAAGACAGCACTTGAGGGAATATTTGACTCACTCGCCTTTCCTCTACGGCGAGTGAGCATGAGAGAGAAAGACTGTGTCTGTTGTTCCCGACACAGCCGTGCGGGTAAGAAACCCCGCCTCGCAGATGCGGGTTGGCTTGGCATTGCAGCGTGCCCGCTCAATTTCTAAAAATCGTTATTCGTCAATACTATTTGATCATTATAATTTGGCCACCACCGAGGCCCTGCTAAAACACTGATCATCACTTTCGTCTTCGTGATAATATGTTATCTCCTGCCGTTATCATTATGTTCATCATCATCTCCATCGTCATGACATCACCATTATCATCAGCTCACATGATTGTCATTTATGTCATCAATTTCATTATTCATATGCCATAAACTTCATTGTAGGGACTAAGTAAGGCATCTGCAGCAGCAGAAGTTACATGTGACTCATCAACTGACGTCATCTGTATTTTGTAATATGTTTTGTAAAAAGGAACATTAAAACAAAATAAAAATGTTAATTGTGTTCATTTGAATTTATTTACCGTTGAATGCCGACTACCCACCCAGTAATATGTTGGGTCTGTACCTGAAAGTTTGGTTGGGATAGGTTGGAGCTTGCGTGCGTCTTCCTCCAGGACTCCTGCTTTCAACTTCGTTGATCTTATGGGAACCGGTGCTTTACGGCTGCTAGCTGGCCCCGGGACACTGCTCTAGAACCCACTTAACCCGGCACAGATCTCCCGGCAGCCCCTAGCGCAGGGGTCTCAAGCTCGCCGAAGCGCCGAGCCACTGGCCGAGTATGCAGCCAGCAATGGGCGTCTGCTTGGCTAGGGCGCCTCTGAGTTTGGCTGGCTTGGACTGTCAACTGGAATGGGGACAGGGATCTGCACCAATGAGCGAGAGGCTGGCGAGTGAATTGGTAAGAAAGGTAGGCAGCCCGAGTCGCGTATCCAGCTGTAGCAGGCGTGCGGATGCGGATGGCAGAAGCGCGCGGCTTTCGGCAAGCCACGCGCACAGCGCACGAGTCGGGCGAGCCAATAGACCTTTTATCCAGTAGCCGTTCTGGATTTTTGTGAGCCCTGTACTTTGGGAACCGTAACGATGTACGACTTCGCCTTGGTCTCAAAATATTCATAAATCATCAGTCCATATATCTTTGTTAATATTTACTAAAATCAATCTCGCTTTTCGAGGTAACATGATTAGGATAGCTCGCGCGCCGCGAGTTTGAAGCTCGCTAGGCTCCGAGTAGCGGAATGTCCGGACATGCCAGAAAGGGAGGAAAACAGCTGTCGCCCCCGCAGAGCAGAACACCGAATACAAGGGCTCATTTTACAAAGTTCTTTACATCGCCACGCCGTGCTTTGCCAGCTCACTCGCAACTCGCAGATACCTTGAGTCAAGCAGATACGCGCGTCCGGCGCGTCCCTTACCTTCCAGACCCGGCTTGGTCGGCTGGGCACTATCGTCATCGTTATGGATACCAAGCAAAACATAACGTTACCCGACCTTTACCGACCGCAGACCGTAGCGGTGACGGAATTCGGTTCAGCACGCCGCACCACCACATATTAGTAATAATACGGCCACTCAAAGAATGACCTTCACGAGAAAATTGAAAGATGAACTTCCAACAAAGACCGACGAGGCAGGCAACGTCAAGGGGTATCATTAAACGCCGTCGGAAACGCCTGGCGCGAGCTAACTTTTCTGACAGCCATATCGTCGAAAGTCCTCTACCTAACTCGCTGTACATTTGACGGTCTGTTCTTCACATAATAATATACCAATTGAAGCACATTAAAGAAACAGAAGAGATCCTCATAAATATTTACAAAGACGAAAAGCCAAAACTGCGTGAGACCGGATTGCAGCATCTTCGCGTCCATACCCCATGCAACAGTAGTTCGCCCGGCTGGCCACCAGGGACCGCTAGCCTCGTCTGAGTGAAGTATGCGTGCGAGAGTTCGAGTGCAAGTGCACCGTCGTCTCTCTCGCACTCACAGGCGAACAGCCGGGCCCGGTACAACTATCCACACGCAACTCGATGAAGAGGCTTCAAAACTTTGGTATCTTGTGCTACAGGCCGGGGTGCACAGTGTTTACTTTGGAATTTTGTGATGTTTTTTGGTATTCTGATGTCAAGTTGGCGGTCGGAATGATGTGTTAAGATTTTGGGGGTGTTCTGGTCCATTTGTTTGCTGTCCTCGCCGGGAAACAACAAGAAATGTGAACAGAGGCCTGTGGAGTTTTCAACCTGCTTCCTTTCGTTGGATGGGAGCATAGTGCATAACCAAGTTTTCTTTCACCTGTAACTCTAAAGATAAGACAGCACCAAAGATAGACATGGTGCTGGCTGACGGCAAGAAGGCCGTTCTCGTCCACACTGCTGTGGACGATGAGCCTATTAAAGTCAGTATTGATGAGACCACAACCTCCGAGGATGTTTGTATTAAAGTGTCAAAGGATCTCAAAATTGGACCTGTTGCAAGGTACCTGTTTGCTCTCCGTTTGCATGATAAAAATATATTCTTGGGCCCAAATATTTTGCTTTGTCAGCTAAAGCCAACTGTGTTCACTTACCGGATGAGATTCAAAGTTCCTCAACTGGAACGTTTGGAGTCACTTGATGTCAGTGCTTATAATTATTTTTTTCATCAAGCACGTAAAGATTTTGTTGGTGGAGAAGTGCCAGATATTTCCTATGAAAAGAAGGACCAGAAGAAGGAAGCTATGGGTTTGGCCATAACTGACATGTATCTCTATAAGGTTGAGAAGGGATGTGATATATCAACAGTCATGCAAGATTATAAAAAATTTGTTCCTAAGAAGGTTCAGAATTATCACTCTTTTTATCTGAAAAGACCCATCAGAGAACACCTTGAAAAAATTGAAGAAAACAAGTTAGATTCTGTGTATGTGAAAAGGAGGTGGATTGAACAGTTCAGGGAAATGGCACCTTCATATCTGACTGAAGAATTCTTTGTCCTCCCTGGTGATGAGAGTGAATACCGTACTCAGTCTGTGAGAGTGGATCCTTTTGATGAGAACTGTCCTGGTATTCAAATTAAGCCTGATGGCAAAAAGGAAGTATGTAACAGCTTACATATTTTAAATCTCAGTATGTTTTTAAATTTATTTATGCCCCCAATTGTTATTTATTTATTTTTCAGTGGACTCACCTCTGTAGCATAGAAGACCTCTGTTATATTGCTGTAAAATCTGATAACACTGTGGAAATTTCTAGAAAGAATGGCATACCTTCACATATGAAATTTCCCTTGATCTCTATCATGATCTCATTTGTTAGCTTGTTAGATGGCTATTACCGACTTATGGCCAATTGGACCTTTAATCTTTGTAAAGAGGTGCGTACACCATCTCTGCAGAGGTTGCAAACCATCAACTGTCATGGGCCAGTAGGGTAAGAAATGTTGTTTCTTAAGTCTGAAACTGGCTTGTGTGTCTAGTATAAAAGATTGATATATTTTTAACTTGATGGCAGGAAAGAGTTCTCTTACAATAAGTTAAAAGAGAAGCGAGACTATAACCCAGGCTGTTTCCTACTAAGGGAAAGTGAGGCTGAGTATGATGTTTATTACATAGATGTATGCTGTGAAAGAGGGTGAGTTTAGAAGTCCAAAAGGAAATTATGTTATTTTTACTAACAATTTAATTTTGAAATGTGCCATAAATTTCTACTTTTAAAACTTCCAGCTCCAAAGATAAGCAGAAATCTAAAACCAAGTCGTACAAAATAAAACAGGAGCACAATGTGACTGATGAAGGATTACGGACAAGTGTTTTTGTCTTAACACATGATGACAGCTCCTACTCCTCTATGCAAGAACTCATTAAAACACACCGAGCTACGGGGTCAGATATGTGTCTGAAGGAATGTCTGCCACCTTCTGAATTTGGTAAGGAAATATTCTTGAATGAGTAACAATCAAAACTGATTATTTCTAATAATTTTTTGGCTTGTGTAGAAACATCATGGCTGCTCTTGTGCCAAAAAGATTTATCATTATCTGAAGAGACACAAGAACATTCATCATCACCCCTTCTTGTTGATGCCAGCACAATTCGAATATCGAAAAGTGAGTCACAGCTTTTTCCCGTCCTTATTAATTCTCTGTATTTGTAAATTACAAACTGTGCTGTTGCAGGCCACCACATTGATCGATCGGTAGGTATGGTGAATACTGCTCATGGAATTTGGAGGCAAGGAAAATTTAAAGACAGTCATGTTGTCATCAAATCATTGGAAAGACAACACTATGAAAATTATCCCCAGGTATGCTTTGATAATGTTTTAATATCCTTTGTTGCCATTTATTTTACTTGATTCCACTGACACAAATTCTATGCGTAGGGTTTCAGTTATATGTGTGACAAATGGGCATCCATGGCCAAAAATTGGGCATTTTTACATTCTTCATGTGTTGTGCGTCTCCTCGGTGTTGTTATTAGTAACCCAGTGTCGCTTGTGGTAGAAGATGTTCCCTTTGGCCCTCTTGATATTTATCTGAAGGAAAACCGTCAAGTTATGAAGCCAATTGACCTTGTTGAATCTTGTGCAAATCTCGCATCAGCTCTATGGCATCTTGTGAGTGATTCGTTTCTGCTTATCTTAAATGAATGAAATGAAATCAATTTTTTAACCTGAAAGCTTTACTTGCTTAATTCAGGAGGAGAAAAAAATAATCCATGGTAACATCCGTTGCAAGAATTTACTCCTTGCTGCTCATGATGATCAGGCTTTCTCGATTAAACTGGCAGATCCAGGGATTCCTGTGTATACCACCCACGAGTAAGTATTTTAGGACTTGTTGACATCTTGGTTCAAAACAACGTGGCACAATGGTACATAGTATAACAATTAGCTATTATGTGACCAATTACATGTCACAGCTGAAGATTGTTCTCGAAAGATTCTGCAGCCCATGTTATTTTATGCAGTAATTTTCTATCATATTTTTATTGCAGCGTGCATTGGATTCCTCCTGAGTGTTACCATGATTTTGAAAGTGCTCAGACTACATTTTCTGCTGATGTTTGGGCTTGTGGTACGACAATGTGGGAAATATTTGCATGTGGAGACCCAATACCAGAATCTCCAAATATTGATGGTGTGAAAAAGGTAAACCTAATTTAAAATCTATGAAGTTATCAGTTCAGAAACATAAACTCACTGAGTTTCATTCCTTTTTATTTTCAGTACTATCTGAGTGGTGGTACTTTGCCTTGCCCTCCACTCTGTACTCAAGATATCTTTCAGCTAATTAAAGAATGCTGGGAAGTTGATGATAACAGCAGGAAGAAGCCTCAAGCTGTCATGCGTGATATTAACCAGATATTTTATCAAGTTTTTAACTCCCGGCGAACTCATTCATACTCAGTTGCTTATCCAAAGAGGTTCAAGGAACAAGCAGATGAAACATGCAGCATTAGTGAATCTGAGATGAGTTTATTGTCTGGTGCCACTGGTTAGTTTCTTGCTCACTTTTTCTTGACAAAATTTGGGTACCGGTAATGGTGCTAATATGTGGAACTTGGTATTTCAGTAGAAACCATGTTGGACTCTGGAGCAGGTGGCCACCTTTTGTCTAGTCACAATTTTACCAACAACTTTTCACAAAGTATTAGTAGTAACCTCTTTGAAAATTGGATGCTAGGTGATTCTCAGGTAAGTTAGGTCTCGTTGATACGGAAAAATTCTCTTGATAGATCCTGATGTGTATATTTCCCCTTCATTATTTTCATTGAACATTCCTTGACATTTCTATTTTCAGGAACAATTAATCAGCAACTATGAAACAATGACTCCGAACATTTCTGCAATGATTTCTAATATGACATTCTCCACCGCAGCAACATCTTTGGAGAGTATGTCTTCAGTGTTTGAATTAGGCCCAGATGTGAATGTTGTTTTGCAAGGACGGATTGGTCAGGTAATGCTGTGCTTTACCTTGGATTCACCTTCTTTTATATTTACACTGTGCAATTCCAAAATTTCGGTGGCTTTCAGGGCTTTTATGGTGAAGTTTACAAAGGGACATTGGAAAGATTAGACTCTGAAGCAGAGTTAGTTGCTGTGAAAAAGTTGAGAACTGACGCTTTAAGTACAACTTTGGCTGATTTTGAGCGGGAAATAAACATTATGAAGGTATGGTTTATGGCATATTCAGACTGATTAATCATATATACTAGGTGTATCATTGGTCCCGGGCAGTTTCGGTTTTAGGCATTCCCGCAAAGCACTCTCTCCGTCTCTTTCTGTCTCACACGTTTGGCCGAGCCAGAAAGAGACGTAGATACTGTGTTGCGGGACTGCCTAAAACCGAAACTGCCCGGGGCCAATGATACACCTGGTATAAGTTTCTGTGGTCCCTTATCCCTCATGCCCTTATCCCTCTTTCTTGTGCCCGTAGACTTTAGAACATCCAAATATAGTGCAGATTAAAGGTGTAGTCCATGAGCCAGAAGTCAGTCTTGTCATGGAGTTTGTTCAGCATGGCTCATTAAAGAGCTACTTGAAAATTCACAAGGATAAACTTCAACCTAATAAGCATCTGCTGAAATTTGCACTGGATGTGGCAAGAGTAAGTGTTCAATCACAATTCTGCCATCGTATGGTAGCTTCATCCCTTAATAAACACTCTATTAAGCTTACTGTCCTCAGGGCATGGAGTATCTGGGCCAGAAAAACATTGTACACAGAGACTTGGCAGCTCGCAATATTCTTGTTGTTGATGATTTCAACGTAAAAATTTCGGATTTTGGCCTTGCCCAGGTCATGGGTCAAAATGATTACTATATTATAAGATCCAACAGAGAGTTACCAATTCCATGGTGAGTATTTTAATGTCTCTAGAATCTGCAGAATCACAAACTGGATTATATTTTAACCTCTGAAGTTACCAAAACCCACTTTAAGTTTTAATAAGAATTAGTTGTGCTTAGTTGTTCCTTCTTTTTTTTCTCGTGAAGGTATGCCCCTGAAAGTTTACGGGATGGTAAATTTTCTCCTCGCTCTGATGTTTGGTCTTATGGTGTTACTCTGTACGAGATGTTTTCTTTGGGAGAAGAACCTCGACTTGCTTCATGTACAAATGAACAAGACCACCAGGAACTGTTGAGAGTGTTAAACAAAGGAGATAGGTTGCCTCGCCCACAACATTGCTCACAGCATATATATGTTGAACTCATGAAACCCTGCTGGAATGTTGAATCCCGAGACCGGCCATCATTCAGTAAAATATGCAAAGTGATAAAGAATTTGACTACTTATTAGTAAGTAGTATAACTGTGATCTTCTTCTTGTTCTTAAGACATTGTGCTGTATCCTTTAATTAGAGTCCCTATAATCCCAGTGTTGTGGGACTTATTCCTAAAAATTAGTAGTTACCAATGGTTTTCATTTTCCTCTCAGTATTTGTGGTTCCATTTTATTTGTGACATGTCATAATTTGTGATTGATGTTTGATGTAGTTGTATTATGTGTGTTAAAAATTGTTTGCTTTGAAAATCGAAGTATAAGAGAATTGGTTAATGACAACAACAACACACACATTTGATAGTCTCTTTAATTGGCACCCCAGACCACAATCCATTACTGAAAATCTAATATGGGTTTGTACTGTACAAATACAACACCCATATTTGATGATGGTGCAACGGGTAGGATATCATAAAAAATTTATATTATATGTAAAAGTATGGGCCAAGAGACCACAACCCATGGATGACAAATTTCTCCAAATTGCCATAAACTTATACCTGTTATTCGACTAGAGATCCTATGAAAGATCTTGCAGCAATATTGCCTTACATAACACATGCTGTTCAGCTCAAAACCAAACATGAAGGTGAAGTATAAAAAAGGTTCACAGACAAACTTCCTATCATAAAAAGAAAACACAAAAAAGGACTCATACATAAGCAAAAATTGAGATATGAAATCAAGTAATATACGAATGAAAAATAACAAGACTGCATTTGGTAGCGATACCAGAAAGAACTGATGAAGACAGTCTTGACATCTTTACACCGTGTCACCACACAATTTCACCCAATACCAAAAATAATGTTTCCTCAAAAATATAGAGACAAATCACATTTGCACCAATCAGCTTGGTTTGCATAAATAACTGTGAGGAGTTAAAAATCAATATAGTTTCCATCAAACACACAATGTACATCAGGAAGGGTGGGCCAAATCAAATTTTTGATAGTTCATTAACAAACAGATTTTTCTAACAGAAATAAATACAAGAGTAATCTATAAGACATTCTGCATGCAACAGTCACTTCTTGAGAAGACACGTTGAATTCTTCTATAGAAATATATTTCATGTAAAACATATTAAAAACTCCAGGACGTTTTAACAATCTTAATCATACTTCTTTCGAGCCCCAACAACAGTTGCAGACACATGGTAAATTGTGGAGAAATTCTGAAAATAAATCACACACAATTTTGAGAAATGGTTGATTTACATGGTACAACTGATAACCATTAAAACTTGTATATACATACCTGAAGTACCAAGTAAACAATGAGCAGATACGCAATAATAGCAAAAGTCAAGATGAGATCAAAAATTGCAGGTTTTACACTGAAATTCACACAAAAATCATAATAAATAAGATGGAACATTAAATTGAAAACTGAATTTAAAAATGAAACAGTGACTCGAAAATGCAAAGTATGGTTTAGAATAAATGAAATCTTTACCTATAGACATTGACTATGCTACTGATGGGGTCGTAGAAAGTTACTTCTGGATCACGCTTGTCAGGCACCATGTAAGTTACCTTAACATTCTTTGCATACCTTTGCAGAATAAAAACTATAGGTTAGAATATGTTGGCTAAATTGTTAAAGTTAGTTTCAATACCATTCCCCTGTTCTGCGCTTACTTAGACAAAGCATCTTTCAAGGCTGGAACCACTTGATGTGCTTTATTTGACACAACATGAGTAGAACGGCACATACTTGAAAGATAATCAATCCACATTTCAATAGAGTTTTCTTCAACACCCTGCCACAAAGAAGAAGTAAAATTAAATGTAGAAGCTTACTTCACCATAACATTTAAAACACTAGTGAGTACGGACACATACCAACTGATCATTGAAAACTCTCCCAGCATTTAAAGCAAATATATGTTTTGCCAAAGCCTCAGCAACTATGCGAGTGTTTCTTGCCAGGGCAGATATATCCAACTGTTCTTTGATATCAATCATAGAATAACGAATGGGGTCTTTGTGGCTCTAAACATTGAAACAAAAAAATTAATAATCGACTAATTTTAAGCAAATTAATTTCCACAAACTTGTAAGAATCAAAGCTACCTTTACTGATGACAACGTTGCTGCTGGAAGCCTCTTCATGCTAAACCTTTCATGCTCCCAAGCTAAAGTCTCCTCAGCAAGATTGATTTTCTTATGATTCAGCTGCACATTTGAAGGAGGTTCTTCTTGTTCAGCCACTGCATTTAAAGATCTAATAAGTCGGTCCCCAACACTTCCCTCTTTCGGTGGTTTTGAAACATGGTAATAGAGCGGTCCAGATCCAGCAACAGTGTCCAAACAAAGAACATAAGTGCTATCCTGAAGACAGTGGAAATCAAAAATTACAATCCAGCACATCAAATCTCACATCACTCGAGTGATCACAGACAAACCTGAGGCAAAGCATTTTCTCCATCAACTTGATCTTCTAACCACTTTTTACTGCCTTGATAATTTACTTTACCACCTGCAGTTAGCACAAAAACCAAGTTGTAGCGTGGGTGGGTGCGAGAATCTGCATATAATGACGACATAAGCCTTGCAATTTCAAGCAGCATTGCGACACCAGCAGCATTTGAGTTAGCACCAAAAGTCTGAGCCTGTCAAGATATCAAGGGAGTGGTTAATTATCATGTTCATTTGTGCAACATTAAGGGCACATGTTTTTAACTTACTGTCATAAGAGAAAAACTGTCATAGTGAGCAGCCAGGACTACAGTGGGAAGTTTATCTTCATGTCCATTTCCAACAAGTTTACCCTAGAATGTGATTACAAATTAAAATTAATGCTCAAAGTCTTCATCAAAAACAAGTCCAAAAATAAGACTTTACTTACATATATAGTCCCCATATTAATATCAGGGCGTACTTGGGGGTGACCAGCTGAGAGTACTATCTGGTATCCATTTGCAGATATCTGGCTGAACATTGCTAGAAGAAAAGTTATCAAAAGATTTAGGATCTTAGTAGTGCAGGAATTGTTGTGAGCATAATGTTAAATAGCACCAAATAAAAGTTAGACTGAGATAACTCAGTTTAATGCTGGCAAAGTAATACCTTCTGCAGCAGTACCCATTTTACTTGGTGGAGGAGCCATGTCATTAATATTATCTAGAATAGATTGAATTTCTGGAGTCCAACTTGTAAAATAAATTGGAATTTGAGAGTCTTGTTGCATCATTGTCGACTCTATGTTATAGATGTGCTGGGAAAAAAAATGGAAAGGCAGGTCACCCATAAGCAATCAATGAGAGTAAGGTTGTATAATCTCGATCACTCTTACCCACCTGTTTAGCAGTATCAGAAAGCTTGGCAATATCTGCTTTTCTTGGAAGAACAACAATAAGAGCTCCAGCCCGAGTACGAATATCTCGGTACAGATCAGCAGTAAGGTCCTCAATGCGAGCAACAATACAGTGACGAGATGTGGACCAGTTATTCAAACCTCTTCCATCCAAGCTTACGACTGACGAGCGGCAACCTGTATGGCAGAATTTTAATTGGTTCCATGTGTTAAAAAACTAAAACAGGATGGGAATGAATGGGAACGCCCATGTAACCTGCATCATTCAGCAATTCAAATAAATGAGCATTAATGAAGTCAGCTGACCGTGGGGAACATAACCTCAACTATATATCACGGATTAGGCAGATGTTGCACCAAAGTAGAGAGTATAAGCTTAAAATGTGTTCGTACCGTGAGGAACACCGTGCAAATCGTACTGCTGCATCCTGAAGGCTGGAAACTCCTGGGCTGCTGCCACGGGGTTAACCGGTGAAATGATGATCATCAGGGGAAGAGCAAAGAGCAAATAATATGGTACAAACGCCTTGAACACGTCCAGAATTTCGTCCGCATTGCCGAGCAACATCTTCGACAATCGCGGGGCGCGCTGACGCGCCGAGAAAGCTCTAAACTCCTCGACAAACGGCGAACTTTAATATAATTAGAGGTTCGGAGCCGACCGAGCAAAAGTGGTCTGCTGGGGGGGTTGGGGTTGTGTACTCGTGCTCGAGTGTGCTGCTGGTGTGTGTATGTATGTGTGAATGGTGATTCCGGCCGCATTGCGGTTCGAGCAAGGAGCATTGATGGCGTGAATTAAAGAGGCTTTTTCTAGAGAAGGGATCATACGAAAGCAGAATAAGTACCCCAACCAAAATTCGCAAGAAAAGCAAAATATGCTAAATGGAAGCAGTCCAACTGGCCGGGAGTGCGGTTGCGGCACGAGAGAGAGAGAGGGGGAGAGAGAGGGAAAGAGAGATAGAGAGAGAGAGAGAGAGAGAGAGAGAGAGAGAGAGAGAGAGAGAGAGAGAGAGAGAGAGAGAGAGAGAGAGAGAGAGAGAGAGAGAGAGAGAGAAGAGAGAAAGAGAGAGAGAAGAGAGAGAGAGAGAGAGAGAGAGAGAGAGAGAGAGAGAGAGAGAGAGAGAGAGAGAGAGAGAGAGAGAGAGAGAGAGAGAGAGAGAGAGAGAGGGAGAGAGAGAGAGAGAGAGAGAGAGAAAGGGAGAGCGGGGGGAGGGGGGGAATTAGTTGTTAAACGGAAATTGCATTGTTATAAAACTTGGAAATGCGTTTTCGGGGTTGCTCCTAGGATTTGATTTGGTGCCACCATGGTTTAACCATGGTTTAACATTCAAAATACATGATTAAGAGGAGTCCGTACAACATATTTTTCATATTTCACTGCCAACGTTGAAACAATTACGGGCAGCCTTTGCATGCGTTAACGCACCCTGTATAATTGTATCGTGATTTCTGTTTCGTGAATTTTTCGCTGAAGTGCATTTCTAGAGAAATTCTGAACAGTTGAGGATGTTTAGTGTAATATTAATCTTTATCGTCGTTTACAATCTCTCTTCTTTGTAACAGGCGTAGTTTACATCAATGCATTCAAAAAACACAGCTGATTTAATATCTGCTTGGCTTGGCCGCTATTGTGGCTTGTGTTATAATCGTAAATCTTTTGTTGTTCGGTGAAGTTACGATTGTGGACTTAACTGAATATTGTTCTTTTTAACTTTTTGTTGAAAATGGTCAAAAGACGCCGGGGTACTGCTGGCCCATCAGTGCGATCTGGAGCAGAAGCAAAGGATGGACGACCTCCTCCTGCAGTTGGTTTGTATATATTCTGTTGAGGTTATTTTGAAGCTACATGTTTCCATATTATATATTTTGCTCAGAGTTGTATATATTTTTACTAGAGCCTGTCACCAAATTTATTTCAGATGATGTTTCGGTTGCTCGCGGTCGTCTACGTGGAGCCCTACATATGCTCCTTGATCCCACAGAATCATGTGGAAATGATGAACTCCACAGACATGGTCTTAAAAGAAAACAAGATGATTTTTTAAGTAACATGAAACAGGAGCAAATTCTGGCAAGGCAAGAAGAAAAAAAAGCTGCGTAAGTTCTATTACTATCATTGCATTGGCAAATGCACCACGGTAAATGAGTTAATTTGACCATTGCCCTTTTTTTCTGTTCAGAATTGCAGCTCGCAGAAAACAGAGGCGAGCTGAAATGAATCAAGTAGCTTATCACAACACATTTGTTATGAAGCTTTTTGACCGCAGTGTAGATTTAGCTCAGTTCAAAGAGGAGACACCACTTTACCCTATCTGCAGAGCGTGGATGGCCAACCAGCCACGGAATGTTCAGATCAAGGAAATGTGAGAATAATGTTTCAGTTTAAATTGTGTTTAATTGTCCACCTATCATGTTTATTATGGTCTACAATTTTTCTGATATGCCTTAATAATTTTGTCACCAGAAAAAGGTCATCATCCCCCAAACCAAAGCCAGAACCAATGGATGATGATGAGCGCGCTGCCAATGGTTCTGGTGATGGTATGGAAGTGGATCGCCTGGCAGATGCTGACTTGGCAAAAGACACATACAGTTTACCCACGCCTACCCCTCTCACCTTTGTGAGATATCCAATCAGTAAAGCTGACCATGCTTCAAACTTGGATCTTATCTTAAATGTATGAATATTAATGAATGATGTGGTATGTATTTGTATTTTAGTGAATATCATTCCTGATAAATGTATAAATTTTCCTAACAGGGTTCTGAAGCCCACTCCAAAGAGGATTTGTTGAGAGAACATGTTAATAAGTGGTCAGAAGTTCGTAATGAATGGATCAAAGCTGCAAATGAAAATGAGGATCGATTTAAATCAAGCAGAAGAATATTGAAAGCCATTTTTGAAAAGTAAATATGTCCTTAATAAATGACTATTAATCTAAATGGTGTTTCTTCCTAGGACTTATCTCATGTCTAAAATCTTTTTTTTATTTAATTTCCAGGGCACAGAAAGCATTTGAATGAGCTTGTATTGGCAACAGCAACAATGGAAGTAACCTCGTAGATTATTTTGTGTGGAAGTAGATGAAAAGAGATAAATTATTGCAACCACATATGGTACTGTAATTAAAAACTTTCATTTCTCAATGAATTTTTCAAAAATTTTATTCAAGTTGATCTAGGTATCAACCAGTCAGATGTGATACAAACAGGTCAGGTGATCACATCAAATTGTCATTATAAAATTATGTGCTAAAATCTTACAGAGCATGGATGACAGCGATCTGATGTGCAAACCATACTTTAAAATACCAAAATTGTAGACTTAGGCCATGCATTCGCATGTCATGGAGGAATGTTACGTTAAATCTTAAATTAAAAGACAATACTTATTTGGGATGATGCTTGTGTGTGTGACTGCTTATGGAATGAGAAGACAGGGAGCCTCTACCCTTACGATGCCAATTAGAACCTCTTAGGCTGGCCAGAATTTCAGGGAGACGTGCCTCATGTGGCTGGAGATTCTCTCCATACCAACCATTCGTGCGCACCACACTTTCAATTTGCATGTAGGTAATGTAAAGAAGTCCTCCAAAACAACCTATGGTGATAAAAACTACTGCCATGCTAGACAAGCAGAGCAAGAGAGCAAATGATCCTGCAGCCAGAACAGCACCTGGAAAACATGACATTTTTAGAGACATTCCTGAATGGTTAATGAACAGCATTCATTGAAACAATACCATACCTTCAATAAGTAGGAATCCACCAAATGTGAATATGAGTGTAGCAATTGCAAAAGCCAAGAAAATCAAAATTGGTATTCCACATGCAATCACTATTAAAGCTACAATGGCAGCAGCAAGAGGATGGCTGCTTATTAAAATTTTTAACTCCTTTAGCAGTTCAGGCACATGAAGTTCAACCAATATCTGAGATGCAACTCTGAACAAACGCCGAACTGCAATCATCGCAAAGCAATTGATTTCAACAGAACTCACTGAGTTTACTGAACTCACTGTTAGATTGTCATTGACTTACACCAGCGTAACCCCAAATCAAAATAGAATGTCAATAGTTTGAGAGCATTGTTGAGTGTCACATTATTTCTCACTGCTTCTTCATATTCTCTGGAAAAATGACTCTGTTTTGGAACATGACGTTCGTCTTGAAAATCGGCTGTATCTGCGTTTTTCTGGGGACTCTCCATGTCGGTGCATTCCACCTGGTATAATCCAATAAAATTATAAGCATTTCCAAATGTCATTACATTACTAGAAGCAACATGAGCCTATTGACAAGTTTACGAACCATGGTATCCGACCTTCCGCTTGGGTCCTGAGCAGCGCTAAGCTGAACTTTGACTTGACGTTCAACCACTGTTTTTTTAATCATCTGATTACCATCTCGTCCCACACTCGTCCCTACTCCTTGCGCTGCGCTGCGCATGGTTGTGTCCCATGTTGTCCAGACGACGCGATGCACCATGCACCTGTGTAAACAAACAACCAGGGACCGCGTGCGAGGCTAGTGTTGTAGCTGCAGATGCAACTATGAAAAATAATCTTATACCATTAGAGCCGCAGCAAGCAGAAGACAAAAGATTGTTCAGCGTCGTTGATCTGACGGTTTAGGAATTGCAAAAGAATCAATTCGGCTGTAAATTACGAGGTGATAGAAGTTACTATACTTGGTGCGTGTTTCACTTTCATTAGTAGAAAATGTGTGGACGTATAACGTGCATTGTAATTATACAGGTGTCGGCTTTTAGAGCAGAGGTTAGACCCAGAAAGCTAAGTCTAGCCGTCAGGGTCTGCTGGGCTGGCTTTGCCCAGCTCAGTTCCTCGCTCATTCACATGGAACAGCCAGACGACGCTAGCACCAATACCTCAAACGACGACAAGACTGAAGACTTCGGTGATAATCCTACACGTGACACCCTTGCTGATGGGCTTTTATGTTTACTGAGACCAACCATCGAGCAGCTTGATGATAGGGTTAAAGCTACAAGGTTTACATTTTATTACATCACTGTTTTTTATTTGTCAGTCATTTCGTTGTCACTTAAGTTTTTATTTTTATTTTTAGGATCAGTCAGGTAGAATTAAAGCAACACCTTGACAGCCTATCTGAAGAGTTGAAGCAAGTAGCTGAACAGCAGGTTTGCCCATTGGATTTAGAAAAATATGTCCGCAAACTCAACGATGCCAAAACTAAAATAACTGTTGTTGGAAATATTCTACAGTCATCACAGGTTTGTGACAAGTATACGCATTTAATTATCAATCACCAATAAGTTTAATTTAAGTAACCAAAATCATAATATAAAATTATCCCACAGGATCGGCTGATAAAACTCAACCAGCAAATAAGTAAAGAACAAAACCGTAGAAAAGCTCTGATTGAACCTTCACCAAGCATTACCCCAAGTTCTACTCCACTTGAACCAACGTCTCCATCTACATAACATCAGACTCTTGTATTTGAAATGATGGAACTGCTTGAAACTCCCGATCTATCTCATCTCAATGCATCAGATTATGAGAAAGTCTATGAACCACGTGAGGATACATTCTTATTGCTGGATGCTCTGGAAAAGGATTTGAATGTCATCCGTTCTCTTCAACCCAGATTATGTTTAGAAGTTGGAAGTGGCTCTGGTGTGGTTTCCACAGCTGTTGCACGAGCACTAGGTTCCTCTTGCTTCATGATGGCAACTGACCTAAACCCATTTGCATGTAGATTTACTCAAGAAACAGCCCAAGCCAATAAAACTCATGTAAGTCCTTGAGGAATTCCCTCCCTTTTTACTTTCGAGTGAAATATTTGATCTGACTAGCACTCATACAGTTTTTCCCCTAGGTTTGCAGTCTTCAAATGGATCTAGATTCTATGCTCAGAATGGATACCATCATTGACCTGCTGTTGTTCAACCCTCCTTATGTTGTGACCTCATCTGAAGAACTAAGTCAACCTGACAAAAATGGGTCCTACCTTCATCTGGCATGGGCTGGTGGTGTCAAAGGGAGAGAAGTGACGAATCGACTCCTTGAGCACGTAGGAAAGTTGTTGTCACCCAGATCATTGTTCTACCTCGTGGTCATCAAAGAAAATGACCCAGGAGATATTTGTACAAACCTGTCCCGTCAGGGCTTCAAAGGCAAAGTTATTGCCAGTCGAAAAGTTAAAAATGAGCATTTATCAGTTATTAGGTTTTATCGAGGAATGTGAAATAGTAAATGCATTCCAACTGCATAAACCAGAAATATACACTCTTGTAAACTTTTCTCAATAAATTGTTTTATATTTTCTAAGAAAAATTATTGTTTTTTGTAGAAACCCTAGTACCTCTAAAATAAGAATGCGCAAATCTAATTGCCAATCACGAAAGTTGTGTTAGGAAAAAGAGAAAAAAGTAGATGTAGAGGGGGGGGGGGGGGAGTCTTCGCATCACAGCTGGCTCAATTACATCGGAAGACGCGCTGTCGGCGGAGTCCTTTCGCAGTTTCCCTTTTTATTGTCCGGGCCCGAACCGTAACAAAATCCGTCGTGAAGAGGAACAAAAGATTACAGGTCTGTGTGTTTAGGGGTCATTGCTACCGTTTTTGGTAGCAGTCGCACGTCGCACCTACTTGGCCCACTTTACTTCTTCGTGCATTCCAGCACGGATTGAAGATTGTAGTGCGAGAGACACAGGAGGCGTCCTCAATGGCAGGACCCCGGCAAATCAATTAATAATACCGAAATTTTCGTAATAAGGTTTTTTTTATAGGGTGTCGCCCAGCTGTCTGTGACGGATGGGGATGGGCTCGGACGGGGTGCTCAGTGCGATGCACCTACCACGCCACTCCTCTTTTTTTTTCTTCTCTTTTCTTCAGAAGGGTGAGTGAAAGTCAGTCGTTCATTCAAAATACTACTTTCATGAGAATGGAGCAGTATATCAAAGGGTGGCGAGAGGTTGCACACCACCTTCAAGGAAACCGATTCCTAGGGAGGGGGGGGGGGGGGGGGGGGTTCAGAAAAGAACAAGAAAGCGCGCTGTACTGGAAAGCGGAACAAATGGTGCGGGAATGTCATAGAAAAGCAGGTCAGTAAGTCAGCGATGTGGCACTGGGCGTTTGTCTGACACCACCCCCGCCATACCAAAACGCGCCCCCGTGGAGCAGGGCAGGCGGCGGCGGGGCAGCCATTGGGCAGCCGGCGGGGGGCGTGGCGTGGCGTGGCGCGTGTCCCGCCGTAGTTACCCCCACACTAGCCCTAATAAATCGAGAAAGCTCGGCTGACCCACTTTCTGTCGTGGGGCACTGACCTCCGCCGGGTCCTTATGCTTTTGTTATAAGAGTGCATGCAGCGCAACGCGGACCTCAATGCTGTGGCGTCGCAGTGGGGCCACCCCGCCGGCCGGCCCGGAGCTGAGCTGTCCACTTGTTATGTCTGCAGCGGCATGCCTAGGCTGGCCTACCACCTGCAAGGCGGCTCGGCGTGCGCGAAGGGCGAGGGGTTGCGAGTGAGGCAGCGCGCAGTGTGCAAAGTACTTTGTGGTGCCAGCATTCCGGGTGGGGATACGTCGCACTTATTGCGTCCATTCAGGGGGTTTGCCATGCGGGTTGCGTACCCTATCTACCGGGCAAGGTTTCTGTCCCCCCCCCCCTTTTCCCCGGTGGCTACGCGCCTGCCAGCATTAGAGAGACTGAGTGTCAGTCAACACCACACTGGCAGCGGCAGCACCTGCAGCACCCTCGCCTGCGCTGCCACCGCGCGTGCCTCGTGTCGTCTAGTCCTGTCTCGTCCTCGTCACGGGGCAGAGCAGAGCTGACCGCTCGATAGAGACACCCGAGTTTCCTGCACGGTTCAGCGGAGGTCAAACGGCTGTGGCGTGGTGGTGGCGGCGCGGCGCTCGCTACGTGGGTTACGATGGCCAGCCCGCGCCCGTGCCCGCGCCACCAGCCACCAGTCATTTCCCCGGTGCGCCTGTTTCCGTGTGTGCCGGCACGAATATTGAACTTTGTGTGAACGAACGCTGCGGCTGGGTCAACGGCACCAGCGGCTCGGCTCTGGAGCCGAAGCTGGGGCCGGGGCGGGTGCACATGGATGGGAGGCAGCCAAGAGGCAGCCAAGAGGCAGCCAAGAGGCAGCCAAGAGGCAGCCAAGGGGCAGCCAAAAGGCAGCCAAGAGGCAGCCAGAGGCAGCCAAGAGGCAGCCAAGAGGCAGCCAAGGGGCAGCCAAGAGGCAGCCGGAAGACAGCCAGAGGCGGGGCGGGGGCATGTGAACCCGCGAGGAAGAGGCTGGAGCCAAGAGGCAGAGGCAGCCAAGAGGCCAAGAGGCAGCCAAGAGGCAGCCAAGAGGCAAGAGGCAGCCAAGAGGCAGCCAAGGGGCAGCCAGAGGCAGCCAAGAGGCAGCCAAGAGGCAGCCAAGAGGCAGCCAAGAGGCAGCCAGAAGACAGCCAGAGGCGGGGCGGGGGTATGTGAACCCGCGGGAATGTTGACTGTGATGTATCTGATGCTAACATTGCCCCCCGGAGAGGGGCGAGAATCACGGGGCATAATGCGCCAAACGAGCTGGACTCGATGACGTCACACCGTGCCCCGTGTGCCCATGTGACGCAACGGCAACCCGACGACCCTCCGTTGGGGCAGTCCCACCAAATAAATGGTTTCGCGCACCCAGCATCCCAGCATGGCCGCCCCCTGCTAGGCCGGGCCAGGCCTCCCATGTGGAAAACAAACGTCTGAAATCAAGATGCATATAGTCGGCCTCGCCGGTTGACAATCAGACCCCTTTGGTGGTCGACTTTCGGACAGACATCGGACGAGTCGCAGACTGGACTCGGCCAGGAGGCAGACATAATGCAGTAGACAAAACACATGGCAAGAGCAGATAATATGTGCGAATCAGAATCTTACGGCGGGCGATTGGGAGGCAGACGATCCTCCGATGATCCGCAGATGATTTTGTCTGCGGATGGACTAACGGCAGGGGCGTAAAAACGAACCGAAAAATGGAGGGGCGATGCTTGACGTATTGCCTACCTTCTGGGGCAAAACTTTACGGGTTGCCTACCTTCAGGGGGCAAAGGTCCCCTTCGGAGACCAGGGGGGGGGGGGGATCACCCCTTCGCGCCCCTCCCCTAATTACGCCCCTGGCTAACGGTCGGCGTAAGGTCTCCCTCCTCAAAGAATTCTGCAGACGTTTCGCATTCAGACGGCCGGACAGTCCGCAAACGTCATGTGACAGACTCATGACGCCACCTGGAGGCTCTGTCTCTACACCTAGAAAAATCGTTTCTCGGTTTGAGACCAGACTGGGGATTTTGAGAACATTGGGATTGGATCCGCAGAGAATGTTCTCGATCCAATCGCAATGTTCTCAAAATCCCGGGTCTGGTCTCAAGCTGAGAAACGATATTTCTGAGTGTAATACTGCCGTCACCCAACCCACGTGAGTGAGTGCGGTTAGCCGCGCAAGTCACGGGTTCTGATCCCGCTGGGACGCATCTTTTTGGCTACTGGCACGGACACGTCTGCGGATGGTATGCTGACGGTCGGCGGTCGGTCTGTTGGAAGGTTTGCGGACTGACCGGCGTCTAACGCAAAACGTTTGCAGAATTCTTTGAGGAGGCAGACCTTTCCGCCGACCGTTAGCAGTCCATCCGCAGACAAAATCATCTGCGGACCATCCTCCCAATCGCCCGCCGTCAGATTCTGATTCGCACATATTATCTGCTCTTGCCATGTGTTTTGTCTACTGCATTATCTCTGCCTCCTGGCCGAGTCCAGCCTGCGCCTCGTCCGATGTCTGTCCGAAAGTCGACTACCAAAGGGCTGGGCCTGGTCTGATGGTCAACCGGCGATGCCGAACATACGCAGCTTGATTTCAGACGTTTTTTTCCTTATGGGCATGCTCTGTGCACTTGACGTTGCGAACCCTGGGGGGGGGGGGGGGGGGGGGGCTAAGCAGCTCATCCATCAACGCCCCTTGACGCCCCCATCGCCAAACTCCGAGACTCCGTCCGGGCCTCCGGACATATCGCCGGTCATCGCGGATTACATCAGAATCAAGGTTTCTCTACTGCGACGCGACGGGACGGGCGCAGGTTGCGCGAATGCGAACACTACACAATACTTGGCGGGGGCCGGGCCGTTCCAGCGGCCATCCTGTCCTGCGGCCCCCTGCGCCCCCCTGCGCCCCCCTGCGGCCCCCCTACACCCAAAAAATTGTGTTCTCGATCCCGGAAAAATCGAGAGCATTTGCATTGAATCTAGTAAAATGTTCTTGATCCAAGTGCATGATTGCTAGATTCAATGCAAATGCTCTCGATTTTTCCAGGACCGAGAACACAATTTTCTGGGTGTACGGCCCCCCTGCGGCCCCCTGCGGCCCCCTGTGGCCCCCGGCGGCCCCCTGCGGCCCCCTACGGCCCCCAGCGGCCCCCTGCGGCCCCCTGTGGCCCCCGGCGGCCCCCTGCGGCCCCCTACGGCCCCTGCGGCCCCCTGCGGCCCCTAGCGGCCCCCTGCGGCCCCCTGCGGCCCCCCTGCGCCCCCTTGCGGCCCCCGCGCCCGGGGAAGCCCAGCCCGCTGCGTGTCCCGTCCGGAATACGGACGGGTTTGGGTTTTGAGTGCCATGCCCCGCGCTCCTTTTATTCGCGTCAGCCGTGCGTCGCTTCTCACTCCTGTTCGTAGATTCGGTTGGGTTTCGAAATAGCTCTGTTCCGGCGGCTGAAGTCGCGGCATGTATGTCGGACACACAGGAGGTCTCTGACAACTGCTGCCGTTCAAGTTTTCCTAGCACTTTTTCTTATTTGCCATTTTGCCGTCGGCCTTTCCTATCTCTTTATCGAGTCGTTTATTTCGAGCAGCGCAAACGCAGAGAGACTCTCTTGCTGAGATCTCTGTCCCGAGGGTCGATTCCGAACGTCGCCCGGAGCAGGTTCCTGGCCTAGACACAGACCCGCTTTTCTGAGTTCACGGTGACCTTACTTCAAAACGGCCAGGCCTGCCTTTAGGCCTGCCTTTAGGCCTGCCCAGGCCGTAACCAGCCAGCGTGGTGCCGGTGCCGGTCGGCCGGCCAGCAAGTCGTACCAACAGTCGTACCAACAGTCGTACCAACAGTCGTACCAACAGTGTTAGGAACAGAGCTCGAGCGGGGACAAGCGGGGATGAAAGAACAACCTGATTGAAATCTCAGTTTTTAGAGCTGCATGTCATTTTCAACCCCTCATTTTGATTAAAAGACGATAGTTGCATTTCCCGGCCGCGTCACGATTTTCGCTCTGTGAGCGCGGTTGTGTGTGCGTGGTTTTTCTAAACCAACAGATTGAATATTAAATTATGTAACAGTGGCGCCTGATTGGATCCGGGAGTGTATTTTCGGTGCTGTGTATCGAGGAGCACCACATACCCACAACACTCACTCACTCAACACCGCGCGTTTGTTGTATTATACTTCGCTTGATGAGTCGTCGTGTTTCGTGTGCGCCGCGTCCTTGTGCACACATTCGCACGCACACTCACACACAGCCGCGGATACTTGAATAGTGTCTAGACGCTCGGCAGACGGTGGACGTCGCAACAACACACTCGCCATCATCACAGGGACCGGCAGGGCACCGCGCCTCGCTCCCCGCTCCACGCCCCGCTCCTCGACGCCCGGCAAAAAAAAAAAAAAAAAAGCCACTCGACTGCGTGGAACTTGGAACGCTCGTCTCGGTGGGGGACTTTTAACCGATTACAGCACAATTGAATCCTTGAAACTTCGCACTGCAACTATACTTCATCTTATGGGTGCTAAATTGATGGAAAAAGCACGAACTAGTAATATTATTGGCATCTGTATGTGCAGACGCGCAGGCGCGGATCCAGGGGCGCCTCTAGGGGGGGGGGGGGCGATGTACCGCTTTCTGCCTACTTTCAGGCGGATTGCAACGCGAATTGCCTACCTTTCGGGCGCCCTTCGGGCGCCCTAGGGGGCGGGGGAAGCGATCGCCCCGTCGCCCCCCCCCTGGATCCGCGCCTGCAGACGCGACACGTCGATGACATCATTGATGTTCACATCGTCCGTGCGTATGTGATGGCGAGTAATAGTACATACATCATCGATCCCGCCGGGTCCCGCCGACTGTACAAAGCCCATTAACAACTACTGCAGACGTCGGCACAGAGAGGAGGAACTCATATGCGCTGCCAGGCTGCCAGCAGAATATGGTTTTGGAAACATTCCAAATCATTGTGTATAAATAATTTGCGAACATCGGGGAAGATTGTATTGCGCTGTCCCGTGAATAGTGGAGAGAAAGAGAGATTTAATGAAGCGAGACAAAGACCGTATCATTGCTGGGTGTGCATGACCTTGGTGGAAATGGAATGGAATGGAAACACGTCATCAATCGACTATATTATCCAGACCCGTTCTCATCCCGTCCACCTAGACATGTTTCACCCCGACTCCCCCCCCCCCCTCCCCCATGTGACATCCGACAGATTAGAACTAGAACTGAAAATAATCATAATTTGCAAGGAAGAAAGTAAAGGATATGGCAGTGGGGCGTGGCTAGTCGCGACGCCGTGTTGATCCCTGGTCAACGTGACTCGTGAAGGACGCGGTCCCGAGTAGGTGAAGGCCACCTGCCGGAGCAGGGCGGGTCAACAAGAGGTGCATCGCAGGCCAACCACTCGCGCCGAGTCAATGTTATCTGACAGAAAAATTAAAACTACAGCGGCGCTTTGATGGCGCGCTGCGCTCTACACGCTGCCGTGCGTGCAAGTCTCCGTTACAGCCGGGCGGGGCGGGGCAAGGCCGTCCCAAACATACCCTAACTCGTCGCACTGTGTCACGAGGGAGCGGTCCGAAACCTCGTCCAAAATTTCGCTACTTCTTTGTGGTGGTTGAACGGAGAGCTCCATCGTCACTGTCACATCCTGGCCCCGTCATCCTGAGGCTGAGGGGCACAAAGGGGCTCTCTGCCATTCCCATCCGCGCCCACCATCGTTACAGCGACAGGCGTTGTGCGGAGCCATGCGGAGCAGCGCCGTCAGCGCCGTGCTGACGCGTCGCTCATGTGATGTAGCAATTAACCTCCTGGCTTGGAAATGGGGCAGGCGAGGCGATATGTGTCGAGGGGAAGCAAGGGGACCGAGGCTGTCGTCCGTGTCTGACGGAGACGGCGAGAGCGCGGCGGCGCTGCTTCGAACGCATCCGAGAGTAGGAAGGAGAGCGTTCGAACGCGGCCGGTGGTCCTGCCGACCGCGTCTGTTATCACGTGTTCTCTGCTGTGCCGCACATCACTGCACTGCTGGCAGCATGTATGCCGTACACATGAGAGAGAGAGAGAGAGAGAGAGAGAGAGAGAGAGAGAGAGAGAGAGAGAGAGAGAGAGAGAGAGAGAGAGAGAGAGAGAGAGAGAGAGAGAGAGAGAGAGAGAGAGAGAGAGAGAGAGAGAGAGAGAGAGAGAGACGCGCGATAGGAGCGAGGGGGATGAGGGGGAAGGAGGAACGCATAAACCAAGCGATGTTCAAGGTGAACCCACGGAGCCCTGGCCCGCCCCGGCCCCGACCCCGGCTCCAAGCTCGGCACGATACAGTACTACCACCTAGCGCTGTTCACTTTCAACCAGAGTCGGGCTCTGCACGATGCGAAATCACCTGATCAATAAACGAGTGATCGTGTCGTTCGCCACGGATGAGACGCAAAAGCAGAGACTGATTGGTCAACGGAACGTCAGTGTATACGGTTATAGTTATTGGACTTATTGGCAAACACAATTACCATGTTGTGGACACAGGGCGGTGGCCGTTCGAGCAGTATTCCCGAGCACGCATTTGGCGCCGGATGATAGTACAGGAAGGCTACGAAGGGAATGCACCCTGACAGCACTAGCAGCGATGCGCAGCCCGGTCTGAAAGTAGGTCTATGGCGTGGAACTTGATCTCAAAACACAAATAAGAGAGCTTGCAACTACACAATTCTAACTGCCTCCTGCCGGCAGCCGGCAGCGAGGTGTACAGCCAGCAGACGGCTCCGGCTGGCTGGGTACTAGGTACCAGATAGTATGCCTCTGTCAAGGGTAGATCCCAAGATTATGGCACGACCCAGGCAGCGGTGCGGTAATAATTTTTTTTTTTCAACTGGAAATTAAGAGTATGCTGTCGTTGAAAGCAACGTTTAGCACTCGGTAGCCGGCGCCTGGCTGCGCCTGGCTCCCGTACAGTAATTGACGCAGCTCGTGTGCTTCCCCTTTCTCCCCACCGCCTCTGTTACGTAATGTGCAGTCGGTCAGGCCCGAGGCCTCAGGTCCGGGGCCCCTCTGTGCGGGGCCCGGCCTGCGCGTAGCGGTTGTGTTAGTGGACAATGAATGAAGTGCAGCAATGGCACCTCTCATTTAGGGTTCGGTCTGAGGCCTTTCACCCGGAGGGCGCTCTCCAGGTCATCAAGCCCTGGCGCCCGCCCGGCACCACTGCGCACCCAACCCTACCCCACACCCAGCGCCCCGTCTGGAAAGGAAAAAGATGGAGTGTTCGAAACGAATGAGAACCATAATGTGTTTTTCGTCTTACAGGTCGCTTTCTATTGGGACCCGTCGATAACGGAGGCCATACATTCTGTTTACCTTTCCTTTTCTGAACGTGATTTTTTTGAGTAGATAAGAACACCACCCGGCCCGGATGAAATCGGGTGCATCGGTGGGTGTGGGTGGGCACTCGCCCCACAATGCGTAAAGCAACGACTGTTGCCCGTGCTCCGTTATTGTCAACAGAGTCCCGCGTATGTTTTCTTTGCTTTTCATATTCTATGAGTTGCCTGGGAGCGAAAACCGTACAGAAGGCAGCTGTCGCACTTGCACCGCCTGAATAGTGCATCCTCTGTGGCACGTGATTTTTTTAGAGACCTCTCTCACTCACCAGACACTTCCGCTAATCACACACAAAAAATGGTTATCGCAACGCGATTTCCCCCCCATTTTTAAAAAAGGGTCGATGGCAGATGGGAGACGGGGATATGGGAAGGCAGCTGCTGTGCCCTTGGCCCTTGGGCATCGTGTTGGCAGATGCTGGCATTGCGTTAGAGCGTGGAAACTGCCGCATAGGTCCCTCCGGTTTAGTTTTGTTCTACCTGTATCTCGTCTCTCAGCCTCTACAAGAACAAAACAAAAAATAAAAAAGGTGCCTGTAAGGGTTTTACCTGGGTGAGGTCAATGATTCGCGTGGGTGCGAACTGTCATGTCATGTCCCTTTACCGTTTGACAGCCCGATAGATACGCGGTCAAATGCCCGCTCCGAAATGTCTGAATAGCTAGCGACACTTTCAGTCATCGGTTTGGCAGCTTTATATGCGCGGCTGATAACAGGCAACAACTGCAGAAACAACCATCAACAGCAGATGACACCATCACGACTAACACAAACACAAAGAGCCTGCCGTACCGGGGCCGCCGGCTGCCGGCTGCCGGCTACCGGCTGCTGCATGCTGCTACCCACCGGGATCCGTCAACAAGCGAGCCAATCACATTGTTCCGGCGCTTCTTTTCCGAAAATTTTTGGGGGAAGGAAATAATTGTGCCTGTACCGTAGCCTAACTCAGCGGGACCACAACCCCCTCCACTCCCCTCTGACCCACTTTCGCCCCCGCATCAATATAACAATAGGGGGCGCGCAGAGGGGGCGGAGAACTGTGGGGGGCGGGGGCAGCGGGGGCGTGTTACGGTAGTCCTCGCCTCATCGCTTGACCCCATTCCACTTCATTCATTTTCGTGAAACGCGCAACGCGATCGCTTCGTAACGCCTTGTTATAGACGGAATGTTGTTTCACTTCACATCTGTGAGCTTTACTAATCGTATCGTTTCACTTTCCGATTCCAGGAAAGGCGATCCTCACATTTAGGTCACAACGTTAATTGTTTTGATCCCCCGGCCGAGTGCCATATCTGGGTATTGCGGTAAGTTTTCGACCGTTCGAGAATCTTTCAATTTTTATTTTTGTTTAAGTTCCTAAATATGGTCGAGGGGGACGTCGTTGTTTCGGTGCGGGTTGTGCCCAAGCAGGAGTCTTGGTATAAGTCTGAGGCGGCGCGCCACGGCTGGTGCGGGCGGCGCCGTAGCGGTAGGAGCGGCAACGAGGGGTCCAGAAATAGAAAGGGTTCCTTAGGGCCTGATTGATAGAGGGTTCACAGGTGTAACCCTTGCGGGCCCCTCGGCACCTTGGGGCCCGGTGCCCGGTCCGGGTAGAAAGGGTCAAGGTGCCCTCTGTGTCTCGGACGGAGATCCGTGTCCCCGACCCCGAACACCTGTCGGGGGTGGCCGGGGGAGCCCCGGCAGCCCCTATCCGGGAGCCGGGGTGCACGTTCGTACGGGCCACGGCCGTGCCGTGCTGGAGTTGTTGACTTCCAGCAAACAGCGACCGGCGCCATAGGCTGTGGCGACGACTGCGCGACCTCCGGGTTTGGTTCGCTTCGTACGGCACTGCCCGGACACCGATACGGCCTGGCCAAGGACCGAGGTTCAAACTGGACAGAGGTCAAGAACTCTCCTCACGGACAGCATCCAGTGACGCGGCAGTAGTAGTGCTTTCTCGGGGCCATCGGGCTATTTTTAATGTTCGAAAGGGGCAGTGTCGAGTGTGTAAATTTAGCAGAGGCCGGTTCGGACGATTCGGACGGCTGTCTAGCTGCACGGGGGCGGTGACTCGTGACGTCAACACACAGTGAGGTCACCTCTTGGGTCACCGGCTGGGTGCACCTGGAGGAACGCGTTTGGTTCTACCCCAGGCACCCCTTTCGAACCGGAAAAGGTTCGTATACGGAAAATTCTGGACAGCGTTTCGCCCAAGGGGCGATTCACTCTGCGACTCTGTGTACAGGGTACTACAGCTGTAGTAGTTTGTAGAAGGTACTACAAGGTCAAGAGACCTAATATTTTCGAATATTTATACATTTTTTGATGTCTTAGGGCCAAAAAGTTTGGATTTGTGGTATTACAGGAAGGTGTTGCAATAGTATCACAAAGTACTACAGGACACTTTGTACAAGGGTACTACAGGAGTGAATTGCCCCTCGGTTTCGCCTTTATTCCCGATGGGCAACAGTCGTGAGACACTGGCAATGTCGATGAGGCTGTATGAACCCCACATAGGAATCCCAAGGTTGGTCGTCGGCCGGGGGTTGCGTCGTAAGAGCTTTGTGGGTGACGTCTGTGCTGACGCGCTGACGCAATACACGGGGTCGGGGGGGGGGGGGGGCACCGGGCCGCCGGGCGGCCGAAAGGATTAAGGTGGATGCACCCACCCGACATGACACATTGGGATGGGGCGCCACGCTGTCGCCTTGCGGGGGAGACGGCCGTGTTGTCGTCCGGAGGGACCGCAGGGGCCGGAGGGGCACGGGGGGGGGGGGATCGTGGGCCCACCGGCAGGGCGTTATATTCGAGGTTTTCGAGGAAACTCTGATGGAACAATCCGATTCCGATTTGGGAGGCGGCTTTTGGTTGCTGCAGGTGCGCACGGTGCCGCCGTAGCCGGGCCTCCGGGCCTCCGGGCCTCCGGGCCACCAGCCGGGAGGGGCGTTGAACCCATTCATCAAGCCCTTTGGGCCTCCGGCTCTCCGGCCACCCCCACCCCCGACATGTGACGAGGGCCCACGGCGGCGCATGGCATGGCGTCTGAGCAAAGGTCTTCAACGGGTGGGTCTGTCGGGTCCGACGTATTTTGCGTGTGAGAGAGACAGATATAGCACGTTTCGGCGCGTCTGGGACTCCATCGCATCGGAACATAAGGCCAAGAACCATGTTCGAATCCCGCCAGAAGCAAGCGGTTTTAGCCCACTTCCTGAACACTTTTACTTATTTGAACTCGTGTCTAGGAAACATGTATAATGCTTAGTCATTGTTAAAACCTCGAAAAAACCGAAAGGAAGGGTGGGTGTACCGGCGGCGCCGGGACTCGAAGCCGGATCCCAGATCCCAGCGTGAATTTGGCCGGGTCCAGTCAGACCCGACGCGTCAGACCCGACCCGAAGGCTTTCTGCCGGCAGCTGGACCCGGCAGACCCACCCGTTGAAGATCTTTGCGTCAGAGTGTGCCTGCTCCCGCT
Source organism: Odontothrips loti (assembly GCA_038380765.1). Lineage (NCBI taxonomy): Eukaryota > Metazoa > Arthropoda > Insecta > Thysanoptera > Thripidae > Odontothrips > Odontothrips loti. The sequence continues at coordinate 22,015,000 of CM076244.1, read as the reverse complement.
GCTCCCGCTGCTCCCGCTGCTCCCGCTGCTCCCGCTGCTCCCGCTGCTCCCGCTGCTCCCGCTGCTCCCGCTGCTCCCTGCTGCTCCCGCTGCTCCCGCTGCTCCCTGCTGCTCCCGCTGCTCCGCTGCTCCCTGCTGCTCCGCCCGCTGCTCCGCTGCTCCGCTGCTCCCGCTGCTCCGCTGCTCCCGCTGCTCCCGCTGCTCCCGCTGCTCCCGCTGCTCCGCTGCTCCCGCTGCTGCTCCGCTGCTCCTGCTGCTCCGCTGCTGCTCCGCTGCTCCCGCTGCGCTGCTCCCGCTGCTCCCGCTGCTCCCTGCTGCTCCGCTGCTCCCGCTGCTCCCGCTGCTCCGCTGCTCCCGCTGCTCCTGCTGCTCCCGCTGCCTGCTGCTCCCGCTGCTCCCGCTGCTCCGCTGCTCCTGCTGCTGCTCCGCCTGCTGCTCCTGCTGCTCCTGCTGCTCCTGCTGCTCCGCTGCTCCTGCTGCTCCCTGCTGCTCCCGCTGCTCCGCTGCTCCCTGCTGCTCCCGCTGCTCCGCTGCTCCTGCTGCTGCTGCCCGCTGCTCCGCCTCCCGCTGCTCCGCTGCTCCTGCTGCTGCTCCTGCTGCTCCCTGCTGCTCCCGCTGCTCCCGCTGCTCCCGCTGCTCCGCTGCTCCGCTGCTCCGCTGCTCCCGCTGCTCCTGCTGCTCCTGCTGCTCCGCTGCTGCTGCCCGCTGCTCCCGCTGCTCCCGCTGCTCCTGCTGCTCCCGCTGCTCCTGCTGCTCCGCTGCTCCCGCTGCTCCCGCTGCTCCTGCTGCTCCGCTGCTCCTGCTGCTGCTGCTCCCGCTGCTCCCGCTGCTCCTGCTGCTCCCGCTGCTCCCGCTGCTCCCGCTGCTCCCGCTGCTCCGCTGCTCCCGCTGCTCCTGCTGCTCCCTGCTGCTCCCGCTGCTCCCGCTGCTCCCGCTGCTCCCGCTGCTCCCTGCTGCTCCCGCTGCTCCTGCTGCTGCTCCCTGCTGCTCCCGCTGCTCCCTGCTGCTCCCGCTGCTCCCGCTGCTCCCTGCTGCTCCCGCTGCTCCTGCTGCTCCCGCTGCTCCTGCTGCTCCCGCTGCTCCCTGCTGCTCTCCCGCTGCTCCTGCTGCTCCCGCTGCTCCCGCTGCTCCCGCTGCTCCCGCTGCTCCCGCTGCTCCCGCTGCTCCCGCTGCTGCTCCCCTGCTGCTCCTGCTGCTCGCTGCTGCTCCCGCTGCTCCTGCTGCTCGCTGCTGCTCCCGCTGCTCCCGCTGCTCCCTGCTGCTGCCCGCTGCTCCCGCTGCTCCCGCTGCTCCCGCTGCTCCCGCTGCTCCCGCTGCTCCCTGCTGCTGCCCTGCTGCTGCTCCCGCTGCTCCCGCTGCTCCCGCTGCTCCCTGCTGCTCCCGCTGCTCCCGCTGCTCCCGCTGCTCCCGCTGCTCCCGCTGCTCTCCCGCTGCGCTGCTCCCGCTGCTCCCGCTGCTCCCGCTGCTCCCGCTGCTCCCGCTGCTCCCGCTGCTCCCCTGCTCCCGCTGCTCCCGCTGCTCGCTGCTACCGCTTTCACCCGGGTGGGGTTGGCGGCGTAGCCTATAGCCTTGGACGGTGTCATTCAACCTTCCCTACCCACCTGGCTATGCCTCAACTCTGAAACTACTTTTGCTTTTCAACTAATTTAGGTCAGCCTTTCGACGCATCATCGCCTCGGGGGGGGGGGGGGGGCTGTGCGGGGGTGCGACAGAGAGACAAGGGCCGCCGTTGATTCTGTACTACCGCGAAACATTTAGCAACGGTCTCGCCTAAATCGCGGCGCACAATAAAAAGACACCGCCGCAACAAAGAGCCGAAGCGGCCAAGACACACTTCTCGAAAATTCGTGGAACGTGGCGGTCTCCAAACAGAGGCCCTGTAAAAGCCTTGACCGTTCAGGTGGGCGGGGGCCGCTGGGGCGGAAGCCGACGGAAGCGCGTGAAGTGTCCGCACATTTGAGGCGAGAAAAAAGTAGGCCAAACCACTGGCGCAACGGATACAACGTTTTCCGCATTTGCACGAATTTCGAATCAAATTCTTACAAGAGACACTGGTTGTGTGGCCGGCGACCGCTGGTCCGGAGCAGCTCCAGACACGCACTCCCCACAATGGATGGGGTTGCCTGATTGTTACAAATCATCGGCGAGCGGAGCCGAGCGAGCTGCGCTGCCCTCCACGACCGTCACGGTCGACATTGAGCAGCAAGTCAAACGAGGACAAGTACGCGCGCACCCGAGAGTCTGGCATGGCCATGAACTTGGCCGTTGGCTTGCCAGGGCAGGCAGACCACACCGGGGGCAGTCCTGCCGTCCTCAGCGCAGCAGCGGCGCAGTCCACTGTAAAAATTTGAGGTAGAAATTTCAACCTTTTTCGGAGTCACAGAGAGTACAACCTAAGGGTTGAAACATTTCAACCATCATAAATGGTGTAAACAGTACACCTCCAAACAAGGTTAAAAATTGCACCCCAATGAATGGATGAAAATTGCACTTCTTTGGTTTAAAATAAATATAAATGTTAGTACACAAAAATGATACATTTCGACGAGTGAAGTTTGACCTATGCATTCATCGTTCTAAACGTGGTTCGTAACTCACATGACTTACCTGGGATTTGAACCCGAGAACTTTCCATTCGGAACAAAGCTGCTTAGACCACACGGCTACGGAGACATTCGGGAACCGTAGCCTTCCTGAAGCCTCTTGAGTGAAGCTCAAGTCAATCCACTTATAGCTAGATGTTCCCACCTGAGGGTGTAAAATTAAACCCAGCCTACTTCGATTTCCTTCCACCTCCATAAAAGGGGTGAAATCGACACCTCAAAAGACTGAGATCTCAACCGTTGGGTGTCAGTTCTGACCCAAGTGGGCTGAAATATACTAAACTCAACCAAGCTGGACGACTTTTCAACCAAACTATTACAGTTTTAAACCAAACAGTGCAATTTTTCATCTTTTGGGTTAAAGTTCAACCTGTTGGGTGACTTTTTCAGCCTATCGTTCGATTTAATCCCTTCGGGTGTAACAAATTAAACCCTTTTTCTCAAAAGGGTTGGAATTTCTACCCCAAATTTTTACAGTGTCAGTCGGCTCGGGCCGAGGGGACACTCACCAAAATCCATACTCGGGGGGTGATCGGCTAACGGCAATAGGAGCCTGAAATTACGGATAATCTGCCATATCATGCTAAAATCATATGTAAATTATGTTGTTGAGGATGTGTTCCCAGCTCGGTGTCCCTCTTGTTTTTTAGGCCTCGCGGTCCGGACTTCTCACGCCCACGAGTATACCAACACAGTAAATCCTTGTGTACACTTTAGTGCATAGTTCCCGATAGTTCCGCACAAAATTAAGCATACAGAAGCTTACGCACACTTTTTGTGCATAATTCCGTACAGAAATGTACGTAACTCCGTACAAAAATGTGCATAAGGATGTGCGTAAGCACGGCGTATGCTTAAATTTGTACAGGATTTAGTGTGAACGCCTTGGATATGTTTTCACCTTTCACACAGCATATGGTAATGCCGTGGAAATATGCTCTCTATCTCTCTTCTCCGGATCGGCAAGGACACCTTGTGCCCACCAATCGCGCGCAACTTTGCCCAGGTGTGTGTGTGTGTGTGTGTGTGTGTGTGTGTGTGTGTGTGTGTGTGTGTGTGTGTGTTGGCATGCGAGATGAATATGAAAATCCTTGACGTGATATAACTTATTATGTGTCCGACTGCTATCATGTGGTCTGCGCTCATCACGTCAGTGAAGCGGATAAACGGACCCTTCTTACATCCAGTCCTGCCTGCGCCTGTACGGTCATTTGAAATCATGAAAACACAACATTAATTGATATTTTTCAAAACTAAAACTAGAAATCGCGTCCGCGCGTAGCTATCTTGACAATATGGAGGGTGAATAAGGGTCTAGAACCGCGTTGCCTTCCCACTTGCAACCTAGTTTTGGTCAGGTGAAAGTGCACAGGGAACCAAGAGTACAAAATATGCATCTCGTGCGCGGCAAAAGCAAGTAAAGAATTTATGTCGGCGGATACGTGGGGTCTTGTCCGAGCTCATTCCTCGCCTACGTTTGCCGAAATAAGCGGGCGCACTTTCACACACATACTCGATGTGTGCGGGTTCAACACGCCGTTTATGAGGCGGAACACCTTGAACGGCCACTCCTCTTTTTACCCGTATTGTACGCGGCTCCGGCGCGGATCCGCGGCGCAGCCCAGCTCCACTTGTTGCCATGCACGGATCGTTGACATTCGCAAAGGACGGATTTGCTGCTGGCCCCAGCTGGCCCGAGCCCCCAGGCGCCTGGACCCCCCGTGGATCAGCCCGACACCTCTCCGTCAACTTTCGTTCACGGCCCGGGGGGGGGGGGGGGGCAAGGGGGTCAGGCGGCCCCCCGAAGGGCTAATCGTGTGGTATTGGTACTCAGACGTACTACGTATTACGTGTACTAGTGATGGAATGCGTACGAATTTGGCGCCAAATCGCCGCAAAAACTGATTTGGGAACGTAATAAGCTCTGTTCAGCAATAGCGTAATAGCGCGTGATTTGGAGTAGTCGGGACACATTTTTCGAGAGTGGACGCCGCCCCCTCTCGGTTCCTCCTCTACCCCTCGCAGTGACATACACAAAGCAGCCGCCCCCGCCGAAGAGTGATGGAGTTTGAATAACGTGACTCTAAGACAGACGCTGCGGGCGCGTTCACAAACCACGCGTCATCTGCATTTCGTCGAATCCTTAGCGTGTAGGAGAGATGCTGTGAACTCTGTCAAGTAGTTCCTGAACAGCCCCTTAGTAACCGTGCCATCGAACAGCAAATGCAGAAAGTCTCCCCAAAGGAACACCCCACCTGCCGGCACGCCCCCCGGCCCCCGGCCCGCCCCCGGGCTGCCCCCCGGGCTGCCCCCCGGCCTGCCCCCCGGCCCGCCCCCCGCCACGCCCCCGGCCCGCTCCCCGGCCTGCCCCCGGCCTGCCCCCGCCCGCTCCCCGGCCTGCCCCCGGCCCGCCCCCGGCCCGCTCCCCGGCCTGCCCCCGGCCTGCCCCCGGCCCGCTCTCCGGCCCGCCCCCCGGCTTGATCGGATGGGATGGGATCGCGCCCGCGCCAAGGCGGGTCAGGGTCCACTGGTTTTCCGCCGGCGCATAGTGGGTCCTCCCCTCCCCTGCCTGCCCCTCACCTCAGCTCTCCTCCTCTCCTCTCCTCTCCCCTCCCGCACAGCCGCCCGCGCTATCACTATTCGCCGCCGCGAAACGCAAAACTTCTACGCAGGATGGCCGAGGGCAGCCAATCAGTTCGATGTGCTGCCTTTTGCACTGGTGTGCGGGACGTGTTGGTAGACACGTACATACTCCAGGAATCGCTCACCATCTCCAGCCCCCCCCCCTCTCTCTCTCTCTCTCGCTCCAGTGGGGGAGAAACAACCTCGGCCAAAAACAAGCAAGTGAAGCTTCGCACAAATAACAAAAAGCGACCGCTTCGATAAAGTGGCATGGATTACGAAAAAGGGCCGACGGCCTGCAAGGATGGCTTGGTGCATTGCGTCACACCCCTACGGCAAGCACAGTAAGCCCATGGCCGAGGGCAGCCAAGGGCAGCCGGGGGCAGCCGGGGCAGCCGGGGGCAGCCGGGGGCAGCCGGGGGCAGCCGGGGGCAGCCGGGGGCAGCCGGGGGCAGCCGGGGGCAGCCGGGGGCAGCCGGGGGCAGCCGGGGGCAGCCGGGGGCAGCCGAGGGCAGCCGGGGGCAGCCGGGGGCAGCCGGGGGCAGCCGGGGGCAGCCGGGAGCAGCCGGGGGCAGCCGGGGGCAGCCGAGGGCAGCCGGGGCAGCCGAGGGCAGGAGGGCAGCCGAGGGCCAGCCGGGGGCAGCCGAGGGCAGCCGAGGGCCAGCCGGGGGCAGCCGGGGGCAGCCAGGGGTACCCGAGCCGGGGGCAGCCGGGAGCAGCCGGGAGCAGCCGGGAGCAGCCGGGGGCAGCCGGGGCAGCCGGGGGCAGCCGGGGGCAGCCGGAAGCAGCCGGGGGCAGCCGGGGGCAGCCGGGGGCAGCCGGGGGCAGCCGGGGGCAGCCGGGGGCAGCCGGGGGCAGCCGGGGGCAGCCGGGGGCGGCCGGGGGCAGCCGGGGGCAGCCGGGGGCAGCCGGGGGTACCCGAGCCGGGGGCAGCCGGGAGCAGCCGGGGGCATCCGACACTCTCGGACTCCCGTGCCAAAGGGCACGGCTTGTTCTCCCCAGGCTCCCAATCCTTTTCCACTAACTGCAAGTCCCCCCTGCCCCCCCCCCTCCCAAACAAAATCAACGGTCGTTGCACGCCGAGCACTATGCAGGTTTTACAACAACTCTCATCTTCATGAAACGCTCTCCAATAAGTATAACCTGAAGAATGTTGAACGCCGATGCCGGATACTTTTCTTATTTTTCCTGTTCTTAAAATGTGCCCGGAGAGTTATTACGGTTGCTGCAAGCTTGTTGCAATTACTGCACATGGTGCAGCCTCTCGATGAAAAATGGTCCTGTTTTAGCAACGTATGCCGCCTTTCATGCCTCATGGGGTCTGGCCAAACCCTAAGTAGGTTCACGTACACACACACACACACACACACACACACACACACACAGGGGCGGGTGAGCACCTTAAGGTCTCGTCTCGTTTTTGTTGTGATTTTTATCGGGGCGGCCAATGCTAAAACGAGTCTCGAACGGCATATCGCCGGCCGGCGCTGACGGCGCTCGGTGCTGACGCGGAGCGGGGCGGGGCGGGGCGGGGCGGGGCGGGGCGGGGCGGGGCGGGGCGGGATTGGAAGATCGGCGGCTGCATGGCCGACGCGACGCAACGCGGTGCGGCCGACGGCGGCGACGGCGGCGACTCCATCGTTCTGTTCGATCCCTGGAGTGGCGGCGGGGCATGCCGCCGCGTCGGGGCGCCCTCTGTCTGTCTCTGTCTCTGCCTCTCTCTCTCTCACTCTCTCTTGCAGGGCCCCGCCCGCCCCGCCCCGTATGCCGGTGTTTTACGGCGTTTACGAGGTGACGACGTCGGCGTGAAAGTGGAAGTGGGGTTGGGGGTGAGCGCTGGACGCACCAGGATGCTGACGGCGGGCGCAAGCGGCGGACGTGCCGCCGTGGGCGGACTCTGTTCGGGACCCTTCCAGAAGAGGGGAGCAAGAAAAACAAGGCGCATTTTGTGTCGTCTAACCCTTAAAAACAAAATTACTTTCCGTTCCAGTGGAATGCCATCCCGAGTTATCGGCCTCTCCCGCCAGACAGAGGCCTACGAGGGCCGCGGGGGCCGCGGGGGGCAGCGGGGGCAGCGGGGGCCGCGGGGGCAGCAGGGGCCGCGGGGGCCGCGGGGGCCGCGGGGGCCGCGGGGGCCGCGGGGGCCGCGGGGGCAGCAGGGGCCGCGGGGGCAGCAGGGGCCGCGGGGGCAGTGGGGGCCGCGGGGGCAGCCGGGGCAGCGGGGGCCGCGGGGGCAGCAGGGGCCGCGGGGGCAGCGGGGGGTGCGGGGCTCGTGGGGGGCCCTGGGGTCTAAGGGGATAGGAGGGGTCAGGTGGGTTCAGGTCGAGGACATTGCTCTCCTCCTGATCAGCGAGAGTACGACAGAGGGAGGGAGGGAGGGAAAGGGTTTCGAGATGGAACGCACGGAGTGCATGGTTATACTGCTGGAGCGGGCTGGAGTGGAAGGGGAGGGAGACACGGCCCGCCCCGCACGGCAGCCTCCCTTTATCGGAAACACGGTTAATGAATGAAGGCTACCCGCCGTCTCTCGTGGCGCCTCGGACTCGGACGCTCTGAATGAGGCAAACGTCAGGAATTCCACCGATTAGGAGGGCCGAAGGGCGATATCACCGACGCACGTACCCTTCCATAGATCCGGCTCGCGTCGGTGGCTGAGGGCAGTAGCGGGGCGGGGCGGGGCGGGGCGAGGGAGAGGGACAGGGACAGGGGGGAAGGGAGGGGGGGGGGGGGTCCCAAGGCCGCCGGCCCAACTTTCACTGCCCGTCCCGAGAAGAGGTGTAGGACACTCACCCCTCGAAGGGCGGCGGCGGCGGCGAGGCGAGGTCGGCTGAGGCCCATCCGCACCGCGTGTGGTATGTCCGCCTCCACCTCCGCCCCCCATTCCCACCTCCACGGATAAAATTTTTCAGTGAATTTCCAGACCAGAGATTTTTTAAAAATTATTTCAACATATGTGGAATAGGTTACAGGACTAGATGGCGGCTGTATAGTGCCTTAACAATGCTGAGAATTGTAAAATATAAGTAATGAATAATAAATCATGAAAGCAGAGAAAGTTTTAAGATAGAGAAACAATATAGAGATTGAATTTTTTTTTGAGGGACCCGTTTGTTAGTTGAACCGACGAAAAGTCAGACGCTCCAACGTAAATTTAGTTGATTCAACGAAAAGATTTGTTGCGGATAAGCAAAAATGTAGTTTCGCTCCCGCAACGTACGTGTTCGTTGGAGCAACTGTTCCCTTTCGTGCAACTAACAAGTTGTTCCCCACCCCACGCTAAATTTTAGTTCTCACAACCAAATTTACTGCTTATGAAATAAACTGAAACATTTGTTGCGAACACTGATCCTTTTTTCTCCGTGATCGCCCCGGCCTCCACCTCCACCGCCGCCCCCGCTCCGCCGTCACAGCGTACCAGTGCCACAGGAATATGATACAAGTGAAAAGCACTGCAGCCGGATACAGGGCAGGGCAGCCGGGGCGGCACCCGGGGCCCGCGGGCCGCATTCTTCTCGGGGGACATTCCGTGGGCAGTCTGGTTCTGGTTTGCATCGCTGCACGCTGGGCGGGGAACCTTGCGGTGAGTCCCAATGCGCGCCCACGGGGGCTCAGGGCAGTCCGCCCCCGCCCATCGGCACTGGGGGCGGGGATGGCGTAGAGGGGTAGAAAAGAGTCAAGGGGCCGCATCGCAATCTGGAGGAAGCGCGGGGACGTGGAGTATTATTGTCCTGCTTACAGTTACATCATGGAGTGCCGCCGCCGGCGTCAGAGTCCGCCCCGCCCCTCCCGCCCCACCCCATCCCCATCCCGAGTGCGTCACAGTGTCCTTCCCGGCCTTCACCTTGACACGTGCGCCTTGAGTACTGTACGCAATTTCGGTAGGTGGCTGTGTGCTGTGCTCTGCCAGCTAGGTCTTGGCCTTTTTGTTGTCCCTGCGCGGCAAAGGCGTGGGGGAGGGGGAGGGGGGGGGGCATCCAGGGGTGGCCCCCTTGGGGGTCCCCCAAAGACGACTCGCCAATCAATACGGCGGGATACCGAGTTATTTTCTTCGTCGGTGCCGAACTTGATTCAAATACACACGTCCGCCATACAAGACGATTCTCGAAACAGTCGAAGGACAGGACGGGACGGGACAGCCAGTGCCGGTGAGTTCGCATGCGTATACATGTACATACGTACATGCGGGTAGCGGGCCGATGTCCGCCAGCACGCTGTGCTGGAGTAACCGTGGGGGAGCTGGACGCGAGCTGGACGCGAGCTGGAGCTCTCCAGGAATTGGTATCGGGGGCCTTGACTGGAATCCCTTTTGAGCTCGAGCCATGCTTCGAGCACAGGGCCGCGGCCGAGTCGAAAATATTCCAGAGAGTCCTCGTCCCACCACGCCCCGCCACGCCCCGCCACGCCCCACCGCGTCCCGCAGCAGCAGCCGCAGCCACCTCCGGACTTTGGTCTCTGGACAATGACATTGGGAGGAACTCCCTCGACTCGACCAGGCGAGCGTTCACCTTGGACGAGGACGGAGCGGGGTAGGGTGCGGGGCGGGGGCGGGGCGGGGGCGGGGGCGACGTGCGGAGGGGCGGCTGCTCTCACCGCGGGGGCAGCTCCTGGTGCTGGAACCGTCGAGCGAGGTGTGCGAAAGGCAGCCGTGAAACTCAGGGCTGAGGCCGAGGAGAGCTGCGATGTGGACCAAGGGGCGGGTGACGGGTGCTGGGCTCACTGCAGTCGGTGCTGTGGCCGGGAGCGCCCGCCGGGTAGGCAACCCATCCTGCTCCTATCGTTCCGGACCGGACCGGAGAGGGGGACTTTTACTGCCATCGCCGTCCCCCCGCCGTGCCGCTCGCCCCGCGCCTGCTGGGAAGGCAATCACCTGCGCATGCACGCGTGCCGTGCGGGCTGGCCTACCCTAGCCACGCAGGCACCTGGCGCCCCCGTTTGCAATTTTAGTTTGGAGGGAACGTTCGGACATACACTTGAGACCAAAGATCTTCAACGGGTGGGTCTGCCGGGTCCCGCTGCCGGCAGAAAGCCTTCGGGTCGGGTCGGGTCGGGTCTGACGCGTCGGGTCTGACTGGACCCGGCCAAATTCACGCTGGGATCCGGCTTCGAGTCCCGGCGCCGCCGGTACACCCACACTTCCTTTCGGTTTTTTCGAGGTTTTAACAATGACTAAGCATTATGCATGTTTCCTAGAGCCACGGACACGAGTTCAAAGTAAAAGTGTTCAGGAAGTGGGCTAAAAACGCTTGCTTCTGGCGGGATTCGAACATGGTTCTTGGCCGTATGTTCCGATGCGATGGAGTCCCAGACGCGCCGAAACGTGCTATGTCTGTCTCTCACACGCAAAATACGTCGGACCCGACAGACCAACCCGTTGAAGACCTTTGCTTGAGACGCCTGAGTGTTTCCAGCTCCTAGCGCCAGGCTTTCCGCGCCCTGCCGCCGAGCCCGCGCACCCACGACCACCGCGCCGAGCACAGCGGCTCGGGGGCCCCCATCGGCTCATGGCGAGGCCGTGGGGCCGTGGGCTGCCGTGGGCTGCCGTGGGCTGCCGTGGGGAGGAGCAAACAATAAATGTGTAACGCGAGCATTCGGCGAATATTACGCAGGCTGACGCATTACACGCCGCGTAGAGGGTCAGGTCCTTGCTCCCTTTGCATACCTCTAGCTGCCCCTCCCCTCTCCTCCCCCTCTCTCTCTCTCTCTCTCTCTCTCTCTCTCTCTCTCTCTCTCTCTCTCTCTCTCGCTTCCTTTTCCTTGTCAGTTGTCTTCACCTCCACCCCACTCTACCCCTCTCCCCCTCTCCCCCTCCCTGTATATACGCCGCGCTCGCCCCAAGCTTGTCCCTTCCTTTCCGTTCTCCCCCTCCCCCCTTCTCTTCGCTGCGTGAAAATTTTCACTGTCCCTTACGTGGTACGAGTCATATTTCTGCATAAGAAGCAATCCTCCCTCCCCCCTTCTCCTTCCTCCCTCCGCGGACTCGAGGCCCACAGGGCGCTGTGGGCGAGTGTGTGTGTGTGTATGTATGTGTGTGTGTGTGTGTGTGTGTGTGTGCGAGAGAGAGAGAGAGAGAGAGAGAGAGAGAGAGAGAGAGAGAGAGAGAGAGAGAGAGAGAGAGAGAGAGAGAAAGAGAGAGAGATATATTGCCCTGTCCGGCGTGAGAAATGCAGCGCGACGCCGAAACAGAATGGCGAGGAGGTATCAGAACAGGTGTCAGGAAGGCGCAGGAGTGCGCGAAGCTCTTGCAGTGCAGTCATATAGGGGTGTAGGGTCGAAATGTCGAAACGTTTGATGCGTCGTTCTAGACAATTTCATCACGTTCGTATTTTCTACCAATCTTTTTCAGGGGAAAACATATTATTTCATACAGAGTTAAAATATTAACCTTTCATGACAATAGGTCATATTTCATACGGCTGTTCACGATATGCAACTGTGCGCGGGCGGGAGGGCGGTCTAGTCTAGACGAGAGCTGTGCTGCCGGGGGCCGGGAGCGGCAGGGGGCGGTGGGGAGCGGCGGGGAGCGGCAGGGGGCGGCAGGGGGCGGTGGGGGGCGGTGGGGAGCGGCGGGCGCGCAGTGACCGTACCGACCTTTCCCGGAAATCGGCTGTGCGTTCGCCGAAATAATGATGAGACCTGCATAACCTGTCTTCAGCTGGTGGTTTTGTGTGCGTGTGTGTGTGTGTATGTGTGTGTGTATGTGTGTGTGTGCGTGTGCGTGTGTGTGTGTGCTTGCGCGTGGAATCGTGGAGTAGCACGAGGCTGTGCTGCCCAAGTGCACGAACGCCATACGAAAGGAAAGCTATCGAGCACTTTCAAATATGCGAATGCTGCCGTCCGGTCGTCCCAAGAGAGACGACGTCGCGATGCTGCCGTCCGAATCGCAGAAACAGCGCGTCGCGTCGTTCGGTTTTGGGGTGAAATCGTGTTGTGTGCCACAAATTTGTTTTCTCCTTGTGCCGCAGTATTTTTTTCTTCTTCCCTCCCCTGCCGCTGCTTGCCGCTGCTTGCCGCTGCTTGCCGCTGCTGGCCGCAGCTGATCGGCTGCTGCCGTGTGTCACTTTCCCGGTGACGTCCCGACGCTCACTAGGGCAGCATGTCACGTACCCACTGGTACCCACGGGCAGGACGAGGCGACACGAGTGCACGCACACGCGCACGCACACGCACGCACAGCGCGATGAACGGCGTATCTGCGACCCCGCGGCCGCCGGGTTGCGGCCGCCGCGGCCGCTTGCCGATGTTACTCCGGCGATCGTGTGGTTGGTGGCGTCGGCGACAAACGACGCGCCCGCCTAGCAGCCCATCAGCAGCCTAGCCTCATCATCGGGACCTGTGGAGCCGAGCCGAGCCGAGCCGAGCCGAGCCGAGCCGAGCCGAGCCGAGCCGAGCCGAGCCGAACGCTTTGGTATCGATCTGCTTCGCCAGGCTCACGGATCACGGCCAGGCTTCGCGCTGCGCGGGCTGAGGAATGCCGCATCGTCCTCCCATCTGCCATAGCCGTCGGTAGAGATGTAGAGAGCGATCGCACAGCAAGAAGGCCGCGACGTTGAAATCAAATTAGCGACGATGCGACGCGTCCGCCGCGCGGCTGCGGTGGCAGCGATGGCAGGAGTGGCAGCGGTGGTAGCGGTAGCTGCAGTGGCAGCAGTGGCGGCTGTGGCGGCGGCTGCGCGGCCGCGGCGCCGGGCTGGACGCTGGACGTCGTTGGGATGCGTGCGGAGCGTCCTTGTTTAGAGAGCTCTAGCCGCACCGCACACCTACACACCTACACACCCACACACCCACACACCCACACACCCACACACCTACACACCTACACACCCACACACCCACACACCCACTTACACTTTTGTAGTTTTTTGTTCCGCACAGTTGCAAGAGCGGCGCGTCCTCCGCACCAGGCCACCATAGGCCAGGTATGAGGAACTTGAGTGGCGTTCTGAGTGAAATTGTAGTTAGTTGCCATATTTGAAGGGGCCCCTGCGCATCGATATTTCTCATACCTGCTCTCGAGAGTTTCCGGTCTGAAAGTGTTTTTGTTTCTGCAGCTTTCGCCTCTGAGTCTCGTCGGAAATCTCTATTCCGGAGGAAACGATTGGCCGGATATAAGGAGAAGACAAGAATGACAAGGGACGATACGAAGAGTGGGGGGGGGGGGGGGCGTTCAGCCGCATTACGCGTCGACAGAGCAAGCGCGGATCCAGAGGGGGGGGGGGGCAAGGGGTCAATTTAGGCAACCGGCATAACTTTTCCGCCTGTAAGTAGGCAAAAAGCGTGACTTTGCCCCCCCCCCCTCCTAAAGCCGCTCCTAGATCCGCCACTGCGACAGAGTGAATTTTTTTTGCAGAAATAGGTATTTTCGCTGAAGTCGGGGGTGCCCCCCCCCCCCCTTGTGCACGCTACTGACCACGAGCAGGCGTCAAAAATTCGTAAACTTTACCTCGCGCTGCTGACATGTTCCGACCATTGAGACGCTCTCGGCGCGGCTTGCTCCCGCGCTGTGTCACCGCGAGCAGCTGAGCCTCCTAATGTTATGTTTGACGTCCTGACGGCGCCGCGCGAGCCGGGCAACTTTTCATACCGTGAGGTTCTGTATCCGCTCTTGTGATTCTTGTCTTCTTTCTTATTTCTGGTCAACCTCTTCATACTACACACTCCGGAGTGCCCATTTCAAATACAGACCGTGGCTGCGGAGAGACAGCAGCGCGGGGCCATCGCCACTGACGTCTCCTCCTCCTCTCCTCTCCTGTCCTCCTTTATCTGTCTCGGGTTTGGTCACCGGCACCGGTCACCGACATGGGAACGACAGAGCGCGATGCAACAACACGGGCCGGGGCCGGCGCAGTGGCCTCTGGCGGTGGCCCGGCGGCGGCAGTGGCGGCACGGCACCACCGCCACGCCACACGCGGTCATTCCTTTCCCCTCCCCGTTCCGCGAAGTTCCGAGTTGACCTAAGGGAATGGATCACTGGATCGCATGACCGCAGGTCCATTTCTCGTAAACAGAATGAGATCTCTACTCGAGGATTGGATTGGGCCAAACGAGGGGCGGGGGGGGGGGGGAGCGCAGAGAGCGCAGCGCGCCGCGGCTGTAGGCGACGTTCGCGACCCTGCGGCCGGCGGTCGGCGGTCACCGCTGGGGGTGTGACGTCATGGCGCTGCACATGGAATCCGGCAAAAACTCTGAAGAACAAGGTGTGCACAGCGGGAGGTGTGATTGTGTCGGGGCGGCCACTGCAGCCGGAGCCAGGCTGAGCCCCGGCGGCCCCGGCGGCCAGGGCTCTCGGAAAACGCCTCCTCAGAGAAACGCGACGCGACGCCGACCCTGCGCGCCCTCAGCCCCGATACTGAATGGACTCGAGCGGCGCCAAGGCGAGGCGGCTGCAGGACGGCAAAAATTACAAGTTGGATAATTAATAAGACGAAAGTTGAAAAAAAGTGATATGCGCGCGGCGTTGATGTTTGTAATTTGATTCGGTGGAGGCGGCGGCGCGGTGGAGTGCACGCAGCATAGGAACGTAGGAGTACGTATCGCTGTTCGGGGTCCGAAGGTTCGCCCACCTCCATAAAAAAAAAAAAAAAAAAAAAAAAAAAAACTCGACCGCAGCCAGAAGCCAGGTTATTCAACTATGCGTGTCGGGGGCCTTGCCCAGTATATGCCGCCGGCCCCGCAGGTCCCCGCCGCTCCCGCCGCCCAGCTGTGCAGACAGGTTACATTTGAACGCGAGGGGGGATCTTAGTGCTTTCCAACTGGGTGGTGTGAGCCAAAGATCTTCAACGGGTGGGTCTGCCGGGTCCCGCTGCCGGCGGAAAGCCTTCGGGTCGGGTCGGGTCGGGTGTGACGCGTCGGGTCTGACTGGACCCGGCCAAACTCACGCTGGGACCGGCTTCGAGTCCCGGCTCACACCAAAGGTCTTCAACGGGTGGGTCTGTCGGGTACGACGTATTTTGCGTGTGAGAGAGACGGATATAGCACGTTTCGGCGCGTCTGGACGCATCGGAACATACGGCAAAGAACCATGTTCGAATCCCGCCAGAAGCAAGCGTTTTTAGCCCACTTCCTGAACACTTTTACTTATTTGAACTCGTGTCCGTGGCTCTAGGAAACATGTATGATGCTTAGTCATTGTTAAAACCTCGAAAAAAACGAAAGGAAGGGTGGGTGTACCGGCGGCGCCGGGACTCGAAGCCGGATCCCAGCGTGAATTTGGCCGGGTCCAGTCAGACCCGACGCGTCAGACCCGACCCGACCCGAAGGCTTTCTGCCGGCAGCGGGACCCGGCAGACCCACCCGTTGAAGATCTTTGGTGTGAGCGTGCACTCCAAAAGCACCAACCTCTGCTGAAAACTTCAATGTTTCCGAAATGGAACGGGCGGGACCCGAACCCACGCCGGTAGGTACTGACTGTGACGCCGTAACACCGGCGTTTTGGTAGCGCCTCAAATAACTGAGCTAGCGAGCTGCGTCGGGAACACAGCGGTCAGGCACTGTCCCCTGTCCCAACACACGATGTGTGCGTATGCAGGTTGCTGACCGCTCCATAAGAGACCCCCCCCCCCCCGCATTTGAAACAGTTTCGGCAGGCCGGCTGGGACGGGCCCATGGCGGTCCACGCCGGCCCGGTGTGGGTGCACGAGTTAGAGAGCATTACTTCACTTTCACAAACGAAATATTACAGACATGGTGAACGGCGTACACTCGGCGGCCGGCGGCGGCACAGGCTGTTCAGCCGAGGCAGAGGCACCAGGCGGCCCAAGGCGGCAGCAGAGGCAGCAGGAGCGAGAACAAGGAGGCGGCAACAAGGAAGACAAGGGACAAGAAGCGAATAAACTATGTGCAAAATAAAAACAGAAGTTGAAATTGCTTTAGCCGTCACATATATGCAGTTGTCCGGGACAAGGAAGTTAAACTAGTAAAACCGAGGAGGCGAGAAAAAAGATGAAGCTGCTGCCGGCGGAGAGAGGGAGAGGGAGAGGGAGGAGGGGGGGGGAGGCAAGACAGACAAATGTACAGAGTGGACAGAGAAGCAGGGATAGGCGAGAGAGTCGGCGTCAGAGAGAGAGAGAGAGAGAGAGAGAGAGAGAGAGAGAGAGAGAGAGAGACGTCAAGGACGTATGTGCGTGCATTACGGAAATGAAGAGAGGCGGAGGCTGGTGCGGCGGTTGGTACCGCGGGCCGAGTGCCGCCTTGGCCGGCAGCAGAGGCAGCAGTGGCACCACCGGCACCAGCGGCAGCGGCAGCAACAGCACCACCGGCACCACCGGCACCACCGGCAGCGGCACCACCGGCACCAGCGGCAGCGGCACCACCGGCAGCGGCACCACCGGCAGCAGCACCACTGGCACCACCGGCACCACCAGCAGCAGCACCAGCGGCACCAGCAACATCACCGGCACCACCGGCACCACCGCCAGCAGCACCAGCGGCACCAGCAACATCACCGGCACCACCGGAACCACCGGCACCACCGGCACCACTGGCACCAGCGCACCGGGTGGGGCCTGCCCTGTCGGTAGAAAGGAGGCAATGGACAGGAGAAAGAAAGCGGAGAAATGGATGCAAGGCAGGGCAGCAGGGCGTACAGAGACGGAGAGAGAGAGAGAGAGAGAGAGAGAGAGAGAGAGAGAGAGAGAGAGAGAGAGAGAGAGAGAGAGAGAGAGAGAGAGAGAGAGAGAGAGATGTACCGTTGGCGAGGCGTGGCACTGGCGTGGCATGGCGTGGCTCCAGACTTGACCCAGTGCTGGCTGCCTAACGGGTTCCTACGGGTGAGCGGACAAGACGTCCCGACGCTAAGGTAGAGTCGGGCGGGGCTCAGAGAGTCCCGGTCCCGGCCACTTAGGCCTGGAGCAGGCCGGACAGGACCTCTCCCTGCGCAAGGACCCGGGCCGTCAGGCCGTGGCCGTCTAACCCTGCCTTGTGCTATTAGCTGCGCCGTCCTGTCCCGTCGCAGAGCAGCCTGGGCCGGTGGAGCGGGAGCCAGACGCGTCACAGCTGGACCAGCCGGGCCATGCTGCAGTGGCTCCTAGGCGGGAAGTCCCACGTGCAGTGCCCACGTGCCCACGTGCTGTTGCAGCAGCAGCTGCACGTGAGGAGTGGGCGCGCACGGCAGTCTGCACGTAAGCCAGGAGCGGGCTGAGCGAGCGTCGGCTGCAGCGGCTGCAAGGTCGAGGGGGCAGCCACTGGTGGATTAGTCGGGTCACCCAGATGTGACAATCCGCGTGATAGTAATAAAATTTGGCCGAGTTTGGCGCAAAATCGTTTCCAAAACTGATATTCCGGAACGCAATGCTGTTTGGGGCTGGACTATGGGCTGGGGCTGGGCTGGGGCTGGGCGCGACTCGGCCTGCGGCCACTCGGTCCGGTACCGCAACGACCTTATTCGGCTCGCGCGTGGCTCGCAGTTGACAGTTTTTGCTGTCGAGTTGTCGTCTTCACACTCGCGCTGTTTTCCGTGTCCCGTGGTCCCGCCCCGCCCCGTCCCCACAGTCCTGCCCTGCACATCCAAAGCAGTGTGTGGCGGTTATCTTGGGGGCGCTAACCAGGCGGGGAGGCACGTGACAGCCCCTCTAGTGTCGTGTGCATGCACTCACTCGGGGCCCTGCCCCGCCCCGCCCCGTGTGCCCGCACGGCAGCCGGCTGCGGCGCACAGAAGAAAAGAAAAAGGTAACATCGGGCAAGACTTTACTCACGTCTGAGTAAGTAGGCACGCAGCATATACGGCGGATGGCGCGCGGCGGAGAGGCAGTGGACAGGGAGGGAAAGGAAGGGGGAAAGGTGGGTGGGAAGCTGCCCGGCGTGGGACAGAGAAAGCCTACATGCGCGGCAAAGGACGTTCGTCGACCCCTTGGTGCCACCAACGAGTCCATACCTGGCCCAAGGAAGAAGGCGAGGGGGGACGGTTCAGCACTGGACCGGCTCGGCTCGGCCGCTCGCTGTGGGCTGAGGCCGAGCACTGTGGCCAACTCATGCTGTAACCTGGCTAAAACAGCGAACGTTGACGCCGATAGCGCCTGCGAGCGCCAGGGTAGGCCAGCCCGCACGACACGCGTGTTTGCAGAAGTCCAGATTGCCTACCCAGCAGGCGCCTTGTGCCCACCTCTAGGCTGGTCGTGCCCAAGGCCGACCACACCGCCTCCTTCTCTGACCCGGGTGCCCCCATAGACGCCCGTAGTTGGCTTCCCTCTCCCTGATCCCCACCCACCCTCAACGACTACCTCCCCCCTTCCCCCCCGCACGGGGAGCAAACGGGGAGCCGATACGCACCACAAGGGTTTTGAAAGCACACACCCTGTGCGAGACTAGAAGCAGACGCTTTGTCCATCCCATAACCTTACTTCTCATAATTGAAAGTATGTTTTCTCAGCTCACGTTAAGTCTCGAGGCTTTCTACACTTTTCCATGGTCTCTGGCAATAAAAATAGTATATCAACCAGTTTAAATCTGCTCCCCGTGCGGGGGCTGAGGCACGAGATCATGGTGGCGAGGGCTGGTGAGGTAGCAATGGTGGGGGAACCCAACTACGGGCGTCTATATGTCGGTTCATTTCCCTCCCTCGCCAACAAACTCTAAAAATAAAAAAGGAACCAGGTATTTTTTGGCAATCGACCTGATGCTGGGAATCTTTTTTGGGTGTCGGGTCATCTCGGTTCGGGTCAGGTCAGATTCGGCTTGGGTGAGATCGGACTGTGCCGGGCGGGCGGCGTGTGGCGGCGGTGTACAGTACTGGTCAAACCTTGGGCTGGGGGTACCAGCACTGAGGAGACCCGAGCCGAGCCGCCCGGCCGCCCGCGGTCACCCCAGGTCAAGTGTCGTTCACTCGAGTCACCTGACCAAATCCCTATACTTCTTATACGACCAAATTAGCTGCTCATACAGCCTCCGCAGTTCCAGTCGTCTTAATTCTTCAACCGGATCCTTAGAGCAACGAGGGAACACGTTTGCGGCAAGAAACGCTGATCCTAACATTCAGTTGTCGCGACAGTGCATCGACCCCCCGCCAGCACACCTGCAGGCCACGGTGCCGCCGGCGGTGCCAGCCTGCCAGCCCAGCCTGCCCCCGACACGGCGAGTCGTATCGGGTGATGGAAGCGGGCCGCCCAGCCCGGCCCTGATCCGCCCACCGTCGGGCCTTTTCGCACCTTTCCACCACCTTTTTCCGCGTCTTCGGATGACAAGAGTCCCGTGGCGAACCAAACGCCGCCGACTAGACGGGGCGGCCGGGGGGGGGGGGGGGGGGGTTGGCCCCGCCCCCACCGCGACGGGAAGTGTGAGGCGGTGTCTCGGCATGACATGTGGCGGCAGGGTGGCTGACGGGGACCGTCGCAGGTGCCGTCGCCGGCCGCGGGGGCAGCGTGGGTCTGGCCGGCCCCAGCCGTCTCCGTCCCCGTCCGCACACTCAGCGTGGGTGGCCTTCGGTACCCCCGGCGGGGCCCTGCGCCCTGCCGCGCCCCACTGCAGTGGACGAGCCGAGCAGGTGTCCGATACCCGATCACCGCGTGAGGCATGCCGGGTCATCACCGTCCGCGGGGTGGGGCGGAATACAAAGCGACAAACTTTTGCACTCGTCCCGCGCGCGCGCTGTGAGTGTGAGCAGACGACGGGACGGGACGATCGATTTCCGCGTTCGTCACAGCGGCGCTGCGTGTGCGAATTCGCCCCCGCCCCGCCCCGCCACGCGCCGCCAACTCGCGGATGGGCCGCATGCGTGCACGGCGTCGTGCACCCGGATGAGGAGCTGCTGCTGCCGCTCATATAAATACGGCACTTTCAGAGGAGGAAAAAAAAAATAAACGAACGGGGGCGCGAACTCACGTTGTGCGCGAACAGCGTGAAATGTGATCGGACAGGCGGCGCGTGCAGCCCGCCGAGCCCAAGACAATGGGCCCAACGGGCACTGCAGCGGCACGCGTCGTGGCTGCGCGTGGCGGAGCGTGTGCGTCGAGCGTTCGTGGTGTGTGAGTGTGTGTGTGTGTGTGTGTGTGTGTGTGCGCGCGCGCGTTATTATATTGCCGCGTCCGCATCTCATTGTTTCGGACTGCAGGACGCAGCCGCTACCGCACACGGTGCCGGCCACGGTCGTTTGTGTGTGTGTGCGTGTGTGTGTATGTGCGCGCGCGTGTGGCTGTGTGTGTGTGAGCGCGATGGGCTTATCCCACACAATAAACACGATGCACAAACGTGATCGGCGCCGTTATAGGTCTGGAAACGTCGTCTTTTATTTTTTCTTTGCGGAAGATGGATGTCGTTTTCAAAAAGAATTGAGAAATGGCGCTCGGGGATCGTGTGCGGAAAAAAAGGCAAGTGTAGAGGAAAGGCAAGGGGGTGAAATGCAAAAAAAAATATATACGGAAGCTGTAGATCTTAGAATCCAATTTGCGTTGAATAGAAAAAACAGTATTTAACACGCGGTTTTGGTTTGAATGTCTGAACGCTTCTCCTCTTGCGCTCCACGTGGGGCGAGATGATCGAGAGGGGCGGCGGGGGCCGTGGGGGCGGCAGGGCCGTGGGGGCGGCAGGGCCGTGGGGGCGGCGGGGGCCGGCGGAGGGCCGCTTGGACCCAGACGCACAGGCCAGACCGGCCAGACGTTCGCATCGCGGGGGCGTCGACCCGAACCTGCCAGACCCAGACCATGCCCAACCCGACGAGACAAAAAGAAATTCTCGCCTGACCAAAATCCAGAAAAATCGGACGGGATGCGCACGCACGATGGAGCCGTGCAGAAAAACAGAGAATATGTCCGCGCGTGACCTTGGCTGTTGCCCGGGCACCCGGGCAGCGCGGTGAAAGTGAAGATGTGGCCGTGCGGGGCGAGGCGGGGCGGAGGAGTGCCATGGTACTCGGCAGGTCCGCAGGGCACAGATAGAGATAACGAATTGGAGCCGGTGCTGGCTGCAGCTTAATTACTTTGTCGTTGTGCCTGGAGTTGAAGCCGCTCGCGGGGCCGAGCCGCAGAGCCCAGCGGCGTCCCGTCCCGTCCGTCCCACGCTGCTGCGGCCAGTGGCTGTTGACCTGACCACACAGCGTACGGGGGGGGGGGGGGGGGCGCCGCGGGGCTCATAGGGGTCAGTCCACTGGCACTACCGCCACCGGTGAGTCAGAGTCAGACGGGAGCTGGTGGAGCTGGGAGCAGGGGAGCTGAGAGCTGGGAAACTGGGGAGCTGGGAGCTGGGAACTGGGGAGCTGGGGAACCGGGAACCGGGAGCTGGGGAGCTGGGGAGCTGGGGAGCTGGGGGCTGGGGAGCTGGGAGCTGGGGGGCTGGGGGCTGGGAGCTGGGGGCTGGGGGCTGGGGAGCTGGGGAGCTGGGGGCTGGGGAGCTGGGGGCTGGGAGCTGGGGGCTGGGGGGCTGGGGGGCTGGGAGCTGGGGGGCTGGGGGCTGGGGGCTGGGGGGCTGGGGGGCTGGGGAGCTGGGGGGCTGGGAGCTGGGGGGCTGGGGGCTGGGGAGCTGGGGGGCTGGGAGCTGGGGGGGGGGGGGTGCTGGGACGGGGCGGGTGCTCTGTAGCACTAGGCTGCCGGGCCGCCAGCCAGGCATCGACCGCGACGCAGGCCAAAGATCTTCAACGGGTGGGTCTGCCGGGTCCCGCTGCCGGCAGAAAGCCTTCGGGTCGGGTCAGGTATGACGCGTCGGGTCTGACTGGACCCGGCCAAATTCACGCTGGGATCCGGCTTCGAGTCCCGGCGCCGCCGGTACACCCACCCTTCCTTTCGGTTTTTTCGAGGTTTTAACAATGACTAAGCATTATACATGTTTCCTAGAACCACGGACACGAGTTCAAATAAGTAAAAGTGTTCAGGAAGTGGGCTAAAAACGATTGCTTCTGGCGGGATTCGAACATGGTTCTTGGCCGTATGTTCCGATGCGATGGAGTCCCAGACGCGCCGAAACGTGCTATATCTGTCTCTCTCACACGCAAAATACGTCGGACCCGACAGACCCACCCGTTGAAGACCTTTGACACAGACGGTCTCCGGCTGTCCCGCGGCCCATCACATGCGCGCCTCCCACCGCGCGGTCCGCGGTGTGCGTGTGTGTACCCCGATCCCGGCCTCGGCTCACCCGGCAAGTCATACACGGGGACGGGACGGGGTCCAGGGGTTCAACGCCACGACGTCGGCCCCGTGTGACCACGCCCAGTGCTGGGCAGTGCTCTGGAGCCCGTGCAGGAAGCGTTACATCACGGCACGTGTCACACCCCACCGCACACGTGCGTGACGGGTGACGGTGC
Source organism: Odontothrips loti (assembly GCA_038380765.1). NCBI lineage: Eukaryota > Metazoa > Arthropoda > Insecta > Thysanoptera > Thripidae > Odontothrips > Odontothrips loti. Next base: position 21,992,551 of record CM076244.1, on the reverse strand, counting down.
GCGGTGGGCGCGTGGCGCGCGCCATATGACGGGCCGTGCGCCGCCCGCCGCAGCAAAGCTAGCAAAGCGTGCGAACACCGATTATATTTCCCATGCGGGTGGCATTGCTCTCTCTGGCTGATTAGGTCTGTTTACTACGGCGGGGTTGAACTTCCATTCCCCATCTCCGTCAGGTGGGCGGGAGGAACGAGAGAGAGAGAGAGAGAGAGAGAGAGAGAGAGAGAGAGAGAGAGAGAGAGAGAGAGAGAGAGAGAGAGGGAGAGAGAGAGAGAGAGAGGTAAACACGTTCATTGGCGGCGCCGGCGTGCCTAGGCTCCCGCTAGTATCGCGTGGCGGCGTGGTGCGGCGTGGCGCGGCGTGGCACCTCGTGAGCAGTTCGTGCTAGAGCCGGGCCCCGATCCGCGGCGACGGCTTGATAAAGTCATTCATTCCCCACAGTGTGCGGGCATCCCGTCGGCGCGGACCATCCGAATATTACAATGTGGCCCGCCTTTGCTGCCGCGGCGCTGGGCGCGTGGATACCAGCGTCTCATAGCCACACACTATTTCTAGGCAACTGGATGACAACCGTAGAGCGGCCACACGCCGCCAGGCCACGACCGTACGCTGCCATGTTTTGACCAAAAGTCTTATTCCCACGGTCCGCTGGCTCCGCTGGCTCCGCTGGCTCCGCTGGCCGCTGTGCCCGCTGCTGCAGCGGTGCCTCTGCACGGCTGCCGCTGCCCATGACCGCCTATGGCTGCCGCTTCCACACGAGGGGTGGCGGCCCGTGGCGGCGGACTGCCCAGCACCCACCGCCTTGTACAGACTCAAAACAGCCGCGAGCTATGCGCCTGATAGGCCAACACACGGCGGCTGATTGGGCTGCTGTTGCTGCTCGGGCCCCGGGCCCCGGCCCGCCGCCTCGGCCGCCCCCGGCCCCCTACCTAGAGACAGAGACAAACTCAGCGGTCCGGCGACCTGGTGCTTGGGGAAGGGTAAACAGGTGAAACCGGGTGCCGCCCTGGTCACTTGGATGTCTGTACTGATTATGCTCCATATCTTAGCCCGTATGCTTGGTGCAGTTTCCCCTTTACGCGGGGAGGTGGTGTCTCACCCTCGATCGGGGCGGCAGGAGGGCGAACATATATCGTCTACGTGGATTATGGTCGGCCAATGGAAAACCGCAGCTCATCACCGAAATCGCCGCTAGCAAAGGTTGGCCGATATCAATCTGTCTGTCTGGGTCACGGGCTTCAGTGGCCCCACCGCGTCCAGTCGGGGCCAACGGAGGCCGCTCGCGCCCCATGGAGGCCCCAAGGGGTCCCGGGCCGCACGGCCCCCCATCCCCATAATGGCTGGAGTTCTCGGGAAGCCGCGAGCGAGTCACCTAGCTGCGCCGGGCAGCCAGGCCAAGCTGAGCCGAGCCCGGTACGGCGGTCGGCTGCCTTTGCTATCTGCTGCAGACGCGCTACTTGAGTTCCCCTTCGATCCCTACACTTGGCTGGTCCACAATTCGGTAGAAAAGAAGGCAAGCGGTCTTTGGCAGAGTCCCACGCCGCCAAAAGACACGACAGAAATCAAGCGGTGCAAGCGGTGCAAGCGGTGCAAGCCTGCAGCGCTGCTGCGCTGGTCGGCGGTCTCGTTCTAAACTAATGGAGCCGAGACTCGGGGTTGGGGTGGGCTAGGGTTGGCCAGACGTGTTGGGGCTGGCGGCCGATCAGATGGGCGCGGGCAGACATCTTGTCACACAGTAATCAACTCAGGGCCGCCCTAAGGTGACTCACTCCCTCCACCGCTTGAGTCACAAATGCCAGCTCGGCGGCGCGCAGGTAAAATGCACACCTCACCTTGCTGACACGGGGAGAGAGAAAAAAAAAGAATTTGAATTTGCTAAGGGCAAATCTTTGGCCTGCCGAAAAAGTGGAATTGCCGAAAAAACACAATTAGAGGACAGGGCGTTATAATTTTCCTCGCGTTTCTACGCATGGAGTCGCGTCGCAGTCCCACAGTCTCCCAGACGCGTGTCCAGAGGGGGGGGGGGGGGAGGGGGGGGGGTCACGGGGGTCGTGACCCCTCAACAGACCTCGGCGCCCCCGGGGCGCCGCCCGGAAGGTAGGCAACACACACGACATTCAGCCTGTAAGCAGGCAAAAAGCGTGACATGACCCCCCCCCCCAAACGTAAATCCTGGACACACGCCTGCAGTCTCCATAGGCTATGCAGTGTCTCCCCCCGAAGTCAATCTGCCGGGGGGGGGGGGGGGGGGGGGGGGGCACATAGCTTCTGGGTCTGTCCTGGTGTCCCCATAGGGATAGGGTGTGCCGCCAAGTCAATCAGCGGAGTTAGGTTAGGTTGGGTTCGATTGGGTTAGGTAACGTTGGGTTGCGTTAGGTTAGGTTGGCGCCGATGTGCGGTGCTCACGAACAGCAGGCAGACCCACGATCATATCGACCTGTTCCCCGCTTTTGAGGAAATTACGCCCTCTTTGGGCAAATGCTGGAGCCTCGTCTGGTAGGCTAATCTTTCGCCTTACCCCTCCCCCTCCCTGCCTCAGGTTGTCCACCGACCCGAACATGGGACGAGTACACAATATGTCGGAGCGGGCATTGCTTCTCTTCTCCCGCAGTACAGTTTCACCCCCTCTGGCGGCCGTTGGTGGCACCGTGGGGGGCTCGGAAACAGTTGAGGGTGATGGGCGGCCCCACACCACCCACCCCTCTTCGCCACCACCACACCCGCCGCCCGGGGGCGGGCTGCTGGGATTACAAACAGACGGTGGCAATGCCCTAAACGCTGTGGCCTACGTGACAGACGTACTCGCTCTCGCGGTCACCCCGCAAGTGCACGCGCAGTGCCTTGGGGCAGGCCGCAGTGCCTAGGGCAGGCCGCAGTGCCTTGGGGCAGGCCGCAGTGCCTAGGGCAGGCCGCAGTGCCTAGGGCAGGCCGCAGTGCCTAGGGCAGGCCGCAGTGCCTAGGGCAGGCCGCAGTGCCTAGGGCAGGCCGCAGTGCCTAGGGCAGGCCGCAGTGCCTAGGGCAGGCCGCAGTGCCTTGGGGCAGGCCGCAGTGCCTAGGGCAGGCCGCAGTGCCTAGGGCAGGCCGCAGTGCCTAGGGCAGGCCGCAGTGCCTAGGGCAGGCCGCAGTGCCTAGGGCAGGCCGCAGTGCCTAGGGCAGGCCGCGCCAGTGCCTGGGGCAGGCCGCAGTGCCTAGGGCAGGCCGCAGTGCCTAGGGCAGGCCGCAGGTGCCTAGGGCAGGCCGCAGTGCCTAGGGCAGGCCGCAGTGCCTAGGGCAGGCCGCAGTGCCGCAGGGCAGGCCGCAGTGCCTAGGGCAGGCCGCAGTGCCTAGGGCAGGCCGCAGTGCCTAGGGCAGGCCGCAGTGCCTAGGGCAGGCCGCAGTGCCTAGGGCAGGCCGCAGTGCCTAGGGCAGGCCGCAGTGCCTAGGGCAGGCCGCAGTGCCTAGGGCAGGCCGCAGTGCCTAGGGCAGGCCGCAGTGCCTTGGGGCAGGGCAGGGCAGGCCGCAGTGCCTAGGGCAGGCCGCAGTGCCTAGGGCAGGCCGCAGTGCCTAGGGCAGGCCGCAGTGCCTAGGGCAGGCCGCAGTGCCTAGGGCAGGCCGCAGTGCCTAGGGCAGGCCGCAGTGCCTAGGGCAGGCCGCAGTGCCTAGGGCAGGCGCAGTGCCTAGGGCAGGCCGCAGTGCCTAGGGCAGGCCGCAGTGCTAGGCCGCAGTGCCTAGGGCAGGCCGCAGTGCCTAGGGCAGGCCGCAGTGCCTAGGGCAGGCCGCAGTGCCTAGGGCAGGCCGCAGTGCCGCAGTGCCTAGGGCAGGCCGCAGTGCCAGGGCAGGCCGCAGTGCCTAGGGCAGGCCGCAGTGCCTAGGGCAGGCCGCAGTGCCTAGGGCAGGCCGCAGTGCCTAGGGCAGGCCGCAGTGCCTAGGGCAGGGCAGGCCGCAGTGCCTAGGCAGGCCGCAGTGCCTAGGGGGCAGGCCGCAGTGCCTAGGGCAGGCCGCAGTGCCTAGGGCAGGCCGCAGTGCCTAGGGCAGGCCGCAGTGCCTAGGGCAGGCCGCAGTGCCTAGGGCAGGCCGCAGTGCCTAGGGCAGGCCGCAGTGCCTTGGGCAGGCCGCAGTGCCTAGGGCAGGCCGCAGTGCCTTGGGGCAGGCCGCAGGCCGCCGCCAGGAGTGCGCTGTTCTAGGCTGCTCTGGCGGCGCTGGGCGCTGGTGGCGCTGGGCGGGATCGGTGGTCCTTGGCGTCTCCCTCCACAGTGCCGCTGCCTTATGCGCGTCAAGCGCCATGTACATTCCCAGGTAAAACGACTTGTATATGGCGTTATATGGCGCAATATATCTTTTTATATGATTGTACACGGCTCGATATATGTGCTTATACAACCGTTTATGTGCATATATAGGCACGTATATAGACATATATGGCTTCGTATATGGCCACATACAGCTATATATCGACTTATATATGGGAACATATAGCCATATACCGCTGTATGTGGCGATGTATGAGTGTCACGTATGACCATATATGGCTCTATGTTATGATATAAAGGCCATATACATGGCCATATACAGCTGTATACTCGGCTATCAGCTGGAACGTGTAGCCGTATATGGCCATATATGCCATATATGGCCACAGATGGTCGCACTCAAGATGTAAAGTCGGTGTTCAAATTTCGGAGAAAATACAAAAATTGATGGCAAATTATCGACGAACATGCCGTTTGAATGTTTCCGTTTGGAAAATATGATCCATATCAATATTAGAGTGATTCTGAATATTTTCCCGCTATATGGCGCCAGTGTCGGATGTTTCTGTGCGTTTTCGTATTTCCCATGTTTTGGACGTGCTATTGGGACTCTGACACTTGTGAGCATTTCGTCGGTAGTATGTGGACTCCTTTCTATCATCGTCTCTATCCGACATTAGCAGTGTCGCATGATTTAAGTGCATTACATAATCCTACACACGGCTGATATACATACGCGCACTACCCTAGTCTCCGAAGCTCTCTTCGTCTGTTTGTCCTATGAGGTTGATCAGAGGACGTCCAAGCTCAGGCAGTTGACCACTTTGTTGTGCAGACGAAACGTGCCTGACTATTGGACTTAGTTTTGACAACTAGTAGTTTTGACAACGACTTCAGCTACATCACCTGCTGTTTGCGATCAGAGATACCAGACCATCTATAGACAGTCTAAATGGCTGAATTTGAAATGTCTGGTAGACAACTTTTGTACGTCTAGTGGACATACTCAGAAGATGTCTACTGACTAGACGTATGAAATTCAGCCATTTCGATCATCGGAATGTATATTAGATATCTTTTTGCCATGTGGGAATATGGTTATATGCGGGACCGCATATGGCCATATACCAAGTGTATCATTGGCCCCGGGCAGTTTCGGTTTTAGGCAGTCCCGCAACACACTATCTCCGTCTCTTTCTGGCTCGGCCAGACGCGTGAGACAGAAAGAGACGGAGATAGAGCTTTGCGGGACTGCCCAAAACCGAAACTGCCTGGGGCCAAAGATACACCTGGTATAATATCGTATATGGACATATATGGTACCATATATGTCTGTATATGGCACTACATATGTCCATATATTGTCCCGTGGTCCCGTATATAGTCTCCATATACCAGGTGTATCATTGGCCCCGGGCAGTTTCGGTTTTAGGCAGTCCCGCAACACACTATCTCCGTCTCTTTCTGGCTCGGCCAGACGCGTGAGACAGAAAGAGACGGAGATAGAGCTTAGCGGCTCCCTGGAAATCATCGCGAAAAATACATTGTCTGCCTGGCGCGTGAGTCACGGCAGTGCGTCGCTACTCCCCCCCCCCCCTCCCTCCCCTCCCTCGGAGGATGGCAGCCGCCCCCCGCGGCCCGCGGCGGCCCGTGCCATGACTCACGGCTGCGTCTCGGCCGCGCCGCGGTGTGATCTGGATCAAACGCGCGTTGTGCTTCCGCGCTCCGCCGGTTGGAGCGCGACAGGTAAAGAGGCCATTCGGAGCGGCCGGCCGGCTCTTCGCGAGGGGGTAACGACTCCTAAAAATCGTGTCTGTCGGATTACGGATTACCAGGATTACCCGGATTACCCCGGATTACCCCCCGCATTACCCGGATTACCCGGACTACCTCGGATTACCCCGGATCACCCCGGATTACCCGGACTACCCAGAATACCTCGGATTACCTCGGATTACCCCGGCTTACCTCGGATTACCCCGACTTATACCGGATTCCCTGGCCCGGAATACCTCGAATGACTGGATTACCCCGGATTACCTGGATTACCCTGGATTACTAGGATTACCCGGATTACTCTGGAGTACCCTAGATTACCTCGGATTACCCTGGATTACCCTGGATTGACCGGATTACCCGGATTACCCGGATTACTCAACGACTGTCTGTCGGAACCCTGGAGTCGTTACCCCCTCGGCTCTTCGGCAAGCAGGGCTCGGCCAGAGAGGGTGTGGCCGTGCATGGGCGTGGGCGTGTCCCTGCGGTAATAAAATGTACAAAGTTACGGGCCGGCGGGCTGCTACTGCTGCTGCGGCGGCGGCGGCAGTGGCGTCAAGCGGGGGTTTTTGCCGTAGCGGCTGCTACAGATCTGAGGGGGTGGGTCCCCCTCGAGAGGGTGGTGAAAGGTGAAAAGTGAAAGGAAAAAGGAAGGGAAAGAGGCGGAAAATGAGAAGAAAGGAAGGAAAAGGGAAGAAAGCGCAAAAACATGCACATTTAATAGCGTTTTATGGCGTTAATAGCGGTCTGAGGGGTGGGTGGGTCCCCACTTGCTACACCACTGGAATTCAAGCTTGACGCCACTGGGTGGCGGAGATCGCAAGTCGTCTCGCCACGGCTTTTGGAAGCATCTGGGTCAGATCTGGGAAGATGCCGCTGGCCCGATACCGGTCCCTATACTATAGTCAAATCCAGAGCCAGCAGACAGCTTGCAGCACAGAGCGAGCGACCGCTGAAACAGAAAAGCAGTGCCAGCCGAAACCGTCATAAACGAATTCCTTTTTACTCGTTCTTTGCTATCCTCTACACTCTCAAAAATGAATGCTTGATTCAAAGCGATTTTGATGCGAATCTTGTATTCTTGTGGGATTTTGTTGATTTAAGAATCATCTGCGTACATCAACCGTCTGTATGCTTGGCACTAGCATATGATGCGAGGCACGTATTGTATTCTTGGGAAAAGCATATAGTATCCCTCAATGAAGCATAATATGCTTCAATCAAGCATAATATGCGTGTGGGATTGTTGGCGTTTCAAGCATGAAATATGCTTGACTTTAAGCATTTTATGCTTAAATCGTGCATTCATTTTTGAGAGTGTACTACTATGACGTAGAAGCAAAAAAAAAAAAAAAACAAAAAAAAACAAGTATTGCGCTCGCCCTGTCAGTTAAGACCCCTATTCATCTCGAACTGCGTAACGCAGGGATTCTGTTTTTGGGGCGTTTTGGTTGGGCATATTGATGTAGTTTCGAAAATGACATATTAGATTTCTGAAAAATAAACAGAAATACTCGTTTTTAGAGGCCGCAGATCGGTGGAAGTTTGTCTTGGGACCAGCCGTCGCCCGCAGTCAACAATAACTTTTCCCCGTACTCTGCAGGGCTTGGAGTAATTGATCAGTGGCTAAGTCCAGTTAAAATGTGATAAAAACATTCTTTAAAAAATAAGAAATACTGATGGCAAAAATTGTTTGGAAATTTGAGAACATTGACTTCCCTCAAAAATCAAAGAACGAGTCTGTCCTTATATAGAACGCTCGTTCTCCATGCCTGTCTTTGTTCGCTCTTCTGCGGCTTCCTTTTTATTTATTTTTTATTTGTGCATAAGAAGCACCCACCAGCATGCTGTTGCCCTCCTGTCCCTGCGACAGGTGTCAGCGTGCCGGCGCTCATCGCCGTGTCCCGCCAAAGTGCACCCTGGGCTGGCAGGTTGCCTTGCCCCGCAGGTACCGCAGGTGTGGGGGCCCACGGGGGCCCACGGGCTGAGGGGCACGCATGCCGTACCCCTTGCAGTCTGGGGCCGAATGCTGTAGCATTCGCTTTTCTAGCGAACTTCATGAATATGCGAACGACATCATGGAGAGAATTATAAGGCCTTTGTGTCTGCGAAGGCAGTCGAGTCTTTTATTCCAAATCGCTTTGGCGGGGAGAGTGGCGTCCCGTGTCGCCATGTCGTTGCACCCTGTCGGACCCTGTTGCACCCCGCCGGAATAGTATATATAGACCCCTGTTCTGTCCGTCGGCCCTTTTTTTACCCTCTGTTTCTTTTTTTCTCAGACAGAACTGCGGGCAAGCTCAAAGGGGGCGATTTTTTTTTTATTTTACTTTTTAATGAGGAGGAGCTCCTATTCTACAGCTATTACACAGGAGTGTCATAATGGCGACTGTTATTCGCGGAGATTTCTCCGGACTGTTTCTCATTATACCTTCCCGCAGCCCTACCCTCCTCCAGCGGTGCGTGTGAACCTAACGTGACTGTTTTGGAGGTTTGGTGGTGAGGGCGCCTCGGGGACCCATGGCAGGCCCATAGGGTCTTATGGGGTGTGAGAGCTGGTGAGCGTGAGCGGCCGGGAGGTGGCCGTGGGGCCCATGGGGCCGGGGGCCCATTGAGAGTATTGACCCCGACCCCCGCACACCCCTTGGCAGCGGCTTGTGGGCCCGGCTGAGGTAGTCCCCTCCCCGACTGCCCATGGGTGCCCCGTAGGCCCACAGGCCACATATGGCACCGGGACGGGCTAGGAACTAGGCGGCGCTAGGCGCCGCTAGGCGGCGCTAGTATCGCACCTGACTCACCCGCCCGGGGCGCCAGCCCCAGCCAAGTCGAGCGAGCTGCGGAAAAGTTCGTAAGTCTGGTCGCAGCAAGGCTGGGCGCGTGAATCAGAACGAGTTCTACGCAGCAAAGCCACTTAAAATAAAGAATAAAGAAATAAAGAAGAAATAACAAAGAAATTATTAAAGGTTTCTAACGGTCTCCCTCCTACTGGTGCACTGAGGCCTTAGGGGTAGTATTGCAGTCGGTGCTCTTCCCACAAAGCGTTCGGAGAAAGTGTACACAGCGGTCTGCTGCTGTCTGCTGCTGTCTGCTGGGACATTAGTGCAGGCCTGTGATGGGCCGAACCCGGGACAAAGCGGCGCCCCGGGGGGTCGGCGGGGGTCGGGGGGAGGTAAGAGGCAGGGGGCGAAGGGCCTCGGGGCCGGTCACCAACTTGCTGGGGTCACCCCCTGAGGGGCTCGGGGCGCGCAGGCCAGGGGCCCGGGACGGGGCGAGACGGGCGAGACGGCCGCCCCGCGCCCGCCGACAGCAGCGCTGTGCGCGAGTGAGTGAGCAGACTGTCTGTGGATATGTGGTTTTTTGTCAGAGATAGCCGATGCTGTGAAATATCAACATACAGTACATAAACGTACTATTGATATTCGTAATCAGTAGCATCCGAAGCGAGTATGGAGACCTTGAACCCACCAGGCAGGCTGCTTAGGCTGTACCTTCACACTGATCTGTTATGTACTCTTTTTAAATTCGTGATCTGTATCCGATTGCGTTTGTACATAAACAATAAGGGACAAAATTTGTCTGCAATTATGTACGAAATTGTACGAAGTTACGTACAAAAAAAAAACAACTGATGTATAATTTTGTGCATAATTGTGAACAGTTTTGTGTATTGCATAGGTGCTTATAAAATAAATTTTGCGCGAAGCAGCGCAGTGTGATTTAAAAATAATAACAATAGTAATAGGAATCAGGGCAAGTTTTTAAATCCAGAAATCAGTTTGAAAATGCCGACGGGGCCGCCAATGTAGGATTCCAGTAAAGCCATCACACGACGTTCCGCAGCGTCGTCAAAAGCATTGTTTCCCGGTGGCCGCGTTGCCGGCGCCCCCCAATCAATCGCCAGGTCCGCCCCGCCCCTGCCCGGTCGGACCCGACCCGCTCTGCAACACGTCCTACAGAATTGATGACCAGACCGGAGTGTCACACCACACCACCCCGTTCTACGTATCATTGGTACCGCGAGACGCGCGAAATCAGCAATGCGCGCCAATACGGGAGGCGGCGGGCGCACCGCATGCGATATGCGACCAGGGCGGAGCCGGGCGGAGCGGGGCCGACCGGGCCGGGCCTGCCAGGGCAGGGCGACATCCTGGTGCATTACTCTGAATGCTTACTGGGCTGATGGGGCTGCTGGCTTGTCTGCCGCGGCATGGCCCTCTGCCCCGGAGAACCCAACCCCCACCACTGCTTGGCGACGGCGGGAAATAAAATCGATCGCTCAGAGGCGGGTTATACACCGTGTGCCCTCTACGCTTCTCACGCTCATGGCAGGAGAATCGGAGAAAAATCGCCGGCAATATGGATTCGTGTTCTGGTTCTCTGTTGTTTTTCTTTTATCACAGTAGCTGACTCATCAGCTCAGGCTAACGACTGCCAAAAGACCTGAGGCCAAACTGTCAGTTCCCAAGCATGGCAAAATTTAATGCCCGTTTTGTGGCCCACCGCACAGTTTACAGAACTAACACTGTTTTCTCCAAACGTCTACAAACCGCACTGTTTAAAAGAATAAAATCAAAGAGCCCTACGTTTGAAAAGACGTCTGTCCAGATTTCAGTGGGACCACTGGTCCCCACTGGTCCCCACTATGGTCCCCACTATGGTTCCGTCTCACGCAGGTATAGCCACAACAAGGGCGTAAGAAGGCAACAGATTTTATGTCCCGTTCCGTTTGTTCCTCGTTCTTTTGGACCCTTGCATCGAAGGACGCATCGTTATCTTGGAAAGATAAAAGAAGTTTAGAGGTTTACATGGAGTATAGCCGCGAATGAATGTTATCTATATGTTTGATACAGTAATATATATTTTTTCGCGACAGCCCCAATCAAACCTATGCTAATTCATCTTTTTTTTATATATTTTTTAAAGACCCAGGCACCCAGCACATACAGTTTGCCTAGCCCGAGCCCAGTATAAAGTTAGTCAAAACGTAACTACAAGCTCAAAAAAAATCTGCATTAACTGAAAATTGGCACACCAATTCAGTTTTGTGTGCTGAACACGGAGAATTTTCCTTGGCGCTTCTAGACCGCGTGCGTCACGAGTTATTGAACACTTAAGGGCCTAAGTCGTCCCTATTGAACAGTCCACTCTAACTCAGCTCGTAGTGGTCCAAATTCCGTGCGAGAGGTTTCTAATGGTTTGTAATAGTGTAGGAAGCAACTCTACAGTTCAACATTAGTGAAAAAATGCCGGCGTCATGTCTAAAAATTAGATTTACTTAGACACCAACTTGTGCATTCGTTAAATATCACATGATTACTCGAAAACAAGCAGGAAATGTAGGAAATGACTCGAAGTAAACATTGTGCGCTGCTTGTTTGGCTTTCCTGCGCTGTTTTCACTTTTTCACTCCGATCAACCGTTCTCATGCTGCGCCAGTCGAAGTGGAGGTGCTGCACGATTCTGCTGCCGCGTGCGAGTGCGAGAGAGACGGACGTGCCGGGTCAGGCGCTGAGCGGCCGCCGAGAGGAGCATTTTAGCCCCAACGAAAATTAACGCACGGAAAATTTTAAATGGAATTTGACTGGGTGGATATCGTAGCCCACAGTCTGTACTTCAACGTTATTTTTCTAGGCCACAATCCGCCCTCGCATGCTTTCGCAAAGTGGTGTGTAGTTGCGCGGTGCAGCATTCGGACGGGCAATGAAGAGTTCGTTTTGAACGGTCGTCACCGTGGGGGAATTCTGTGTCAGCCGGATGGGGATTACCCCGAAATTCCTCGGATTACCCAGGATTACTCCCGGATTACTCTCAATAAAATTCATTAGGGGTACACAAAAAACGTAAACATTGGCCCGGATTACCCCGGATTACCTCGGATTACCTCGGATTACCCAGGATTACCCCGGATTACCCCGGATTACACTTAATAAAATTAATTAGGGGTCCACAAAAAGCGTAAACATTGGCCCGGATTACCTCGGATTATCTCGGATTACCCCGGATTACCTCGGATTACCCCGGATTACCCCAGATTACCTCGGATTACCCCAGATTACCGCGGATTACCCCGGATGAAAAATCGATGTCAGCCGGATTACCTCCGTCGTTTCCCCCTCGGTCGTCACGGCATAACGGTACGGCAGTTAGTCAATCAAGATACGTGTTGACATGTCAATTGTAACACGAGCTTTTAGCGCATACGTCTGGAATTTGAAAATTTCGTGTCAGCTGTTAAAGAATGACCCAGGCACAATGCCCAAAACGTACCAAAGCTGGCAGCAAGTTTCTTCCTACATCAGAGTTCCTCGCGCATTAATGACAAAATTGCTATAATTATAGCAAATAGTCTCTCTATAAATCATACGGAGCATTGAATATAATTCTCTTTAAAACATGGTGAAGGTGTTTTTCACTCAGCTTCACTAGTAACCCTCCATTTTACTGCAGAAGGAAAACCGCTGACCTGCGCAGCTGTCGCTGGAGCGCCCGGAGCCAGCGCGCGCGATGTAAGTTTTCAACGTGACATTTCCAGTCAGGATTGGAGCGCATCTTTGGCAGTGGGGACTGCAGTAGTGTTAGTGTCCCCCACCAGGACTACCAGATAGGTGACAAGGCCGTGTCGGGAAGGACTAACAACCTTGTCTAACCATGGCTGTGCTTCCTATAAGCGTCGCAGTGCTGATTCGAAGTCGGGGCCGTTCGCCTGGCCTGGCCTAGCCCCAGCCTAGCCCAACCCGACCTTCCTGGGCCAAGGAGATTCATTGACACCCAGTGCGCACTGTGCTGGCTGTGCTGGCTGTGGGTGTTGCGTCTATTTAAAAGTTGGCCACAGCTAGCCACAGCTCCCGCTACGCGCCTCCCAGAGGTTTTTCGTGTATGCGGATGTTGTCTCTGTCGCACCCAATGCCGCACCCACGCAGAGCGCACGGCTGCTCGGTTTTACCGGATGAGTAGACAAGGACGGACGCCGTCTACCGTCTACGTCGCGTCGTTTCTCGCTGGAGATCTTCACCCCGCGAGTCGCGGCCCGGCGCGGCGTGAACCTGCCGCCGTCTCTCTCACTCCGAGCGCACCACCCGCGCCACAGACAGAGATGGGTAGAACACAGTTTTCGACGGCTGTTCTGACCCATATCCGAGCCGAGGGCTAGTAAACACTGGTAGAATAGCTTTGTGTCGCCTACGCCACTCGTACGCGCCCCGCCCGCCCCGCCCCGCCACCGCACGACACCACGCCACACACACGCCTCGCCGTTGCTTGGCAACAGCGTAAACAACTAACCACACGCATGTCTTTGAACCGGGTATACTAGAAAATAAGAACCCATTGAAGCCAATGAAGGCCATTTCTCCCGATATATTTCTGTGAAAAAAAAAGGAAAAATCAAAAGTGTGAAATAACTTGCATGCATTTTGGTGCGTGTCCTGAGGCATACATTGTGGGGCGTCACGCGACTTCTTACATCCCAAGACGTCTTCGAGACTCACATGGACTTTTCTACAAAATGACGGGTCCATGTGGTATTTGAACCCTGACTGTCGTCGCTCAGAACGATGGGCGTCTTGTTTCTCTCCCCCACCGGTCGGTGGCGTGGCAGGGCGTGGTGCTTGGTGCTTGCATGCATTCCTGTTCGACGCGCCTTTCTTTTTATAGCCCGCCACCCGGACGAAAATCGAATCGAAAACGTCGCAGAGGTGGCCAATGACGGGGGCGGGCGGAGCGGGTGGGGGCGGTGGGAACCTTGGGATGGGAAGGTTTGGTTGTCGAATGTGCGTTCCTCATTCCGTGTCAATGCACCCCGGAGCCGTTTGTTTTCGGTTGCACCCTCTGCAGGCAGCCTCATGAGGTCCCCCTGCTAGCCCGGCCCCCGCCAAGCTACCCCTCCCCCCTCCCCCTCAGACAACCTCTTTTGCCGTCAATGTTATGATGCGCGAAACGGCGTTTCGTAACTCTTGCTCTGGTGCTGGTGTCTGAACCAAAAACGGCGACAGGCAGCAAAAGTTTGGCGCTACGAACTCTGGTGGCGGGGCGGCGGTGGCTCCTCCTTCCGCTGCGCTGGCATTGTTCTCCGTGCGCTCGCTGCGCTGCGGGGCTGCGGCGTCTGCGGCGCTGCTGTGCTGCTTGGAGGCGAACAGAGCTAGCACCCGCCGGCCCCCGCCGGCCCCCGCCGGCCCCCGCCGGCCCCCGCCGGCCCCCGCCGGCCCCCGCCGGCCCCCGCCGGCCCCCGCCCCGCCGGCCCCCGCCGGCCCCCGCCGGCCACCGCTCCAGTCAGCAGCGCGTGTTGCAGCCCTCCTGCCGCCGCCGCTGTCAATGAATCTGTAATCAGCGCGCAGTTATGGGCAAACACAAAGCAACAAACTCTATCTTTGCCTTTCCGGTCATCCCAGCGCACTGAGATAGTCACGGTTGTGATAGCATATCGCTGGGAGCGCGTGGCCGGCGGGCCTGAGGCCGTGTGGTGCGGGCGGTGCGGGCGCGCGCAGTGACCCTTCCCTCCCTTCCCCCTTCCCGCAGTTAGGCGAAAATGGTAAACAGTTTCGGCTTGGCGATTTTCCTCACCCCCGGCCCTCTCCCAGTTCTCGATCGTCTTCTGATATCAGCGGGGGCGTTCACAACACACAACCATACGTCTTCGTTATCAATGTTGGTGAAGCGGGAGAGGAGGGCCCTCTGACACAGTCCACGTTTCTCATCGCACCCACATGTATTGATAGAGACTATGCAAACGATCGGGCAGTGTTTGCACAAGGAGGGGAAGAGGAGAGAGAGAGAGGGAGAGAGAGAGAGAGAGAGAGAGAGAGAGAGAGAGAGAGAGAGAGAGAGAGAGAGAGAGAGAGAGAGAGAGAGAGAGAGAGAGAGAGAGAGAGAGAGAGAGAGAGAGAGAGAGAGAAAGTGAGAGAGAGAGAGAGAGAGAGAGAGAGAGAGAGAGAGAGAGAGAGAGAGAGAGAGAGAGAGAGAGAGAGAGAGAGAGGGAGAGAGAGAGAGGGAGAGACTGAAATGTGCGGCACCGCACGGGTGGTGCATCTAGGCCGAAAAATACACGATGGCGTGACACGGCTATCTTCTGAGCTGGCGATGGTCCTCACGAAAGTGCAGTGCAGGGAGGAGTGCTGGCACCCCCAGAGCCCCCAGCAGGGCCCCCAGGTCCGCACGCTATCGCGTTTCCTCGGCCAGGAGGCTCGCCGCTCGCCCGCTCGGCTCGGCTCGGCTCGGCTTGTGTCGCGCGGGTTGTCTATGTGCCAGTGGGCAATCCCCGGGAGGCGATGGGGTGCGTTGGCATCCCGCACGGCTATCTTCCGTAAACAGAGCGGCGGGCAGCAGGCTGGACTGACCTCGTCTATCTCACGGACTGATTACTAGCCGGTAATCATCAGCCCCCAGCCCGGCAGCCCCGGGCCGGTAGCGGTCTTGGGTAGCGGTCGCAGCCGTGTCCGCAGCGCTGCTGAGGCGAAGTGGCCCTTATCAAAATTCCTATGCGCGACTCCCGGCCCGGCCCGTCCCAGCCCAGCCCCAGCGGCCCCAGCCCAGCGCAGTGTCAAACCGGGGGGCTGGCTGCGTCGCCCCAAATATGGTGCCCTACCTCCAAATCCACTCAAAACGCCACTCAAGTTTCTCATAGCTGCTCTTAAGAGTTTCCGGTCTGGGAGTGTTTTTGTTGTTCAGCTTCCGTTTCCAAGTCTCATTGGAAACCTCTATCCGGCCGGATGGTATCCGCCCTCGCAGACCAGAGCGTGTCGCAGCCTGCTAACATCCTTCGGATCGGACGGCAGCAGCTGTGCGACGTCGTCTTCGTTGTCGTTTGTTTTACCTGGAGGCCCCGCCAGGCCCCGCCAGGCCCCGCCAGGCCCCGCCAGGCCCCGCCAGGCCCCGCGCGCCGCCGTTCCCGGAGAAAGGGCCCGGCCCGGGGCCATATATAAGTGCCTCCTGATCCGCCGTGACACTACGTGACCCATCTTGGTGATCTCGGTGCAGTCTCGGGGGCTTACCGGGACGGGCAGGTCCGGGCCTGTCTGAACCGTGTTAGGACCGGTCGTGAGACAAATGCGGACATTTAAAAAAATAGAAATTGTTTTGCGCGGAGACCGGCACCCTACTGGGGACGGGGGGAGCTCTGCGGGTGGAATTAGCCGAGCCGTAGCGAGACAGAGATGGCGATATATGTGGTTGGCAGACAAGGTAGTGGGGGTGTTCCCAGGACTTGGTATGCGCGGCGTGATTGAAAGGGTCCGCCAGAGAGTGAGCGGGGGCCGATCGGGGGGTGGGGGGGGGTGGCAATGGGGGCCGATGGGGGCCGATGGGGCCGATGGGGGCCGATGGGGGCCGATGGGGCCCGATGGGGGCCGATGGGGGCCGATGGGGGCCGATGGGGGCCGATGGGGGCCGATGGGGGCCGGTAGGAGCCGACAAACAGCAAAGCATTCTGCAGGACAATGCCCCGGGGCTCCGCAGGCTCCGGGTCAGAGGCTGTCAGCGGCTGTCAGCGGCTGTCAGCGGCTGTCAGCGGCTGTCAGCGGTTGTCAGCGGCTGTCAGCGGCTGTCAGCGGCTGTCAGCGGCTGTCAGCGGCTGTCAGCGGCTGTCAGCGGTTGTCAGCGGCTGTCAGCGGCCCGCGCTGACGTCACTCCCTACGGGCGCACCCCGGCCCCCCGATACCGGCCGTGTACCCCGTGGGGAACGACGGGGGTCGCAGGGGGTAGGCAGGAGCGGCTGCAGCGACGTCAGGAGCTAACGTACGACGCCATCCCTGCAGTACAGTCCGTTCCTAAAGCAGTGACGCTTGCGCGCAGTGCGTACAGTGCGTACACGGACTCATGCTTCGCTTGGGTGATCGGCGGCAAGTGAGTGTCGATCGCTGAGGGGTATTGAGGCGCTTCCTGTGAGGTACACACACTCACACACTCACACACACACACACACACACACACCAACACACACACACACATACCTACACACACACACACACACACACTCACACACACACACCCACACACCAACACACACACACACACACTCGGGGGCCTCCGTACTCGCGGTGGGGTCATAATATGAGGGGCGTGGAGGCGCGATGGTTTGGCTGGGCTGCTCTCGGTAAGGCCGCAGTCCGTCAGATGTGTATACTATTTCTCTTTTCCACCCCTGTGTGGGGGTCCGCTGCAGGGCTGCCCGCTGCAGCCGCAAGCTTTCACTGCGCGCTGCGCCGCGCGGCCGCTGGGCCGCCGGGTGGGCGGGCGTGTTTGTGTACACACTTTCACCCCTCAGAAGCGCGCAGGGTGTTGCAAAAGCCCGGACCGAGAAATTGGCCGCCCACGCCCGTGTCACGGGCAAAACGCACGTAACTTAGGCGGGCTCTGGGTGTGACGACGATGCCAACCATAGCTCAGAGTCCGTCTACCGACGGGAAGAAACAGCGAAAACAAGAACAGAACTCTCTCTCTCTCTCTCTCTCTCTCTCTCTCTCTCTCTCTCTCTCTCTCTCTCTCTCTCTCTCTCTCTCTCTCTCTCTCTCTCTCTCTCTCTCTCACACACACACAGGTTACGGGTTTACTATTTCTGCAGTGCTCTGTATCTCCGTCTCCGTACGGCATGCTGCCACATGCTGCTGCCCGCTGGGGCCCAACCAAGGGTCTGCAACTTCTAAAATTACCGCACCAAGTGTATATTCTCATTAAGAATACTTGGGAATACTTGATAAAAATTCTCGGAATACCGACTCAATTTGAAGATAAATCACGCAATATATCTGTTTTTTGTAGCTTTAGTTCTCATTTTCGAGAATATTGCGAATACTATTCTTGAGAATACCACGGGAATACTTGGAGGGCGTACCAAGAATAGCGAAGTTGCATACCCTTGGGCCCAACACGACAGCTGCCGTGTGCGGAGGGTGGACGGTTGTACTGAACTGGCTGCTTGCGGTAGTTTTTCCTGGAGGAAAGGGGGCACTTGGCAGGGGCGTAGCCAGGCTTGGGTTTGGAGGGAGGTATGCCGCACGAATTGCCAACATTCAGGCGTTTGTTAGACGGGTTGCCTACCCCGATCGCCGCTTTATGGGGAAAGGGGGGGGGGTGATCCCCCACCCCCCTGGCAACGCCGCCCCTGACCACTGGGCACCACTCCACTGGGCACCGCACCACTGGGATCCCGAATGGCGCGGCGCATTTCCTAACTGGTCGGGTGAATGCCCTCCCCACAGACTACATACCTCACATGCCCGCGGCGCGCGGCGCCTACGGCGAGTGGCATTGCTGCAAGTACAACAAGTACAATGAGAGCGCCGGCAGATTTCGTTTGGGTGTTGCCAGGCACTGCTGCTCTGCTCTGGGTCAGATCTGGCTTCAGATGAGTGCGTGCTTCTGACGTAGCTCCCACGTCACCGCCTTTACGCATCCAAACAAATGCAGTATAATTAACGCGATAAGAGGCAACCTAATTCGATTACATGGCAACTCTCTCTCTCTCTCTCTGATTGACAAAGCGCCGGCATTATTACGTAGTAGTGTGTTAGTGGAAGTGACCCCGACAGAGGCGTGCGGTTCTCCCTTCCGGGATATATGGCAATCAAAAGGGTCATTCGGTCACTCTTCGCACACACTTACACACACGTGCGCGCGCGAACAATACACACACACACACACACACACACACACGGGGGAGGTCTCTGTCCTGCTTACGCTAACGGATGTGGGTTTGACCACCAACGACCGTGGAGGGGCCGCAGGTCCGGGCCGGACACCCTGTGACACACACACACACACACACACACACACACACCGCAGGTCCGGGCCGGACGCCCTGTGACACGCTTGCGAATTCCTATCAAAATTATCCCCGCGCGAAAACAAATAATCAGCGAAAAGTTCTTTTCCCCTTCGCCTTGCTGGTGTAATTTGCGGACCTCTGCTTATAGAATTGGCTGCTTTCGAAGAGTGCCGCCCCGAACGTCCCGGCCGTCCGCGGGAGTGGGACAAAGACAGTAGAGGTGTGGCCGGCGTGACCCCCGCCGAGGGCGGACGGCGGACATCGTCGCGCTACCGCTGCCCACCTGAACAGATATCGCAGCATCGCCAAACACAACTTCCGTCGTCTCGAATGTCCGCCGCAGTGTCCATGGTTTCGGTTTTCACCGATTCGGCCCGGCACTCGGCTTGCATTGCCCTCTAGAGCCCTCCCAGTGCGATTTTCGATCGATGCAGGTGTTGGCGGCCCGCTTAGAAACACGCGTGTCGTCCGGCCGAAACGCAATGCCGCCATAGTATCACGTATTTTTCTGGTTCGTTTGGCTGCGCTTCGCGTGAGTGCGGGCCGCCTCTCCACACGTCACAAGGGTCACAACCCGCAGAGCCGCAGGAAGGAAAGCGAGTAGGCAAAGTCAACTCCGCCGTGCATGCGGAAGTATACTACTGGAAGTAAACGGCGCCGATACGGTAAAACCTTTTATTCCCGTTTTGGTATTTGTTTGTTTGTTTGTTTGTATGTGTGTGGGGTGGGGAGGGGGGTAGTTTACATACATTTTTGTTCTTGCACTTGTGAGATTTGACAAGCAGCCGATGCTCGCACTCCTGCAAGGACACGTGTGTAGGGGGTGGGGGTGGTCGCTGGCAGGAGACGGTGGGCGGGGCAGGCGGAGCATGTCGGCCCGACAAGGCCCGCCCGGTGGGGGCCCAGCCTTGGGCCCGGCCTTGGGACCGGCGGCTCCCTGCGGCTCCCTGCGGGGGGCGGGGCTCCAGAGGCTCCAGCCCCCACCACTCGGTGACTGCCCTCCCCTGCCCCGCGCTGCTTGCGCCCAGCTTGCCCTGCCCTACCGCCGCCCATCGCCCCTCCGCCCCTCGCCCGGAGATGCCGATCGTGTAATAGCGTAAGCGTCTGTCGGAGGAGAGCTGAAACCAGGCGCGGATCCAAGAGGGGGAGGGGGGGGGGACGTGCCGGAATACGATATTCCGTTCGGTTCGGAGGGTTGTGAGATTTGGACGATCATATTAAGGTAATGTGCAGAGGGCATCGGGAGAGCCGGCTTGACTGCAATCTTGACACAACGAGGTTATCTGTGTGTGCGTGAGACTGAGAGGAGAGAGAGGCAGAGAGAGAGAGAGAGAGAGAGAGAGAGAGAGAGAGAGAGAGAGAGAGAGAGAGAGAGAGAGAGAGAGAGAGAGAGAGAGAGAGAGAGAGAGAGAGAGAGAGAGAGAGAGAGAGAGAGAGGCAGAAAGAGAGAGAGAGACGGGTGGAGGTCGACGCACTTCTCATCGCATAGTCCCTATCGAGTGTATCAGCCGGTTCATCGCAAGCAGCTGCGAGCCCGAGCCGGCGGGGCTGCGAAGCCGGCGCCTAATAGATAATGCACGAAATTGAGAGTGATATTGCGAGCGGCGTGGCAAAATGATGCGTGAATGAGAGAGAAAAACATACAGTAAGGGTCTTAATTGGGAGAATATCTTGAGTTACTGTAATGAGCTCGCTCTCTCGCAGTCTCCCCCCCCCCCCTGCCCCCCCCCCCTCTCTCTCTCTCTCTCTCTCTCTCTCTCTCTCTCTCTCTCTCTCTCTCTCTCTCTCTCTCTCTCTCTCTCTCTCTCTCTCTCTCTCTCTCTCTCTCTCTCTCTCTCTCTCTCTCTGTTGCATTCCCGCGCTAACCCCGCTCCCGGCGCGTGCGGTATGCAATGGCACGGCATGGCGGCAGATAAAGAGACGTGTCCCAAAAGAACAACAAAATTTGGGGCAAAGCGCGGAGCTGGGACTACGCGGGCTGAGTGGGCTGCGCGGGTTGAGCGGGCTGCGCGGGCTGAGCGGGTTGGGCGGGTTGAGCGGGCTGCGCGGGCTGAACGAGTTGAGCGGGCTGAGCGGGTTGAGCGGGCTGCGCGGGCTGAGCGCAACGGCTGTGCGAGAGGCTGTGGTGTGTTTAGGAGAATCTGCTGCTGCTGGAGGAATAGGAAAATTGTTGTCAGGTCTTTTAATCATAACGTCCAAGACGCGACATGCCGATCACTCTCGATGCTGCGTTGGGGCGGATCCGAGTGGCCCGCCGCCCCGCCGGCCCGGAGGGCTAGAACTCCTAGGACTTGGACACCACCGCCGCCCCGCCGGCCCGGAGGGCTAGAACTCCTAGGACTTGGACACCACCGCCGCCCCGCCGGCCCGGAGGGCTAGAACTCCTAGGACTTGGACACCACCGCCGCCCCGCCGGCCCGGAGGGCTAGAACTCCTAGGACTTGGACACCACCGCCGCCCCGCCGGCCCGGAGGGCTAGAACTCCTAGGACTTGGACACCACCGCCGCCCCGCCGGCCTGGAGGGCTAGGACTCCTAGGTCTTGGACACAGCCGCCGCCCCGCCGGCTCGGAGACCTAGGACTGCTAGGTCTTGGACACCGCCGCCGCTCCGCCGGCCCGGAGGGAGCCACAAGGACTATTTTTCCACCTACACCGCGCACGCACGCACGCACGCACACGCGCGCGCACACACACACACACACACACACACACACACACACACACGATAAGATGGGCCCCCGGAAATGGCGGGGCCCGGATGCCGCGGGCCGGACTGGACACGCTGCCGTCGGCGATGTTTCTCTCGTCCTGCCTCGGCCGGGCGGGGCAGCACCTTCACGTACGGGCTCCACGACGTGACGCCCTCCACGCGGACTCCTCGACTGGCGCGGCGGCGGCCGGCGCGCGGCGCGGACTTCTGAGTTGTCTTCGTCTCCGCCGCTCGCTCCTCCCCGCCCCGCCCCTCCCCTCCCCTCGCCGTTACCCCGAGTGTTCGCCGGCCGGAGGCGGGAGCAGCAGCGGGTTTCGAACCGAGCGCAGTGCGCCTGTACGCGGGCCGCCCCGCTGCTCGCTATGGTTCACGCCCCGTGCTCCGTGCCGTGGCTCCGCGGCGACGCTCCGCAGCTCCGCCGGCTCCGCCGCGCCCCCGCCCCTCCACCGCAGCAGCCCCCTCCACCCTCGCGTTACTGTGACTCGCCCAACCAACGCGTTCGCCTGGCGTTCGTCCCCCGAAGCCTGCCCCCACTGCCTCCCCCGGGCGGACGGGAAGGGGGCGGGGGTTGGGCGGGGGCCGTGGGGGCCGGGGGGGGGGGGGGGGGCGGCGCGGGGCCCGAGCCGTGCCGGGCAGCCGAGCGGGGCCGAGCCGAACCGAGCCGAGCGACCAATGAATCACTATAAAAGACAGCAAGGACAGTCAACATGTAATTCAGTCTTGTTGAGTCCATCGCGGAGGTGGTGTGGTTGTGTGCCGCTAAGTTCTCGCTTTCGTCCGCTCCGCGCTCGCGTTTCGTGTCTTCTCTCGTAACAGACTCGACAAAAGTGACCATGTTGTTGGTGTCTCGGTGCGTGGCCCGTGCTGGCCAGTGGCTGTTGAGGACTCACAGTGCATCGGAGTACAGTGGAGCCGATATCGGCTGGAGCCTGCTAGTGTTCGTCGTGGTGCTCGTGCTTGTGCGCCTCGCCCAGCTTTACCGGGAGCAGCGCCGCCTGCCCCCTGGACCCTGGGGCATCCCCATCCTCGGCTACCTACCCTTCCTCAAGGGTGACATCCACCTGCACTACAAGGAGCTGACCCAGAAGTACGGCCCCATGTTCTCGGCCCGGCTCGGCGCGCAGACCATCGTCGTCCTGGGCGACTACAAGACCATCCGGGAGGCCTTCCGCAAGGAGGAGTTCACCGGGCGGCCCCAGACCGAGTTCACCGAGATCCTAGGAGGCTACGGTAAGTTGAGTGTGAGAACATGATTAAGGGTAGAAGTGCGTGTGGCGGTCCGTGGCGGGGGTGGGGGTGGGAGTCCGTGCCGGGGGTGAGATGTGAGATGGGCGGCAGCGGGCTTGGAGGCGCAGCGCCCAGCGCCGTCAGCCCGTAGCGTCAGCAGAACGGGCTCGCGCTTCGCATACTGACTAGGTTGACACGGCTGGAACGGGTCGGGACCAACTCCCGCGCTCAAGTCTCACGCTGGGCGGCAGCGCGGGCTCGGCGGGCCTGGCGGTCCGGTCCGGTCAGGGCACTCCCCCCGCGGCATGGCTGTTTGGCGCCATCCGCTCTTGGCGCCAACACCTTTCGCTCCACTCCAAGTACCGATACCAATAATCAAAAACAAATGCCTTGTCATGTACCTCACTCGCGCCTCGTCGCTTCGTGCTTTTATTTCGACTCGGGAATCGTGTGGCACTGTGGGCTGATTAAGAACGCTTCCGCGAACAACTCTTGGAGTCCGCTCACCGCAGCACCGCCATGGCACCGCCTGGTGCTGCTGCGGGCCCGGCCGTCCCCGTCCCTCTGCCGTCTGCTGTCCGCAGCACTCCGGCCGGGCATCACCCGGCGGGTGTGTCGTGTGTCCCCGTGCCCGTCCCGTGCCCGTGCGACGCCTGGTGACGCCGCGCGCACGCCGACTGATTGGGCAATACAATCCATTTCGGCACTCGGACAAGACCGGTTGGCTTGAGTGAGTCTGCCCGCCCGCGCAACTAGCCGGGATTTGCACGCAGATACGAGGATCCACAGCGGCCCTCCGCCGCGGCCCCGCGCCCCCGGCAACAGTCGTCGCCAGGCGGCGGCGCGGGGCCGCGGCGGAGCCCCCGCAGCCCCTTGTTTGAACGTTGCGTGCGCCCCGCATGCGGGACCGCGGGGCCGCGGGGCCGAGGCGGGGCGTGGTATAGTGCAGTGCGGGAGTAGTCGGGCGCGAAACACGACCCCCCTCCCCGCAGCCTCCAAAGCCATGCGGCCAGCGGCAGGAGCAGGAGGAGCAGGAACAGGAGCAGGAGCAGGGGAGGGAGGCGGGGAGCTGTCAGAGGTTGTTGACACCGCTGACGTCCTTCAGACGGCGCGGTGCGGCTGTACTGCCTTGTACCCTACCGGCGTGGCGTGGCGGCGCGTGGCGCACCCAACAGGAGAACTGCACTGCACTGCGCCACACCCCACCACTCCAACCTTTCTCCAGGGCTGTGAACCGTTGGCCCACGGCAGGGTAGGGCCGCCACAGCCGCCGCCGCACCGCACCTCTTCTTTTCCCCGCGGGTTTTGCGTAACGAGCAGAGCGTTGAACCGCGGTGGGCCGGTGCAGGCCGGGACGGGCCGGACGCGGCGTAACACGTCGTGATGCTCCTGCCCCACCCCCCAACCCCCACCGCGCCGCCAGACATTTTTGGCACTCTTGACCCGCGAAGCTTCACATTGCAGCTCGCTGGGGCTGGGTTGTGGTGGCCGGTGCGCGCGGCTCGCCAGGCCGCCGACCCGTACCGCCGTACCGGTCGCCCCCTCCGCCCCGGTCCCCTCCCGCCGTGCCGACGCCCTGCCCTGTGGTGGTGAAGTAACAGGTGCTTTATGTAACCGCGGCGGGCAGCGGGCGCGCGGCAGGGCGGGGGCCGACGGGGGACAGCGGGGTGGGGACGAGGCGCCGTAGGGCACCGTAGGGGCGGTGGGGGTGTCGCGGATCAAAAACGCACCGGCTGGCACTTTTTTCGTAAAGCCCCAGAAGTGCAAGTGGCGAAATGCGGGCACGGCACACGACACGCGCGCTGGAGCGAGGGGCCCAGAGGGACCCAGTGGGGCCCTAGGGCCGTTAGATAACCCGTCCCTTCCCTTCACGTCTCACCCTTTTTTTCCCCTCTTTTCGCAGGCGTCATTAACAGTGACGGCAGACTGTGGAAAGACCAGCGTCGCTTCCTCCACGAGCGCCTCCGCCACTTTGGCATGACATACATCGGCGCGGGCAAGGGCCAGATGGAGGCCCGCATCATGGGAGAGGTCGAGTCGTTCGCCTCCACCCTGGAGGAGCACGGCGAGGGCCCCGTTGACCTCAACCCCATCCTGGCCGTGTCCATCAGCAACGTCATCTGCTCCATGATCATGTCGATGCGCTTCAGCCACAACGACGCCCGATTCCGCCGCTTCATGGACCTGATCGACGAGGGCTTCCGCCTGTTCGGCACCCTGGCTCCCGTCAACTTCGTCCCCTTCCTGCGCCACATGCCCTGGCTGCAGGAGACCCGCAAGAAGCTCAACCAGGTGAGTTGGCTTACTTGAATGGCCTGCACTCTCCTGCGTCCCCCGCGCCTATGGCTAACCCGGCTAACCGTCTCTTGTTCTTCTCCCCTCCAGAACCGCCAGGAGATGGCTGACTTCTTCCAGGAGACTGTCGACAACCACCGCGCCTCCTTCGACCCCAGCAACATCCGCGACCTGGTCGACACCTACCTGCTCGAGATCCAGAACGCGCGCGAGGAAGGGCGTGATGCCGCGCTGTTCGAGGGCAAGGACCACGACCGTCAGATGCAGCAGATCATCGGCGACCTCTTCTCTGCCGGCATGGAGACCATCAAGACGACGCTGCAGTGGGCCGTCGTGTTCATGCTGCACCACCCCGAGGTCATGAAGCAGGTGCAGGAGGAGCTCGACTCGGTCGTGGGCCGGGAGCGCTTACCCAGTCTGGAGGACCTGCCCTACCTGCCCTACACCGAGTCTACCATCCTGGAGGTACTCCGCCGCTCCAGCATTGTGCCTCTCGGCACCACGCACGCCACCACCCGCGATGTGACCCTCAACGGCTACCACATCCCCAAGGACACCCACATCGTCCCGCTGCTGCACGCCGTCCACATGGACCCCAACCTCTGGGACGAGCCCGAGAGCTTCCAGCCCTCCCGCTTCCTCTCCGCCGAGGGCAAGGTCACCAAGCCCGAGTACTTCCTACCCTTCGGAACTGGTGAGTTGACAGTGCTTGCCCTGTATTACGTTGTCTTCGAGGCCTATGGTACGACAAGACAAGACCATTTCTTGCATTGAATCCGTGACTAACGACACCTTCTCTGTCCTTTGTAGGTCGACGCATGTGCTTAGGTGACGTGCTTGCTCGCATGGAGCTGTTCCTGTTCTTCTCCACGCTCCTGCACAAGTTCCACATCGAGCTGCCCGAGGGCGTGTCCCTGCCCTCACTCAAGGGCAACACGGGAGTGACCGTCACGCCGCAGGCCTTCAAGGTGAGCTATTTCACTGCTGTCAAAGGGTTGTTGTCCCAGGTCAGGGCGAGCCCCGTGCCCCTAGGCAGTAGGCATGCCTTTTGCGCGGCCTCCGAGGCCTCCGGCCTCCGTGTCGGGGTCAGTGACCCGAGGCCTCGGTGCAGCGACCAGCGTGATGACCGGACAGGAGCACCGACCGTTTAGCTCCCGCACTGCTCATTCCTCGCTCTTTACCCGTGCCATAAAAATGTTTTTTTTTCCTACGTGCCAATAAATAATAATAAAACGATCTCAAATAAAAAGAGCAGTACGAAAACACACGGAAACAATGATAACGCCGGTGATAGCATAACTGTCACGATCTTTTCCCCTCCCGAAAATGCGTTTCTAACGGAGTCTGGTTTTTTTTTTCTGTTGTGCAGGTGGTTCTGAAAAGGAGGCCGATGGTTTCGGAGGCTGAGGCCACCCCGGTGCCACCCACTCCCACCGAGGCCGGTGTCGTCAGGAACGTCGGCAGCCACTGAGGAGGCCGCCACAGGCTGCAGTGGGTCGAGCGCCCGCTAGGGAACGTTCATAAACCACGTGACCGATTTTAGGCCACTCTTTGACCCCCTTCCCCCCTATCGTGATCTGGCCAACCTAACCTTACCATGCATTAAGGATAGGGTCGTGACCATTGGATACCTCCCCCCTCCCCCTTAAAATGGTCACGTAGTTTATGAACGTCCCCCTATCCGCCAGTATTCCGCATCCGCCTCGCCGGGTGCACTTCGCTGTTTGCCCAATATTTGGGCCCAGTCCCGCCAGTCCCGCCTTGCCAGTCCTTCGCCCGCTGTGTGTGCCTTATGAGAGGGACACGTAGCAGAAAGTACAAAAAAAAAAGTTATGTCGAATATTCGAAGAAGAAAAAAAAATGAAAAAAGAAGTGAGTGAAGGGAGTGGGTCTGTCTGGTAGATTTGCAACCAGTCCGGTGTTGATTAACTTGTTATCCCAGTTATCCAATTCTGTCCTCGTAGGACAGTGAAAACAGTACAAGGTTAAATGTAAAACGCGTCCGCGACGCGACTTAGGCTGTGTAAATGAATCTTAGCGTTATATGTTACTGTGTTCACTACTGAATAAGTTGGCCGAGCGGGTTCGCTTTGGTCGACCAAGTATTGAAGTTGTTGCTAGTCAGTTGATATGTAAGTAAGATGTTTAAAGAAAAAGACTGCCTTATAGTTCTCTTCTCTGTGTTATTTTAGCTACGATATTCACTATATAATGCAACACTGTTCAGTCAGGACCGGTGTACGGCACTCGTACCCCAGTCCAGCTCGGCAGTGTGCATGTTCAGAGGCTATCTCATTGAGAGTATGTAAAGCATGCGTGTACCGCCGCCTGCCTGGAGTACAAACGGCCGCTGAATTTTGAAGAAATTATCTCATGTTTGTTAAATGAATGGTGATTTTCTGTTGCCGTCCAATCAATTTTTATCATTGTTGAAGAAGAGTATACGTAAGTGTTCTGTATGTAGTTTGTAAATATATTTATATCTGTGAGTAGAGTGAATGTTTATAGGAGTGTGAGTGCGAAAATGACGGAGTGCGCGAAGATGTCAAGTCAAACTGTCTGGAACAGTTTTTGGACATGCTTTAAAATTATGTATTCCTACTTTCTTTGTTAAGTCAAAATAGTATTCGCTCGCGCCGTCTTTAAATGTCTGAATGTGTTGTGTGTGTAGCGTCCTTTGTGCCAACCACAAACTTTTGATATTGAAAAATACAGAAACAATTAATTTGAAGTCTCTCGTCTTTTCTCTGACATCCCCTCCCCTTGCATCGACTCAAAGAAAGCAGACGAATGCCTTTGCCTTACCTGTGCCATCTGCCTGCAGTGCACACTCTAACTGGCGCAACAGCCGACATAAGAAAGTCCACTGGACCCACCGAGAGTCGAACATAAGCTCCGACGCTACCGAGCACTACGCGCGGCGCGCGCTGGGTGGTAGAAAGTTGGAGCGAGGGAGGGAGGGAGGAGGGAGGGGTTGGTTAGGCCGTGCTGTCAGAGGCCAGCCCAGGGGGCCAGCCCAGGGGCCAGCGCCGACACAGCCGACCGGCCACGAGGCGAACGACCAGCGGACCATAGCGGACACAGACAGACGCCAGTGCACGATGGGTTGCCTATCCGTCGTCCCCGCGGGGGCTCGCGCCACGCCGAGGCTGCCGGGAGGCCGGCCGCCGCCGAATGAGGAGGTTTCTTTCAGGTTAACCGTCTCCGCGACGCGCCGCGCGCCCCATACACCATTGCGCCTTTTGGGCAGATGGGCCGCGGGCCTTTCGCTGTGAAAGTCCCGGCGGGGTGGTGGTGCGGGCGGCGCGGGCGGCGCGGGCGGCGCGGGCGGCGCGGGCGCGGCAGGCACAGCTGGGCGCGGAGGGGCGGGAGCAGGGCCGAGGGGCCACTGCTTATAGTGGCTTATGAAGGGATAACATGACAAGGTACACGACGCCACTACAATGGGGTCGTCTCGTCTGTCGCCTTTTCCCCCCACCCTGGCCCGCCCCGCCCCTTTACACACTGGATCCGAACAGGTGTCAGCCACTTCACGTACACCGCCAGGAAATTCATAGGCCGGATTGCTTTTCAGAAGGTGACATATACAATGAATAAGCAGCTGAAAATTGGCCTTGTACCAATTTACTACGATGGAGAACGCTCGTGCGTTGCAGGACGGGATCGGGGTCGATGGAGCGAGCAGGGCGAGCGCATTACTCGTTATTCTTTCGCTTCTACGACATGTATGAGTGTAGTAAGGGAAGCAGAGAACGAGTAAGAATGATACCAAATAATAATGGGAGTGACCTATGCTGTCGTGTCAGGGGGCTGCAGCCCACCCCCACCCCCACCCGTGCCTCAGATGTCTGCAGACGTTGGGGTGCGGCCTGGCCTGCCGTTCGGCTTCCGGGGCGTACAGGCGTACGCAAGGCGGGCACTTTCACCCACTCCCTTAGGCAGACCGGTGGTGAACGGGTCCGTTGCGGCTTCAACAAACGAGACCGATTCATCGCGCAGACCCGCCATTCGGAGTCTAGGCGTAGCAGCCCGCCAAATTATGACCGAGGAGTGGACACTGATTGTGTTGATTGCGTGTAAATTTTTGCAAATGATTTGCAGAAGGTTCGAAATTTTAGTATAGAAATGGCGTTTTCCGGTTGTTTTTAGCCCTATAATGCAACTCAAGCCTCATGTTGATGCAGTTTTGAAGATATTTTATCGGTGATTGTTTTTGATTGTCTGAAAATGTGTGTACACTGATTGTCTCGAGTTCGCTGGACCCCTCGAATTTTTACTGAAGGATAATGTAGTTATTTTTGCTACTGTGCATTTATGACGGGAGAGTAGAAGGTGGGCATTGAGAAAACGTGGCATAATCAAGTGGTTCCTGGTTTATTTCTGGGCTGGCATCGCAGGCGCTGGCCCTTGGGGGTGAGGGTGATGCCGCAGACTCCCTCCAGGTCGGCCTCCTGCCCGTGCGGCAGCGCCAGCCGCAGCCGCTGCAGCAGCCCCGCCGCGAACTGGAACAGCATCATCCGCGCCCACTCGTCGCCCACGCACATGCGCTTGCCTGCCGGACAATAAATGTTAAAAAAAAATCATTAAAAAAAAGTTTACGATGTATGTGATTACATTTCAAATTGGTCGCCACCTTGTACCCCCAAAGGGCATCCCTGGGAGGAAGTGCGCAGGCGCGGCTCCGAGGGGGGGGGTGATGGTGGTAATTACCCCCCCCCCCCCCCTTGGTCCATGTGGCGCCCGAAGGGCCGGCCACCCCTCCATATCACCCTCGATATCACATGCAGTTTTGACTTTTCAATGATTTTTCGCGGTAAAACATCTTCAGCCTCACCACGCCGTCGTCTTTTAATCGCTTTGAAGGGAATGTACAGATGTTACAAAATGAGACAGTCTTTCTTGTGTTTCTCACATTTTGTGAGTTTCTGAGTTTTTTAAATGTTCCCCTTTGCACAACTCGTCAAATCAAATTTAGATCTTTCACATTTTTTTAAAAATGTTGTATTAATCCCCCCCCCCCAGCGCTTTTGAAGAAATTACCCCTCCCTTGGCAAAATCTTGGAGCCGCGCCTGGAAGTGCGTGTGTGATGAAAGTCCATGGGAAGAGCGAGACACGGGATCAAAGTCGATGGGAAGAGCGATACGCGGGAGGAAAAATTTGGTAGGAGCGGGTTGAAGAGAAACACTTTCGGTGAAATGATGGTTCACCATTCAAATTATCGACGGTGTCGTGTACCGTGGCACACTCACTCACCTGTCTGGAACGGGATGAAGCCGTCGGGTCGCAGCACCGAGTCGTCCTCCGCCAGAAAGCGTTGGGGGCGGAACTCGTCGGGGTGGTCCCAGCGCTTCGGGTCCATGTGGATGGCCCACTGCAGAGGTATTAGCATCGTGCCCTTGGGGATCGTGTAGCCGTCCAGGGAAGTCGTCTGCGCGCCAGGGACAGGAATGCAATGCGCCAGTCCACGAATTTCGTTGGTGCAAATCTAAGAAACATCACTCACCTCCGTGACGCCGTGCGGAATGCCCAGCGGGGTGACGGAGCGAATGCGCTGCGTCTCCATGATGGTAGCCTGCGTGAAGGGCAGCAACGGCTGATCGTCCAGCGTGGGTTCGCGCCCCTGCAGCACCTCGTCCAGCTCACGGTGGACACGTTCCTGGACATGGGGGTGGGCGGCGACGAACAGCAGCAGCCAGCGCAGGGTGGTGACGGTGGTGTCGAGGGCGGCGCCGAACAGGTCCGCCAGCAGGTGGTGCAGCTGCCGGTCCGTGTAGAAGGCGCTGTCCGGCCGGCGCAGCGACTCCTGCAGCCAGGCCTCCAGCAGGTTGTCGGGCTCCGGGCTCTCGTGCTCGTGGCCCTCCTCGTCCTCGGCCGGTGCCGCCGTGCCCAGCGCGGCCCGGGCCTCAGCCACCAGGTCGGCGTACAGGGCGTGCTGCGACTTCTGCCCCTCCTTCAGCCATCGGATAGCGCGGCCCTGGTTAGGGACCAGCCTGCCGCACGAAGCAGAACAGAGGACGAACGCTGTCACTGTGGACACTACACGGAGCGTCAAACTTTCTCATTCTCATGCAGTCCCCTTGAGCTGCGATAAGGCGAATCCTCCCCCGCATCGACATCGACACCGTTACGCGCGGTATGGCGACGGGCAGGGAAAAAGGGACCCGTTTCGTGCGGCCTTCATGTTACATAGCATTGTTCGGGCACTTCCTTTTTACGAGTAATATAACTGTTATTGCTGATGCCTTTTCATCTTTTAAAAAAACACAAAAAACAGCAACTAATTTTACACTTTTTATGTCATCATATTCCTCGTGCTCTTGCAAAGTCACGTCGCCGCAGAGGGGATAGAGGGGATGGAGGGGATAGAGGGGATGGACAGGGGTGGGCCGTAAGAGGAGTCTGCATAGTGTGCAGCGTGTGTGACGATCACCTCCGCCATGGTATGTCACCTAATGCATTTCGGTGCGGTCGGAGGGTGCTGACCGGGACGGGGTGCGGTGGCTCTGGGCAGGTCAGTGACCGTCAGTGACCGTCAGTAGTGACCGTCAGTAGTGACCGTCAGTAGTGACCGTCAGTAGTGACCGTCAGTAGTGACCGTCAGTAGTGACCGTCAGTAGTGACCGTCAGTAGTGACCGTCAGTAGTGACCGTCAGTAGTGACCGTCAGTAGTGACCGTCAGTAGTGACCGTCAGTAGTGACCGTCAGTAGTGACCGTCAGTAGTGACCGTCAGTAGTGACCGTCAGTAGTGACCGTCAGTAGTGACCGTCAGTAGTGACCGTCAGTAGTGACCGTCAGTAGTGACCGTCAGTAGTGACCGTCAGTAGTGACCGTCAGTAGTGACCGTCAGTAGTGACCGTCAGTAGTGACCGTCAGTGACCGTCAGTAGTGACCGTCAGTAGTGACCGTCAGTAGTGACCGTCAGTAGTGACCGTCAGTGACCGTCAGTGACCGTCAGTGACGCCGCGCTGCGTTGTGTCCGGAACTCGCCGTGCGCCGCCGTCACAGCCAATGGACAGTCGGGGGGTAAAGCCGCCCCGGGGAGGCTGTCCCGCGCGGACCTCGCCGACCCCTTCCCTTCCCTTCCCCAGGCCCCTTCCCCTCCCCGCGGCTTACTTGCCGGCTGAGAGGCGCACTTACCCCACACAGGCAGGGCAGGTGGGAGCGGGGCGGGGCGGGGCGGTGAGGAGCACTGGCCCCATTTTGCGCGGTCCGGGGGACCCAACGAGGGGAGGGGGAGGGAGGGAGTGCTGCGCTGGGGCTAGTGACCTCGAGCTCCCCCCGAGGTCCCTTACCCCTCGGGAGGGGAGGGGGGAAGGGGGATCTCAGTCGGCAAAGCACCCGCTTTCGCACGCAAGCATCTCCGCGGCCATTCTTTTTCGTTGTGCCGAGCAGGCTGTATTTTTTTTAGTTATCGCTGCAAAGTGTTACGCCGGTTAATATTTTGGGCGCTCCTCCTTCTCCTCACTCTCACACACCCCAACTCCGCCAGCCCCCCATACTGCCCCCCCCCCCCCCCCCCCCGGCATGCCCCCAACTGCCCCCAACCCCGATGCGACGGTGCTAGTACGGAGGAGTACGGGGTGAGTGGACCGGCTCCGGTGCGCCGCTTGACGCCTATGCCGTCGGGCTGCTGCTGCGGTTGCTCCTGCTGCTGCTGCTTCTGCTGCTCCTGCTGCTCCTGCTGCTCCTGCTGCTCCTGATGCTGCTACTGCTGCTGCTGCTGCTTCTGCTGCTACTGCTGCTTCTGCTGCTTCTGCTGCTACTGCTGCTACTGCTGCTTCTGCCGCTGCTGCTGGTGCTGCTCCTGCTGCCGCCGCCGCCACCGCCGCGCGGCTCTGACGACGGGACGACGCTTTCTCCCCGTCTGGCTGGGAAGAAGACGCTTCTCACAATGGGACCCCCGATCAGGAGAAATTCGTGTGCAATGCCGAGAATTATGAAAAGCATACCTCTCCTCTCCGAGGGGCCGGGCCCCCGGCACAACAGAGGGAGAGACAAAGAGGGAGGACCGACGCCAACTGTGCCAAGCGCAGGGAGAGCGAGAGAGCGAGAGAGCGAGAGAGCGAGAGAGAGAGCGAGAGAGAGAGAGAGAGAGAGAGAGAGAGAGAGAGAGAGAAAGAGAGAGAGAGAGAGAGAGAGAGAGAGAGAGAGAGAGAGAGAGAAGAGAGAGAGAAAGAGAGAGAGGCGAGGTCAGTGCCTCGTGAGATGATCCCGTTGCGTTTGCACAGTCATGATTTATTGGGCCCCAGACCAGAGGGGAAGAGGGGGGTCCTAATAGAACGTGCGCAATTCGCAATGGGGAAGTGAAGTTTGGCCGATTACGGCACGTTGTTATACTATCCCCGAAAACGGCACCAGAGGTCAGTCACTCGGAGAGACCATCAGCCATCACCCTGCCAACGTACCTGCATACCCAGCGAGACAGAAATAAAAATTATCAATATTCTTTTTAGTAACATAGGTCAGTAGTCAGTGCCGAAATCTTGGTAAACCCCCGGGCAGAGTTCTTTTTTTTTTTTTTTTGGGGGGGGGGGTGACACTTTTCCAGCCTACCTTTACCCAGCGGCCCGGTGGGTCCTGTCCATACGCGAGTGAAAAGCGAGCCCGATTAGGGCAAAGCTCTATACAATTTGTGAGCTAATGGTTGTACGCACGCCCAAATCCTCGCGCTGCGAAATTGTGCGCTTTAGGCTAAGTGCTGCGAGCCTCCCCCACTGATGAGCCCAATTGGCGAAATTAAAAAATACTTTGGAGCCCATGCCCATGCGGCCCCTAATCGCAGTGTGTGGGCACACAGCAGGACCCAACACACAAGCGTATGTGATGTTGCGTCAGTCTGCTGCTCTGGGGAGTTTAATTCGATAAAAGCAGGTGCAATTTAACGTGTGTGGGGGGGGGGGGTGGCAGCCGCCCCAGCGGGCGGGCGGTGCCGGAGCTCTTTACTATTTCCAACCGGAGACGACCAAAATTTTCAGCCCCTCCCAGCCCCGCCCAGCCCCTCCCAGCCCCTCCCAGCCCCTCCCAGCCCCTCCCAGCCCCTCCCCTCCCACTTGCTAGGCCCGGACAGCATAACGCGCCGCGGCTGCACCACCGCGGAGGAACCCGGAAGACCAGAAGACATGAGGAGATGGCCGAATGCGCGGCTCACCGGGCAAAACGAAGAGGGTGCAAACCAAGAAACTCTGTACCCCCGCCAACTAACGGCGGGTGAGACACCCCAACAATTATAACCCTTCCCTCTCACCCTTTCCTTCGTTCACTGGGGTGGCCTGGAGACATGGGTGCAATGGCAACCTCCACCCTCCAACGCGGCCCATGTCAGGCACTGTGTCACACTGGGTCACCCCCACCCGAGAACCGCACCGTCATGTGTGGCTTGCTGCGTCTAGGCGACGTTCATAAACTACCACGGGTCACTACGTCACCACGTGACCATTTTAGGAGGGGGGGGGCAGCCTATGGTCACGACCCTATCCTTAATGCATGGTAAGGTTAGGTTAGCCAGGTCACTACAGGGGGAGAGGGGGTCAAAAAGTGGCCTAAAATCGGTCATGTAGTTTATGAACGTCCCCTTACACGCCGCGCAGCATGGCAAAGATATCGGGAGGGGTCCCTCTGGAGCAGGCAATCTCCACGCCTTTCAATGGAAGCTGGGGTTCTGTCGGCCTATACCACGGGGTACCGATGGTCGGCGTCCTACCCAGTCAGCGTGGTCAGAAAGTTGCCTAAAGCTGTTACCAACCAACCAACCAAATTTAACGTGAGGAAGGTCGATAAAATGACGAGTCTCAGCTGTATATAATACATCATGATAGCTTCGCGCCGCGCCCCCACTTCTTCCCATCCCGAGCTGGCAAATAACTGGCTTCGCATCAAAATCAGATCAGATAATAAGGAAATTACCAGCCCATTTTAATCACCTCCACCTCTAAGGGGGCATCCATATACCGACGTGACCCAAAATAGGCCACTTTTAGACCCCCCCCCCCCTCCGTTCCCTGCTCGCGTGACCTGGCTAACCTAACCTTCCTATGTATTTAAGATAGGAGCGTGACCCGTGGCTGACCCCCTCCCCCCAATTCGGTCACGTGGTATGTGAATGGCCCCTAACGTACATCCGCAGTGCGGCGCACTTGGCAACAGCGCCCCCAGCTTGGAGGTGTTAATGATTGACACCTTTAACACGCTCTTTCACAGGTCCTTGGTCCGCCCACTCCCTGGGCACAGAAGCCCCAAAGCTCAAGTGACAAGCGGCAGAAGCTTAATGAGTGTCACTCCACCACAGGTGACCCCCCCCCCCCCCCCCCCACTCGGGGCCTCCCCCCCCCCCCCCCCACTCGGGGCCTCCGGGCCCCGGGACATCACCGCTGTATCCATTAGAGCTGCCTTTGGACCTGGCTCCGCTGGCTCCGCTGGCTCCGCTGGCTCCGGGGCTGGGCTGAAGGCCTTGGGGTGCAGCCAGTGCTGCAGCGCCAGGTGCGTTGACCTCTCCCTCACTTTCTCGTCAGCTACATGGGTGGCTAGTGGCCGAGGCAATGGCCTGGCAATGATAAAACACACAAAGGAGGAAGAAGGGTTCGAGGATGGTGACCTTCGGTCTTCGGGGGGCGCTGCGCAGGCTGCGCATGGCGCTGCCGCTGCCGGGGGCCGCCAGCATGGAGGCAGGGGGCAGACACCGGCCCCGTGCACTCCGCCGCACTACACTTCGGACACGCAATATGTCTCCGTCGCCAGCGCGCCTGACGGGAAAAAGGAGTGCGAGCGAGACAGGGACAAAGGAAAGGAGAGCCGTGACAGCGGCCCACAGGCCGCCAGGACAAGGACCCCGACGGACGATGCACCAATGCAGGGGTCAGTCACACTGCGGGTGCGCACTGCGGTCGGGCCGGGTCGCGTCAGTCACGACAAATTTCCTCCACCGAATCGGTCTTAGGAAGCCCCAAGTTCAAGTACACTGGCGATTTTGCAGCCCGTTTGGTCCTCCGTTCCGGGAGCCATCGCACCCAAGCCTCCCCGGCGGGTCCGGCTGTGCTGCGTGTGGTGTGTGAGCCCCTCTGGGGCCCAGCCCCTCTGGGGCCCAGCCCCTCTGGGGCCCAGCCCCTCTGGGGCCCAGCCCCTCTGGGGCCCAGCCCCTCTGGGGCCCAGCCCCTCTGGGGCCCAGCCCCTCTGGGGCCCAGCCCCTCTGGGGCCCAGCCCCTCTGGGGCCCAGCCCCTCTGGGGCCCAGCCCCTCTGGGGCCCAGCCCCTCTGGGGCCCAGCCCCTCTGGGGCCCAGCCCCTCTGGGGCCCAGCCCCTCTGGGGCCCAGCCCCTCTGGGGCCCAGCCCCTCTGGGGCCCAGCCCCTCTGGGGCCCAGCCCCTCTGGGGCCCAGCCCCTCTGGGGCCCAGCCCCTCTGGGGCCCAGCCCCTCTGGGGCCCAGCCCCTCTGGGGCCCAGCCCCTCTGGGGCCCAGCCCCTATGGGGCCCAGCCCGGCCCGGAGCCCTGGTCCAGGGGACCGCCGGGAGCCCCGCAGGAGGGGAGGGGATGCCCTGGGAAAGACGCCCATCACTGAAGCTCATCACTGAAGTGCATAGGCATAGGGACTAGTGGGGGGGACAATACCCTAACGAGAGGAAAGGTCGATGACCCCACTGCATATGCATAAGGCCGCGCAAAAGTAGAGGGACAAGGAAGGGAGGCAGGGGGTAAAGGACTGCACAAAGGGCAACGACCTCACTCACCCCACCTGCCTGCGGGCCTGCGGGCCCTCATTACCTGTTGTTCCCATTGTGGACATAATATTGGGGCGCTGTTGGCAACGCGACAAAGGGAGCGAAGGGAGGGGAGGGGAAGGGAGGGGAGAGGAGAGGGGGGGGGGAGGGAGGGGTTGTCTTACCGCGGCGGGGCACTAACAAATCCTACAGAGCGGACACTTTTGCAACTATACCGCGATGAGCAAAAAATTACCATCTTTCCGGGCAGCCGCGCGCAAAAAAAAAAAATAATACGAAAGCATTTTAATAGTGACAATAATAATAACAATAAAAAGTCGGCTAGGTACAGGTGAGAAATCCTCGCCAGCGGTGCTTGGGGATGCAAAGTGCAAAGAGCGAGGCGCCTCGGGCGGGGCAGAGCGGGCAGAGCCAGCCGTGGTGTACCCAGTGTACCCCGGTGTACCCACTATACTCACCTGAGGAAGGGCAGGAAGTTTATGGCGCCCGCCACGCCGATGAGCTTGGTGCCCTCGTCCTGGATGCGCTGCAGCCACAGCCACGTGGGGTCGTCGGGGGCCCAGGTGCGGCCGAACACCACGGCGTTCACCACGTTGCCCACGGCCTCCGTCAGGTGCGAGTGCGGGTCCACGCCATCGCCAGCCGCCTCCGCGCAGGCCGAGATGCTCTAGGGGATGAGGCAGACAGTCGGTTAGGGGAGTTGTGCAAGTGGGAGTCCTGGAACAGTCCTGGAACAGTCCAGGAACACCCAGTGCGACAGCAGAGCGCGGGGAGTTTCCTACACGCCTTCCGATCACTTTTCATCGGCCCTGCGCCTCCCGCCTCCGGTCCGGAGACACAAAGTTTCCATCAGGGCGGGGCCTGGCCAGGCCATTGGCAGCAACGCTGACCGACAGGCGGGGGGCTGCGGGGCCAACGTGCAGTTGCAATGGAAAGGACCCGCAAAGTACGTGCAGCGAAGTACTACCCGCCGTGCTGGGGGCAGCGGACGCACTGCAAAGAAAACAAGAAGTGAGCAAAGAGGCACGCCAGCGAGCCGCCCCGGCCCACCTTGCCCGCCCCGGTGTGGAACTTGCCTCGGATATCACCATATGCTATAGATTTTGACGCGTCCTGCATACGACTACATATCACACGCCTCTGACTGCGAATGGCCTCGCGGGCCCAGAAAATCTAACTTCCATCGCGAAAAATGTTTTTTGGCTGCTACCAAGGTGAGTGGTCCGTAGCGGCGCGTTACGGTGGGTCATGGCCCGTTGATTAGGATTGGTTAGGTACTGTACTCGGTCCCCACTCACTCCTCCCGCGCCGGCCCGCCGCCGGCACGGGTCAATTTTCTAACGGCGATTACTGGATCATTGCTTGTCCTTTATTCAGCGACGACAGACATTCATGGCATATTTTACTTCTGGAATTCTCCCCCCCCCCCCCCCTGTCGTCCCTCGCTCACCTGCACACATTAACCTCCCGCGTTTCCGAACAGAAATACACGACGCCCTTGCTGTGCGCCGTGAAATGTCAAACGTGCGGACGGGACACGGGCGCGGCGGGGCGCGGCGGGGCGCGGCGGGGCGCGGCGGGGCGCACCGCACAACTCACGCAGCCGACTTGTTTTCCTCTACTCCTCGAGCCGACCTGAGGATGTCCTGCCCCGGCCGATGGCTCCGCCGCTCTGCCTGCTCTGCCGGCTCCCGGTTCATGCCCCCACGTGGGCCGCCACGGGTTCGCAGCGCCACGGTCCGCTAAAGCGATACACCCGGCCGCGGGGTATATAGATCCGTCCCTCATTTCGCCCCGTGACGTCACGCTTGTTGTTTTTAACAGAACAATGACGCCTTCTCAACTGCCATGGAGGGGCGCCTTCGGCGGAAACCGGGCGATAACGAATCGAAATGATAAATCGGAGAGGGAGAGAGTTTTATATCAGCAATTTACGGGTATTTTTGCCGTGAGTCACAAGGGGACAACGACATGGTGGAATGCCGAACGGAGTGGGTGATTCGTACAGAACATGAACGGCCCAAAGGAAGGGTGACTTGGGGTGGGGCCGGGGGAAAGGGACTGCGGCAGGAGGGGGAGGGGGAGAAGATGTTTACCCCTCCGTGTTTACCCCGCAAGTCGCCCCCGCGGCGGCCGCACGTGCACGACCTCAGCTCGTCCTTACAAACCAGATCTGGCCGTCCCAGAGGACACACCCGGGGACGGCCGTCCAGTGCCGTGCCGTGAGTGGGGGTGAAGGAAACCACATCTGTCATTTACGCGCAGTAGTTACTATCAGCTTGTCCTGCCGGGGTCCTCTCTGGTCCCTGTTTCTGGTCCTCAGGACCCACTCGGCCGTTCAAGTCTCCGGCCGCGTGTCGCGGAGACCAGTCGGGTGCAGAGCCAGATTTCTCACTAATTTTCCCGAAGCATTTTTCATGACTTTTCCATAACTTCCCAGAATTTATTTCCTTGTTGAAAACTTCCATAACCGTTCAAAAGATACACACTGAAGTCCTTGCGGGCGAATCTTCCCGTGATACTACGGCCAATCTTGTGCCACCGTAATACGGGCGAAAACGGGGGGGGGGGGGGGGTAGGCAGCTCGCAACGAACGCCTGAATGAACGTAGGCAATTAGCGCGGCATATCCCTCTCCGAAACCCGTCCGGCTAGGCCCCTGAAATAACAGACAGATCGTCCAGGTAGATTCTCTTAAAATTTATCCATGGACCATCCAATATTTCAGTGACTCCACGACCATATTGTCTTCCACGACTTCCCAGGATTTCCAGACTGGTGCGGGTCGAAGCGGGGGCCGAGGCCGGGGCCCGAGGCACACGAGAAATAAAAGCAATGCGCTCCCTCAAGGCACAGCAGGTCCTCCATGTGAGCGCAGCTTCTGGGAATCGCAACCCCGCTCCTGCTTTGCAAAATCAACAGCGAAGGTGCGTCACACACACACACGTGTTGTTTTCGGCCGCGAGCGAGGGGTCGCTGGGCTGACCAGAATCAATCATAGGCGCGAGTGAGCACACACGCACGCACACACGCACGCACACACATACGTGTGTGTAACTTTTGAGGAGTCCGAAAACGCGATCATCTCGCCTCTGGAATGCTACGATGAGCGATACAGGCCGTTGACTCTTTGCTTACCACTTCACGGCGCAAATAGTTCATGGCGCCTCGCGGGGGGGCAAAGTCCTTCTGTGGGCACGGGGGGAGTGGGGGCGCAGGAAAAGGGGGGGGGAGGGGGCAAACGAACGCCGCAGCGATCGCATGAGAATAACAGCGACGCGCCCGACGGTCCTCGCGGCCCCAGAAGGGGAGCCCACGACCTCCGATGAGAAGCCGGGGCCGCCATGGAGCCGCATGGGGCCTTCACGGGTGCCGAGCCGAGGCCGAGGGCAGCTTTGACGCACTGATCGCGGCGGCCACGGCGGCGGCGGCGGCGTCTTCCCTTCGCGCCGTCAACAACAAACCGCAAAGCAACAAGGCAAACCGTGCAGCACCTTGGCAATGAATCGAAGCGCGCAATGCCGCGCGGGCCCTCCGCCTCTCTTGCTTGTTGCGCTCGGCGAAACAGGCACAACGGCGCACGGCACGGCGCTGGACGGTACAGGAGGACGGGACGGGAGAAGGGTTTGGCTCGGAGGGTCGGGGCCGGGGCGGGGCGGGCTGGGAGGCTGTCCGCTCCGCCTGCTGCTGCTGCTGCTGCTGCCGTTGCCACCACCGCCGCTGCGCCCGCCGCATGCGCCTCCAAGTGGGTCAAAGTCACATGTACACGTCCAGGATGTGTTATTACCTGCAGCGCGGCGCGGACGCCCCTGCTGATCCTGGCCTGCATCCGATCCCGGCGCGCCCCGCCGGCCCGCACCGCGCCGAGGTTCTTGAGGGCGCCGGTCACGAGGCGCCGCTGCTCCCGCCACAGCGGGCCCTCCGCGCAGATGAGGCCTGCGAACACAAGCGGAGCATAGCGAAGCAGAGCGTAACACAGAAGGAGGCACAGGGGGCTGCCAGAGGGCTGCCAGAGGCTGCTGACCGGCGCGGCCTGCACACGTAGGCAACCCAACCGACAGCAGAGTCGTACGGGACGCATGGTCCGTAGGCAAGGCGCTTGTGTATCGGCCGCCCCTCCCCGCCCTCTCTTCCCATGCGAAAGGGGAGGTTCCTCATTGAGATCCGAGAAGAGAGGGATTGGAGGAAATGAGCCGCTACCTTCTTGTCGGGGCTTCCAGAGGAGAATTAAGAGTGGAGCCGGTGAAGCGGAGTCCCTCACGTGGCCCCCGCGCTCAGAACGTCGCCCTTTCGCCGAGCGGTTGGCACGCCTCGCCTCGCCCCTCCTCCCACCACCACATGCACGTGGTCCAAGTCACTGCTCTTGACCAAGGCCAAATCGGAATTCCTTTGCTACGCAACGCAGAGTGAGTAAGGTGTTGTTGGGACTATTGTGGGGGGGGGGGGGGGAGCGGGGAGCGGGGGCAGCGGGGGCAGTGACCCCGGCCGGATAGTTTTCACACGCCACCGAGATCACGCAACAAGTACGAGAAAAACCCACGAGGCATGGTGCGCATAGTAGTAGCAAGGATTCGAACCCAAGCGTCACTTGTCGCGGGGTCTACGCGCCTACCATTCAACATTATGTAGAGATTCAGGCCATATGGGAGTGAGTATCTTTCGGACAACCATTCAAGCGTTCAAACTATGTCCAGAGCAGCTTTTCCCCGCTGCCCCTCCCGCTTCACTCCACAGCCTCGCTGCTCTGGCAGCACGCCGCGGGGGTAGAGTCCAACTAGCTTAGTATTAGTGTGCCTAGCCGGTGCATAGTCTGTGCCTATCCGGTGCCTTAGTCGGTGCATAGTCGGTGCCTTAGTCGGTGCATAGTCGGTGCATAGTCGGTGCCTATCCGGTTCCTTAGTCGGTGCATAGTCGGCACACTAAATTCTTATGAAGAATTTTATTCAGAAGTTACAGACGCTTTTGCACGTGCGGCGAGCTCTGCATAATATTGTGCGTAATAACGGATAATTTGTCCGTTATTACGCACAACATTATGCAGAGCTCAGCGCATGTGCAAAAGCGTCTGTAACTTCTGAATAAAATTCTTCATAAGAATTTCGTGTGGGTGCCTTAGTCGGTGCATAGTCGGTGCATAGTCGGTGCCTAGTGGGTGCCTAGTGGGTGCCTAGTGGGTGCCTAGCCGGTGCCTAGCCGGTGCCTAGCCAATGCCTAGCCGGTGCCTAGCCGGTGCCTAGCCGGTGCGGCCGCCCCGACTGCGGCTGCCGACTCCGAGCTCCAAGTGTTTACGTCCTTGAAAATGGCTCCCCTCCCTGCCCCCGGCTGCCCCCGGCTGCCCCCGGCGCGGTCCGAGAGCTCCGAGAGCTCTGGGAGGGCATAGACCCCGGTTCTGTGTCGGGCTGCGGCCGCGGGGGGCCCTGCCCTGCCCCTACCGCACGCTAGACGAAGCCCGCGGCCAGGACTACCCTACCAGGTCGGTGGTGCCCGGTGGTGCCAGTCCCACCGCCTGCCGGCGTCACTGCGCGAGGCTAGGGACCCGGAAAAGCTCCGAGCTTTGTAACTGGCGGGAAAAGGGTTTGCGTAATGCGCGGGGAAGCAAAAGAGATGACAGCGCAATGCGGCGCGAGACGGCCCTGCCGGCCGCGCACACACACACACACACTTTGTGAGAAATCTGCACCAATTCTTTCGTGTGTGCGGCGAAACCGCGGGGGAAATTTTCCATATCACTCTCCACGGACTTCCCTTTCGACGGGCGGGTCCGGACCACCTCGCCCCGCCCCGCCCCACCCATCCTGTGTGCGCGTTGCCTCATCGCGGCCCGGCATGGCGTGGCGCGAACCGGCTCCCCAAACCAAAAGTCATTTCGCGCGCACCGCGCAAGGCCCGTCTCTGCGCGGCCAGCTCGACGCTC
This sequence comes from Odontothrips loti, assembly GCA_038380765.1. Taxonomy (NCBI): domain Eukaryota; kingdom Metazoa; phylum Arthropoda; class Insecta; order Thysanoptera; family Thripidae; genus Odontothrips; species Odontothrips loti. The sequence goes on along the minus strand of CM076244.1, from coordinate 21,949,938 downwards.
GCCATTCGGCGCGATAAATCAGCAGGGGCTGGTCGAAAACGAGCGCGCCCAAAATCCTCGGAAAACGACACGTCAACCTCTGTCCGCAGTTCTGCTATACTCTGTACTGACCATAGTATTGCTGTGTCAATGGCGGCACACGGCACACTCCAGCCAACGCTCGCCCCCTTATGACACTTATGGCGCTCGCCGCAGCCACAAGACTGATTGGAAATTTAATGCATTATTGAAGGCACTGCAGCTACAGCACCCCCGCCAAACGCCCTGGCTCGACCCGGCAAGGCGACGATGACGCCGCCAGGTTCCTGGGGCAACAACCGCAGAGAGCGTACTCGCAGTTACGCAATGGCACTACGCCACGCCCCGCCCCGCCGCAGACCGCCGCGGCCCGCGCGCACAGTGTGGCAGGGTCCATTGGCCCCGCCGGCCCCCCGCCGGGCCCCCGCCGGCCCCCGCCGGCCCCCGCCGGCCCCCGCCGGCCCCCGCTGCCCCCGCTACCCCCCACCAACATCCCATAATGTCCGCCACACGCTGCTAAGGCGCACCGCATTGCCATTTTCCTAATTCATTTTCCTTCTTTCGCAATTTGTACACGCCACCGCGCCCAAGCTTTCCCACTCACAGCGACTAACATTGACTGCAAAACGCATGAAAATTGCAGCTAATTATTAATTAAACAAATTCAAAAAGTGCATATAATAATCCAACAGAAAATATGTGTGCGTCAGAAGGTCAAGGAAAACTTTGGATGAACAAGGTGGCTCCAAGCACAAAACCCCTCGCAATGTTGTTTCGTCATTCAAATCACAACGCCGTTTGCTCGCTTTGAGTGACCTCTTCCCCGAAAAGAGGGTTGGCAAATGCCCCACGAGCTCCGGGAGCCGTGAAATATCGCAGTAGCGGGCCGAACCCAAGAGACTGGATTCACAGAAAACACTTTATAATCTGCCGCGAAAAAAAGGAAAAAGAACTAAAGTTGTCCCTTGCCTTGCAGGATCAAAGAATTTCGTCACTATACATACCACAACCTTATCCTTTCATTTTCATTCTCAAAAATAAAATGAGAAAAAAGAGAAAGGTTTTTATTGAGGTGCCTCATGGGTATCACCTGTGTCGCCAGAGTGCCCTTCGCACCGATTTTTCGTTATGAAAGAGAGGGGGAGAATTAAAAATCCTGGCGGTAAACAATCGGTCCATCCACATCAGAATACATCCTAGAAGGTGTTTGTGCCGAACGCCTGCTTCAGTTGCTCCCTACAATGGCAGTGACAGCTCAAGGCCCACGTCGACTACTTTTTTCTTTTCAATTTTCAACGTGAAGTGGTCCAATATCGCAGACGTTGAATATATTCTACCACTCACCACTATTAATTTGGCTTTTCACGTGCCTTTTTTCCCACTTCCCATTGCTCACATCCTCGTTTTTTCCTGCCAGAAGGAAAATATAAAGATAGCATGCGGCGTTAGGTTGGCGCGCCTGACCGCTGCTGACTGCTAGCTCAAGCGGATCCGTTCGTACTACCAGTGTTCACAACTAGTTTGGCTTAATCGCCGATATGGGTCTCCATTCAGCGCGGCCCAAGAGTGTACAGTACAGTAGTACTACACTGACCTAAGTTCGGCTATAGAAGTTCAATAGTACACACTTCATAGCTCGCGGAGCATTGACTTCTGTGCTCTCGGGAGTTTAGGTCACCGTGGCCTGCGTATACAATGGTGTACCATTATGGTGTACGGTACATTATGGTGTACATAATGGTGAATATCTTCTGCTCATGAAAACAAACCTGAATGCAGTTCAACGAAAGAGTCCCAAATAACAATCAGCAGATCTACGAGGACACTATACGCGAAATTGATGTGATATCCAAACCGGCTCGAAAAGCTTGCGTTGGCGTATGGTACGCGCTGGTTACTATTCCCACCACCCGAAAGTGAATCCAAAAGAAAAGCGGGGCTCTAACACAGTACCTCAACAAAGATCGAAACGTAAATCAACTAGTATTTCTTTCTTAATCATGGCTACCGTTACCCATCCAATTTTTGTCGGCGGGGCCGTCGAATGAAATGCTCAGCGCGGGAGCAGTGCATGGATTGGCGAGGCGGAATCAGCCAATCGGAAATAGGTTAAATCGGTTGAACAAAGGTGTCGACGGTGCCGCGCGCGTAACGTCTCGTCCCGATTCACTCCGAGCAAAAGTCAAGGGCGGACAGTGGCCTGGCCCCATCTAGGATAGGAGCGGCGGCAGCAGCGGCGCTCCGGGCCGGGCTAGAGACACTCTCGGCGGGGCTCGTGCCAACAACCGCTGCGGATGACCACGCCCAAGCACCACCGCCATGACGTCACCACACGGTTGGTCACAGTCATGGTGACGATGATGTGTTCTGCCTCGGTACAAAATGTATCGCCAGGACGAATGTGGGAAGGTTCCCACGTCAGCATATTTGGCATGGGCACAAGTTTTTCGTGACGCAATGACGTCAGAGATACAAGTAAGAAGGGAGATATGAGAAGACCGAGATTTTAGCCACGCACGTTACCGAAAAAAAATGAAACTCGAGAGAAAACGTGTGCGTACATAATTTCTATTGTAATGCACGTATTAACTCCGTTACTGAACGCATTCAGCAGAACGCCTTAATTAATAGTTAAACAGGGGCAATGTGGACAGCTGAACACATGACACATTTACTCAGCAGTAGCAGACGTTCCGAGCTTTGCCTTGCTAAAGGGGACTGCAGTAGTACCTGTGTGTATTCTCCCACGATTATGGAATTTATCAGGTGCGGATAGAGCTCAGCTTCCCTCGATTTACATATGACTATGCAAAGATGGTGGCGCTGACCTAAAACCTTCCCCCCTATCGCTAGAAATGCGTCCCAAACCAAAGGCGCCTAACCGCGCGGAGGCCGCACCGCAGCTGCGGCCTCAAACTCACATCGGAACTCGATGGGATGCGCTACCATTATACGGAATGCTAGGCTCATCCTCCATCCGGTCAAGGTGTTCTTCCTCACGCAGTAATCTTGCGAGGCCAACGATCTGATCTGTCTCTCTGCATATCTCGTGTCTTTTTCGCATCCCCGTCCTCTTCTGCCTCACTGGTAGGATAAGGACAATTTTGTCCTGCATAAACATCTATGCACTCTTGCCTTTTGTACAAATTTGTACGTATGCATATCAAATCTACATCTTGTGTTCAATCTATTTTGCACGTACATAACTTGTGAATTTTGAAGAGTGCGCATCAAGCAAATCTTTGTCCTTTTTTTTGAAAAAATCTTAATTGTCAGAGACATTTATCCCAGCTCGATCGTGGTTGAGGAGTAGCGCCCGGCCCGGAATACGGTCTGGTCCACTCTGCGGCTCTGCGGGGATCTGCTGGAGTTGGAGAGGCTAGAGCTGGAGGCTGGAGCTAAAGGCTAGAGCTAGAGGCTGGAGCAGGAGGCTGGAGCTTGATCTGGAGGCTGGAAGCTGGAGCTGAAGGCTGGAGCTGGAGGCTGGAGCTGGAGGCTGGATCTGGAGGCTGGATCTGGAGGCTGGATCTGGTGGCTGGAGGCTGGAGCTGGTGGCTGGAGCTGGTGGCTAGAGCTGGTGGCTGGAGCTGGAGGCTGCAGGTACGGTGGGTTGCCTACCCACACGGCGCGTGCGCCGCTCAGAGAGCAGCTGCGATCCGCAGTAGTCAGTAAAACAGGAACTCCAGACCCGTCTTTTTCTTAATTTGTGCGCATGCTGTGTGGAATAAACCAACGAAATCAAATGAAAAGTTTGCAGTGCATGAACGCCATCAACTCACCGACGAGGTTTATAATAAGAATTGTTTCCCCTTACAGTTGCAGACATGGCATTTCCTCTGATCACCCAGACCAGCAATTTCTGTCGTTCAGGCAATCTATATGTATGTTTGTGCCCACGTTCCATGGCCTACCGCACCACGGCGGAGAACAACGCCCCGACGATGCAATTTGCATGGAGCGTCATAGGCCTTGTATACTGGACGTAAGCACGTGCGGTTCCCAGCCAGACACGGCGGCATGTCCGGTGCGGTGGGCCGGGCGGGCCGGGCAGGCCGGGCGGGCGGGCATGCCGGACAACACGTGCCACCACACGTAATGAAGGGTCGTCCTCCACAATCAGACCGCAAATAGCATAAGAATTTGAAACAAGAGGTTAGAGGGAGGTGGGGGAGGGGGGAGAGAGGGAGGGGGAGGGGGCGGTTGAGTGCGAGTAAAAGCGAGAGGATGGACGGGTGACCAGAGAACCAATAAAAAGGGGCATAATCGATTCCGAGAAAAGATTCGCATTATCATGAGAAAGCAGGGAAGGCTAAAGCATTCCACGCGCTTCAAGAGGAGACAGATTACAGAAAACGCTGCAATCAGAAAAAGAGCAAAATAAAAAGTGATGGGGGGAAAGGAAAAGGCAGCCACGTTTTTCATAAGGGCTTTAGCGACCAAATAAGCAAAAAAGCCCAGTGTAATTTTCAACGTATTTTTCTAGCAAAATGCTAACAATGGGATCGAAAACTTCTCCCCTTCTAATTAGTGCTATTCTAAAAGATGTCGGATTACCCGAAGCCATCCGTGGGGAGGCATTTCATCGCGCGGCCGAAGAGATGAGGCACAGAGCAATAGGGAAGGCAGGCAATAAGGAAAAGAAAGGGAGAGTGTCTCGTGGGGCTCAGCGAGGGACCGAAACAGAGTCTCCAGAATAGTAACAGAGCCACATACATACACACATACACACACACACACACACACACGCGCGCGCGCACACACACACACGCACACACACACGCACACACACACACACACACGCGCACACGGCGAGGGGACCGTGGGGCACTCTGGGGCGGGTTGACGCAAAGTAATAATTTGTGCTGAAGCTAGCGCTTGAACTTATACCCACCACAAAGAGAAATGCCTTATGGCTGCAATGAGACGGCCCTATTAGACGTGACTTCATGGTGGCGACGTCCCGTCCCCTCCGGGACGTAGCCCTGTGCGTCATCGGGCGCCCTTGGTCCTTGGGGAAGGGCCGTTGGGCCGTTGGCCCTATCCGGCCTTTTGAACCCTTTGTGGTTGCGTCGCCCTGTTTACCTGCTTAGCGACAAAAACAAAACGATGCCCCCGGGAACACACGTGGTACGCCAGCGGCGCCAGCGGCCCCAGCCCATTCCTCGGCGTCTGGATGTGGCTATAGAAAGGACCCACCCACGCATCCCTCCAACCGAACAACACCACGGGATTTCTCATATTCTACGGCATCCCGGGGCGGGTTGGGTGTTCGGTCAGGTCAGGTCAGGTCAGGTGGGGGGGGGGGGGGGCGGCGCACGAGCGAATCCAGGGACCGAGATCCTGGAGATGAGTTACTGTGAGTGCCGCGCCGTTGTTTACACTAACCCTCCGCGGGCACTGGCACTGCAATGCCAGCAAAATGTATATAAGAGAGGTTTCCCATGAGACTTGAAAACGGAAGTTTAAGGACAAAATCACTTCCAGGCCGCAAACTCTCGAGGTATGACATTCTCGAATGACATTTTGAGTGAATTTGGAGGTTATTTCCCATATTTAGCGCGCCTCTTGTGCATCAATATTTCTCATGCCGGCTCTCGCGAGTTTTCGCTCTGGAAGAATTCTTCTACTTCCGCTCTCGAGCCCTCTTGGGATTGCCTATTACATTCCAAGGCCCCTGGCCGGAGACGCAGAGGATGGGAAGCAAGCGGTAGACAATGATCCGGGAAGGTGAGGCGAGCAGGATCAGATCTGATCTGAACTGAACTGCGGCAGGGCGGCAGCGAAGAGTGCATTGCTCCTGCCCTCGTGACGTCACGGTGCTAACGCCCTCCAATCCGTGTCCTCCGTGCACTCCGCGTGCCCCCACGGCGGGGGCCCCGAGGTCCCACACGCCCCCCCCCCCCCCCGGGAGGGCTACGGGGAGAGTCACCAACCACTGCCTCCCTCCACCACTTTCTCTTTCAAGCACCGGCGGCGTCGCACCCCACCCCGTCGACGCGGAATGCACCGAGAAAAGGCCAGGAGGGTGATTTTCAATTCACTCGGTTAGAAAGCCAGGCAGGCGTTCCTTCGTCTATCTGTACGGCGTCATCCACACGCATCGTCCGTAAGTCCCCTACACTCACACTTACGCCAGGCGCCTGCGAGAGCCAGGGTAGGCCAGCCCGCACGACACGCCTGCATAGACAAAGTCGTGGTCGCCTCCCCGGCAGGCGCTCGCTGGCTGCGCGCCTGCGAAGTCGGTAGGGACCGTGTGGCGCCGAAGGTGCCGAAGGGGGTGGGAAAAGTGGTAGGGTCCGGAACCGCGAAAAGATATAGAGAGGTGGTCGCGGTCTGCGGTCCAGCGCGTGGAGTGTGTGTGTGTGTGTGTGTGTGTGTGTGTGTGTGTGTGTGTGTGTGTGTGTGTGTGTGTGTGTGTGTGTGTGTGTGTGTGTGTGTGTGTGTGTGTTGGTGAGTGTTTTGGTGGGTGGGTGTGTGTGAGTGTGTTGGTGAGTGTATGTGTGTGTGTCTATGTTCGTGTGTGTGTGTGTGTATGTGTGTGCACGGTAGAGGGGTCGTGTCCGTCCGCCCGCACCGTCCCGCGACAGATGACGTCAGTGAAGCAACTATTGCATCATTGTGGACCTCCGGGGCCTCCGGGGCCTCCGGGGCACCACCTGGGCAGCACACTGCCTGCCGCACCGCCGTGCGGTGCTGTTATCTAACGGCAGACAGCAGCCAGTCCGTGATAGACACGGCACCACCCTCCTCCTCCTCCTCGTCACACTCACCGTGTCCCTGCATGAGCCCGTGCGTCAGGTAGAGCGGGGCGCGGCCCGAGCACGCCTCCCTGGCCAGAGCCGTCCGGACCAGGGCCTCGTCGGCCAGCACCACGGCGCGGACCCCGCCCATGGGCACGGTGAAGATGGGGCCGTAGCGCGCAGCGAGCGCGGCAAGTGTCTGATGCGGGTGCAGGCGGTCCAGCCACGGCAGGTACCCCAGCACGGGCAGCCCGCGCGGGCCGGGAGGCAGCCCGCGGGCCCCGCGCGTCCACAGCGCCCACGCCGCCCACAACGCCCCCAGGACCAGCACCAGCCACATCTCAAACACCGACGGCATCCGGATTCTGTTGGCAGGAAAATAAAAACATTATTTGCCAGCCTGTCGGAATCGAATCTCTGGCGGCGACAAGGAGAGCGGATAAAATGAGGTGACGAGTTTTAGTTGAGATTCATGAGACAGCCGGCCTAACGCCATACGGCTGCGTTCGTGTCCCGAGCTTGAGTCCAAGGCAAGAAGGTCAAGCCTACCTTGAAACCCGCTTATCATATGAGGGCATCTACGACAATCCCTCACCACAGACGAGAATTCGAAAACAGGTGGAATTTTCATCTCGGATTCAAAGTCAGCGAGCGATAATAAAAGCACGATTTTTGCTTCGCACGACTAGCTACACAGCCCGGAACCTTAAAACAGGGATCAGTTGCGGCGGAAAAGTTTGAATTTGGCGCTCCGGGTGGCCAGGCTATCGGCGGCGCGACTTTCGAACGTGGCCGAAAGACCGCAGGCGCGTCAAATCAGTTTGCCGTGCGCACGAATGGTTGCCTACCTTGACAAGCACAGAGCTTGCCGAAGGACCCTACCCGGCAGCTTCCGCAGGTGCCGGGTGTTTGGTTATCGCCGAGAGCGCTGCTCAGCAGAGGCTCAAGTGCTCAGGCGCGGATCCAGGGGAGGGGGGGGGGGGGCGACGGGGCGATCGCCCCCCCCCCTAGGGCGCCCGAAGGGCGCCCGAAAGGTAGGCAATTCGCGTTACAATCCGCCTGAAAGTAGGCAGGAAGCGGTACATCGCCCCCCCCCCCCTAGAGCCGTCCCTGGATCCGCGCCTGCAAGTGCTTCGCCGCCTTCGGCTCGGGCACCGGGTAACCATAACCTATACACGCCTTTGTTTTCATCGCGCACCTGTTGGCGGCGGCTGCCACGAGACTCGACAAGGGCGCTGAAGTGGGGCTGGGCAGTCGTGCCACCCGTTCACTAGTGCCGCGGCATGAGCCATCGATAACTCGCAAGAGAAGGGAAGCACTTGGACTTGGGGAGGGGCACTACTCACATCGCCGCGTCGTCCGTGTGATGAGTTGGATTCGCCTTCGCCTCGGCTGCACAGCAGACTGCGCTGAGGGCGACGGGGCGGGGTGATGCGGAGGGCCGTATGGGCTGACGGAGACGGACAGGAAGACGGGCGGACGTTGCAAGACCAGCACAAGCACACAAAACCGCCGCGGCAGCAAAACAGTGTCGGGTAGTGGTCGTTGTGGCCGAGCGGGGCGACAGCGGGAGCGAGCCGAGCCGAGCCGGCTGCCAATAGCGGGCTGAGCAGAGCAGCACCAAGCAGCACTGGTGACCACTGCGGTTGTAGACGCCGACAAGCCAACTGCGGGGAGACCCCGGGAGACCCCGGCCCGGCAGATCCCGGCCCTCACCCTCGACTCTGTACTCTGTCGCCGTCTCACGGCCTTCTGTCTCCCCAAATCTGTCGTCCGTCGGGCTGTCTAAGGCCGAGCCCCTGAGCACCCAAAGCCCCCGAGCCCCCTCAGGAGTCACGTCAGGGCCCCGCGGGCCGCGGTAGGCGGAGGCGGCGGGCTCCACGCCGGGGACGATCGCCTGCTTCGTATTCGGGCCTGGCCCCGGCCCCACCTCCGGCCTCATGCCTCATGCAGCACAGCCGGCCCGGCTCCCATCTCATCTCCATGCTCAGGCTGTCCGCGTGGCGTCTGTGCAGTTGGGGTCGGCCTTAAATTACATATCATGTGACCAATAGGGTGTTCCAACTAAGGATTTGACCGGAAGCTAGAAGAACTAAACGACACCTTCCGCAAAAGATGGAAACCAGGCAGTGAGCCCGCATACGCACACCGGCCGACCTCTACCCCCACCACCGAGAAGTCGTTTTGTTCTTCTTGCTTCTGGCTAAATCCTTAGTTGGAATGCCCTATGGCCGAAACGCGAAGGGTATATATCACATGGTACAAACCCCGTACACGTAACAGTTACAGATGAGAGAGCCCAAAGCAGAAAATACAGGCTCTCTAGTATTTTCCAGTAATGTAATTTCCTCCAATACCAAAGTCATTCTCCAGTCACGTCCAGTCACTCGGTAAGTAACTACCTTTATGAAATTTCCAGGACAGGTGTACAGAGAGTGACTGTGAGTGACATAATGAGATCCTGCAAAAGTGAGCGCACCTGCCGCCGGCCCGTAACTTGACTGCTGCTGCTGCTGCTGCCGCTGCTGCCAGGGACGTAGCCAAACTTGGGTTTCGGAGGAGGATATGTCGCGCTAATAGAGGTTTCCAATGATACGTTGGAGGCGGAAGTTGAAGAACAAAAACTCTTCCAGACCGGAACCTCTCAAGGGCAGGTATGAGAAACTTGAATGTCGGTTTGAGTGAATTTGGAGGTTAGGTCCCATATTTGGCGAGGCCCTTGTCCGTCGATATTTCTCATACCTTTTCTCGAGAATTTCCGGTCTGGAAGGGTTTTTGTCCTGGCCCTCCTCTCTCCTGCCTCCACCCCGGCATGCCCTTCTCGTTCGGTACCTACGGGGCCCGCTGGGGGCCTGAGGCCCGGTGCCGCCATGGCCCACAAGAAGGGTACCTTCGTCCTGGCCCGGCTTCCGATTCTGAGCTTTGTTGGAAAACTCTATTGCCTACATTCAGGCGTTTGTTATGCGGGTTGCCTACCCCAGTCGCCTGTTTCGGGGGTTAACCCCCCCCCCCCCTGGCCACGGCCCTGGCTGCTGCTGGTGCTGCTGTTGCTCGGGCAGGGCTTCAGTGCCGTGTCGCGGTCGCGGCGCAGCCTAGCCTGGGGCGCTGCGGTGAAGACTATATGCAGAGGGACGGGTTGAAATGGTTTGGAAATCGCGTGCAAAAGCAACCGGAGGCAGATTCCATCCCGACAGCAGGGCCTGTCCAACCCTTCCAATTGGTTTTGTTTTTCTTCCCCGACCGAAATTCTCGTCTCGAACCACACTGCTGCTGCTGCTGCTGCTGCTGCTGCTGCTGCTGCTGCTGCTGCTGCTGCTGCTGCTGCTGGAACGCCTGAAAGGAGGCCGGAGCGTGTACGTACGCCCGGGTCCATGCCGCGCCACGCCACGCCGCTCCACTTGAGCCTGCCTGCTGCTCCCTTTAATACTTGACAATATCTCTAACGGTTAGGGAGCCTCCTCCAGTTGAGCGCGTCTGGCCAGGGTCCTGGTTCCAGTAATGACACACTTCCCCCTCCCCCGCCCCGCCCCCCGCGGTGGCTTTAGGTCGGCCATTGCCCCTGACGCCCGGCCCTGCCTTACGCCCCCCCCCCCCCCGCGGCCGCCTTGCGCTGCAGCGGCGGCATGCGCCGCGGCGTGGAAGCCATTTCCTTTCACACTCCAATTTTAGCTCGACGAAACACACGACCCTCCCCGCCCCTCCCTCAGCCCTTCCCCCGCGCCGCATGACGGAGGACCTGGCAGGACTCCACTCCGGTCCTGCGGTCCAGGGTGTACGAAGAAAAAGCAATTGGCCCACCGGCAGCCGGCGGCCCAGGCTGTCTGTGTCGTCTCTCTCTCTCTCTCTCTCTCTCTCTCTCTCTCTCTCTCTCTCTCTCTCTCTCTCTCTCTCTCTCTCTCTCTCTCTCTCTCTCTCTCTCTCTCTCTCTCTCTCTCTCTCTCTCTCTCTCGCTCTGGCCCTCGATCCGGCTCGGACGCCCTCCCTCCTCTCTCCTGCCTCCACCCCGGCATGCCCTTCTCGTTCGGTACCTACGGGGCCCGCTGGGGGCCTGAGGCCCGGTGCCGCCATGGCCCACAAGAAGGGTACCTTCGTCCTGGCCCGGCCCCGCCTGGCCCCGCCTGGCCCCCTTTACTGACCTTCTTACTGCACGCAGCACTGGCCATCCGGGCCGGGCCCGGAGCCAATCGGGGGCCTACAGAGCGGTCCACATGGGCCATGGCAGCCCATGGCAGCCCACGGCAGCCCACGGCAGCCCATGGCAGCCCATGGCAGCCCACGGCAGCCCACGGCAGCCCACGGCAGCCCATGGCAGCCCACGGCAGCCCACGGCAGCCCACGGCAGCCCACGGCAGCCCACGCGGCAGCCCACGGCAGCCCACACGGCAGCCCACGGCAGCCCACGGCAGCCCACGGCAGCCCACGGCAGCCCACGGCAGACCACGGCAGCCCACGGCAGCCCACGGCAGACCACGGCAGACCACGGCAGCCCACGGCAGCCCACGGCAGCCCACGGCAGCCCACGGCAGCCCACGGCAGCCCACGGCAGCCCACGGCAGCCCACGGCAGCCCACGGCAGCCCACGGCAGCCCACGGCAGCCCACGGCAGCCCACGGCAGCCCACGGCAGCCGGCAGCCCACGGCAGCCCACGGCAGCCCACGGCAGCCCACGGCAGCCCACGGCAGCCCACGGCAGCCCACGGCAGCCCACGGCAGCCCACGGCAGCCCACGGCAGCCCACGGCAGCCCACGGCAGCCCACGGCAGCCCACGGCAGCCCACGGCAGCCCACGGCCCGGTCGCGCTAAAGAGACCCCGCCAAAGCAATGCGTAACCCCCTCTTCTTTTTCGAAAGCAGCGTTCTCGGTCCTTGACTTCCTCCTGCCCATGACTTCGCAAAAGTCAGCCTCCGAGGCAGTAAAAATAACGTCCTAATGCCGGCTAAGAAATTCCGATAACGTTTTGGTGTCCAGCCGGGCCGGGTTGTGGCTGCGGCTGGGGAGCGCCATCCTCTAGTCCTCTCCCCTCACTATAGACAGATTCCGATACTTTCATGAAGCCGGAGAGAAAGCCGGTGACGTTCCCTCCGGCGGCCATGGAGTGTTGTGTGGGCCACAGGGGTGCGGAGCTGCGGAGCCGGGAGTGTGCAACCCCTGGCCGCGGCCGGGGCTGCGGGGTTGCCACTGCGCCGGGAGGGCGGAGAGACGCCCAGCCGTATCGCGACGCGACGCCGGCGCGGAGGCGGAGTAGCCGTCTGGAGTCTGAGCGCCCATGCCATGCCGTCTGGCCAGGCCGCGGGGCCGCGGGGACACGACTGTCTGCTGCTCGTTTGCATTCGGCCCGTATGCCCCGTACGGTCACTCACCTCGGCTGGAGCTGGACGGACTGGACCGGGGGGGGGGGGGGGGGAGGGGGGGCTGCAGACTGCATAGGCAGACCGGCCCCGGGGAACCCAACCCGATCCGACCCGAGCAAAACACTCCCGGCTCCAACCTGCGCCGCCCCGCCCCGCCACACCTGCTGGTGCACTGATGCCCCAACAGCCCACGTCCGTCTTCACCGTCCATGCCATTCAATACTCCTGCGCAGCCTGCGCACGCACACGCACACGCACACGCACACGCACGCGTCGGTGTTCTGGAGGCAGCAGCAGCAGTCGCACCAGCACATGTAGCGCCTGCTAGGTAGGCAACATCAACTCCTCCACGCACGCGCGCCGTGCGGGCTGGCCTGGCGCCTGGCCTACCCCGCCCGCTGCGAGACGTTCGCCGCCTCCGTCTCTTTTGGTGCGGTGGGGGGGGGGGGGGGGGGGGGGGGGCGAGGTTCATCTGTGTGCTGATTAGTTTCCCCCGTTTCCTCGTGCTCTGCAGAGACCTCGTGCTGGGCCGGGGATAAGACAAGGGGCTTCCGGCTTGGGCGCTTGGGCGCGGTAAACCAGCTGGGCCCTGGACCGGTGTACTAGGCGGCCCGGCCCGGCCGGGGGGCACCGACCTCGGCTGGAGCCCCCCCCCCCCCCCCCTCCCCACCCGGGGACCCGGCCCCCAGCCGGAGCCCTCCCCACCAAGCAGCCCGTCGTCCATTGGATAATTTTCAACGGAACTTCGGCCCAAATACCTACATTTTCACTCTCCGTCGTCCGAGTAAGAGGCATAGCGTGGCGCGGCGTGGAGCGAGTGTGCAGCTACTACCTCCACTGCCGCCGCCGCCCAGCCGCGCCGCTGGGATGGCCTCCGGGCGAGGGGAAGGGGCGCGCAGGGTGAGGGGGAGGGGGAGGCGTGTTAGGCCCCTCTGCCTGCTCCGCTCCGCCTCTTGGCCAGCCTGGCCTCCTACCAAAACAGTCGGCGGGTGCCGCGTCAGGGGGACGGACACGGAGCCGGGCCGAGCGGGCGCAGGCCATGGCGGCAGCAGCAGCCGACAGGCGCAGGGCTTCGACCCGCGTCGAGATCTCCGAGCCCAAGCCGCAGCGCACAAGCAGAGTCCAGTCTCGAGGCGTTCGTGGCGAAGAAGAGGAAAATCGCAACGACTTGAACGGGGAACGAGCGAAGTTAGAGTTCGAACGCGGCACAGGCAGTAACAGTAAACCTTTCGACCTGCTGCTGTGCACGAATATGATGAACCACGTGACATGAAATTCTCGCTGCAGCTGAAAAGGAAAAGGGAAATAAACCACATGGTCAGGTACTTCATAAAAATCGAAGCGGAAATAAAGGTTACGGTGAAATTAGGTTGCGAGGCGACTTGTCATAAACCGTCCAACACATACGCTTGAAGAAAATGCAGAAAATGACTGGGGCAGGGCAGGGCAGAAACGTGTGGCCCACAACACAGCCCCCCGAAGCCTGCAGGGACGCGGCCGGCGGCCGGCCCGCCCCGGCCCGCCCCGGCTCTCCCCGGCCCGAGCCCCGGCCCTACCTTGGCACGTGGAGCAAGCTTTAGGCCCCTCGACATGCTCACGCTGCACACGCGTGCCCCCCCCCCCCCCCCCCCGGGCCGCAGAGGTTGATGCCCCCTAGTCCACATCGAGGTGCACTGGCTGGCATGACTCATAACAAGGAGAAGGAAGAGGGGGGGGGGGGGGCTGGTGGCCGGCTTTCACGTCGTGCGCGGGGTACGCGTCGAACGTAAGGCCTGATTCAGGGTCCAGAATGGCCTCGACGAGGAGTCCGATACGACGGGGGGCTGACGGCCTCTGACGGCGTCGCGGCCTCGTCGCACGGCGAGTTCAGAACACACCCAGGGCACGGCTCTGAACCTAGCTACCATCCGCCTATTGGACCTGGCTGCTGGGGCGAGAAATGAGAGGTCCTATAACCGCTGCTCAGGAAGTGTACTCGTGGAGCCCATAGGTCGAGGCGCGGGGCCCTGGACTTCGACGGCCTGGTGTCCGGAGGACGGGAGGACCGGAGCAACCGGAGGCATCTATAACCAGGGGCCGAGCCGGAGGCCCAGACCCAGAGGCCCGGGCTGGCAGAGGCAAGGCAGGGCAGGGCAGGGCCCAAGCCGCCAGACACCTTGTCTCGTCTCGTCCCGACTGACCCACTGCACTACTCCCGCCTCCCGCCCGTCCTCTTCTTGCACCCAGCTCACTCTGACACAGCTAAAAATAAGTCTGGTGTTTATAATACGACATCTGATGAAATCGTTGTCAGGTATCGTCAAGCGCGGATCCAGGGGGGGGGGGAATGCAATTGCACCTAAAATATTCATCGTAAATTATCTCAGTTGTCGGAAAAAACAAATTAGGACGAAACAGAAGAGAAGTGATTCCTTTTTTTTCTCTTTGCGCTCTTCAAGTTGCTGTTGCAAATGTGAACGGCGTGCTCCACGAATCGTACTGCAACTCAATCTCAATTGACTGTTTCAAGAAATGAAAAAACGCCCTCGAGAACAGCCGTATATGAATTATGTCATTATGTCAGCCCCAACGGAGCAGCCGGGGAGGGAAGGGAAAGGGGAGGAGGGAGAGTGGTCCAGACTGCACCTCCCTCCATCGGCCCGCCCGCCCCGGCTCAGCCCGCTCTGCCCAGACGGCGAGCCACTCCCCCGCCCCGCCCCGCGCACCCCTCTAGGCCGTGTGTACCACTACCGCCAGGTCATTCACCCGTGAATGTATAATGCAAAATACTCGCATCAGCAGACACGCTCGAGGCTGCATGGGCTCCGACTAGCTCCGACGCCCCGGCCTCGCACCACCGTGTCTAGCTTGGCCGCGGTCTCGTGCCTCGGCTCGGGCCCAGCCCACTTCTCGCCGCGCACTCTGCACTGCACCCCGCACATCCCCCTACCCCCTGCCCCACAAGTAGTTGCTCAGTAAGCTGCCGCTCCTAACACGTATGATTAGGTTAGGTTAGGCCAGGGCATATGCGATCAACTTGTACCCCTCGGAGAAAACGGTTCGGGGTTATGGGCTGCAGCCAGGAAGGGGGCCGGGTCGTATCAAATGTCTCGGCGGCTCGGCTCGGGGCTTCCTGCTCCCGGCACCGTTAGGACCTCAAATAAATTTAAAAAAAACACACACACACAATAAAACCGGTCAAGTGATTCGCGTGTTAGGCGAAAACCTGCCCTGCCCTAACCTCACCTAACCTGCCCTAACCTCACCTAACCAACCTAACTAAACCTGCCTTAACCTAACCTAACCCCCCGCCGTGCGATGGCCGCCGGGTTTCCACTTCCATTATTCGCCGCGCGGTAATTTCTGTCCTATCTTCCTAAATAAAACTTTAGTACAAAGTGCGACTCCGATTTTTTTTTCATTTCTTTCATTACCTTTACGATACGAAAGGCAGAGGGTTTTCATTTCGGACTGTCCGGCATTACGCCATGGCTGCTTTCACAATATTTTTCCTGTTCAGGAAACCGAGATGGGCGGAGTTGGGAGTGCAGGGGGCGCGATACGCGCGCCTGTTTATTTATGCGTCAAGCGAGAAAGTGGCAAACAAATCCCGAAAACGGACTTCTCTCGAGACCCTCCTCCGTGTGCGGAAAGCCGCGAGGCGCCGTTTGTCCCCCCGGCCCCGCCCTGCGCGGCCCAAGCCCCGGGCCCTGGGCCCTGCCCCCCCCCCCCCCCGGCCCCACCGCCCCGCACCTCAGATCGCATTTGCACACACGGGCAAACCCACGACCATTTAGCAGGTGTTACATACGAGGGCCCAGACCAGGTGGACCACTTGGACTGAATGTGTGTGTGTGTGTGTGTGTGTGTATGTTCTTATGCACACTGGCTGTTTCGTGTGTTCGCCTGTGTAAATCATTTGGCGCGCGCGCGCGCGCGTGTGCGTGTGTCTGTGTGTCTGTGTGCGTGTGTGAAGGTGTGTGTCTGGATGTGAGCCGGTCCCGTGGGGGCAATAACCTCTGCGCTTGTACCACTGTGAGTTAGTCCTCGGGGTCTGTCTTCTTTAGGTTTCTGGTGAGCCGCCTCTTTTTCTTTCTTTCCCTTCTTTCATATTCCTGCATACATTTCCTTTTTCTTCTTTTTTCTTGTCCGTCTCTGGATTAGGTCAGTGGTTCACGCAGTATATTTGTGTGTGTCTGCGAAGGCCGTATATACCAACTGAGGCCGGCAGGCCATGGCAGACCCGGGCCCGAGCCCGGCGTGGCGCGGCAGGCAA
This sequence comes from Odontothrips loti, assembly GCA_038380765.1. Classification (NCBI taxonomy): domain Eukaryota; kingdom Metazoa; phylum Arthropoda; class Insecta; order Thysanoptera; family Thripidae; genus Odontothrips; species Odontothrips loti. Next base: position 21,933,573 of record CM076244.1, on the reverse strand, counting down.
CGGGGAGGCGGCCGCCCGGGCGGCGGGAATGGCCTGGTCGTTCACCCCGAGTCAGCTGGCCGGCCACACCAACCTGTCCGGAGTCCCGCCCCGACCACCGCTCGGGTAGGGCCGCTGGGGCCTGGGCTGAGGCCCCGCCGGCCCGCCAGACCCGACTCAATTCGTCTCGTACTCCTCGTATCGGACTGCATCGAAGCGCTATTAGACATAGACATGCGAGATGGAGTGGGGTTTGGTGTGGTTAGGTCCGCACTCTTTCGCTATGGCAACTTTCTCAAAATGACGCCCGATTCCCAATGCCCGTACCCGCAGACAAAACCTCTCGCGGCTTGCTGGGTAAACTGAATGCCCTCCCTCTCCTCTCCGTTCGTCCGCTTCTCCACCCCTCCCGACCCCTCCTCGACCGGCCAGGGCCACAAAAATTATGCTTGATTTTTTTTTTCATTTTTTTTTAAAGTCTGCTCGATGCCGAACTGAACCGAGTACGTGCACACGGCCCCTGCCCTGCGCAGCCCCGGCAGCCCCGGCGCAGAGTGCCTGAGTGGGGCCAGCCGGCCAGCAAGCACCCTGAGCTTGAGTTCCAGTCTGGACTCAGACTGTTTTTTTTCTCATCCGAAACCCGCCCCACACTTTGGACGATGTCGCGTCCGATCCGATCCCAACCGAAGCCACGCAACCTCAGTGAATCGGCACGGCAGCTGCACGCCGCCGGCCCCATGGCCCGCCCCGGCCGCTTTTCTTGCACTCTTCGTACTGGTTTTGGCCGCCGTCGCGTCGCGTCGCCTCGCGACAGACACAACACCTGCTGTGGCGTTATACAACTCGGGTTTCGGACTCTAAACTGGTTAATACGAAAATAAATCGCAGCCATGGCCTGCCCAGGGCGGCGAGCCTTGCATCCTGGCATCGTCGTTGAAAAGAGGGGAGAAAAAGGAAAACGGCAATGGGACGTTCATATTAATAAAAAGAGAGATTGAAAAATATAAGACAGAAACGTTTCATATCTAAACAGGAGCTCAGCGGGGCTATCCTGAATGCCCTAGTTTTGGGACGAAAGTTCATTGCTCCGCGAAGAGCAGGCGGAACTCCGTATAAGCTCAAGCCGCACCTTTACAAAAAATTCTGTTTGAAGTGGGTCAGGATTGTAAATGGCCCACATAAAAAAGTTCCGCTGTGCCCTCTTCACGCCGGCTTTGCTGCGAGCCCCTAGCAGGTAGGCAAAACTACCTGGGGGAAGCACATCTGCTTGGCGGTACAGTGGACTTGCGAGGGGCTGAGCAGACTGAGCAGGCTGAGCCAATGCTCTAGCCATGGCTTGCAGGGTAGAGATTGAAGGGTCGTGCCGTGTCTGCTAGGCTGTTGTCAGCCTCGCCAGTTTTCGTACAGACCGTTGAGAAAAGCGCCCCTCTTTCCCCCAACTCTTTTCCCTCTACCGTTAAGTGATCATCACGAAAAGAAGCCTACGAGGAACCGTATGTCCCGTCTTTCTTCTCCGTGCCCTGTTTTCCCCCCTTCACTTCTCTTCCTCCCCCGGGCCCTTCACAACCAAACTGGCTTTGTGTTCGGGCGGGACGAGACGGAACGGGACGGGGCAGGACCAGAGCAAGGGTTCGTATGGAGCCAAGCCCTTGCGGCCAGGACCGACCCAACAGAACAGCCGCAAGATTTGAGGTCAAAGAGAAACAGTCAAGATGTGAACGAAGGAACAGCGGGCAGCGGGCTGCTGGGCGCTGACCACCGAATGCCAGCTGACTCGGTGTACAGCACAGCGTGGGGCGTGCGCCGGCGTGCGGAGCTTTAACGGTACATCAGGGACCGAAATACAAGACTCCCGACTCAGCCCGACAGAGTGGGCCGGGACCAGGAATCACCTTTTTTATTATGATGAATTTCGGGTTGTCCTCAATTAGGATTTTTTTTTTTTTTTTTTTTTTTGGTGCCCGCTCGAAGCTTTGCAAGCGAGCTTATGCCAGTATGAAGAGTGCTTTCCAGTACAATGTAACTGAAGCTCTCGACACGCGACTCGCGTGTGAAGTTTAGTTGCAACGGATCCCCTCGGTTCTTCGTTTTTTTTTTCTTTTTTAAAATAGAATTTTTTATAGCTATTGTAGTGCATGCTTTGGTTCCATTAGGGTAATTAAATACACACGTCTCGGATTGTAAAATATACTTCAGGGCAACATATTGTAAACGTAACTTTCAAGCTTGCTAAATTCAAGAAACATCAGGCCTATAGCTGCTCCACGTTTAATATGATTTGGCTTGAAAAATGTGAATTTAACATAGCTGGTCATTCTGAGGTGGAGAACATAACAACAGTTGACTGAAATTTATTTTTATGTATATGGAATTTTTTTAATCACAATGTACCATTAATAGAACAGTGGTGCACTGTGCCGAAATGGTAATAATAGAGTGAGGGCATTTTCCTGAATTGAAAATGGCCGAAATCACAGATATAACTTCCGCATAATACTGTATTTACAGAGTAATTCTAATCACATACCACTTGAAGAACATTCCTTGATGACACAAGGTGACATGTATTCTCAACAGGAAAATGGAAGAGAGCTGGTGAGCCTGTGAGCCATGACCAGACTTGTTAGTGCCACATCAAAACTTAAGATAGTAGGGAGCTGTGATTATAATGAAGCTTTGACCCGAAACCAACCAAAATGTGAAAATAAGCTATTAGAAACAAACTCTGAGCTACATGATTAACTGAAATTCCCTATAAAGATAACTGTATCTAAATTATCAGAAAGTAAGCAAGTACCTTTAAACACAATTAGACTGATAACAAAGAAGCCTACAAGTTCTATAACAGAAGATTTCTTCTGTGATATAAAGTGAACATCTGACATTCATATTAACTCACTTACATATACTGGTCTTCAACACAGACAGTTGCTTTTCAAGGAAAAAAACAGAAATAAAACACTTTTTAAAAATTGATTGGGTACAATCTTTTTAAAATAATGATTTACAAAACCTAAGACATTTACCCTTAAATACAAGTTACTTAAAATACCCAACTTCAGAAATTTCCATAGTGCTGTGGCACATCTTGTTGCAGATTTTTTTAAATCATTTTTCTACAATTCAATCAATGAGCAATTTAAATTCAGTTCACAAAATCCAAGTAAATGTTTCTTTTGAGAAATAGAAATAATGTTAAGTCTGCTTACTTATGGAACTGTACGAAGTGTTACCTAGGTCATTTAATGGTCCACCAACTCTGGACATGATGGAAACAAACAAGCACAGATAGGATAAATTTTATGTTTGATTGCCAGAGCTTCATTTACAAAATAATAAGTCACAGTGAATGAGAGTATTAAGTATTTAAAATAAAAAATAGATTTTACAATGAAGAGTACAACTATAAGAGCCCCAATTGGTGCCTTGATTTCTTGCAAGATGTGTATTTTTAAAACCTGTACTAATTGTTTCATTTGACCTCCAAAAATCAAATGAGCGGAACATTAAACAATTAGAAATAAGATAATGGATGGCAAAACTCATTTTGGTTGATGCTGCACGACCCATGTAGTAATAATAAAGCACAATGCAAGGCGTTAATGAATGACCTGATGGTAATAATAAATTAATACATATATTCACAATCTAGTTCAACATTGGCAGGCTTTCTACTTCTCCCATTTCTGTAGCCATATCATCATCCATTGTGAAGCTAACCATAAATTTCAAATTGACAGGAACCTGAAATGGGAACAGGCAACATAATAATAAAACTTGATTTTTCAACAACATGTATCTTACTACTTAACAGACATACCTTAGAAGGGTTGGCTACCAGCATTACTTGAGTAATAGCAGAAGGGGGAAGGAATGGGTTATGAGCAGGGAGCTCAGAGCTTGATGCTGGAAGTAATCTTAACTTGCAGGTCTGGAAAACAAAATGACAGCAACATTATAACATGGAAAAAGATATAAGAAACAGTTCAGTATGTGCAAATGTATGTTCAAGTCTACCTTTGGAACTACAGCCTGGAATACAAAGTTGGAAAGAGGGGATGAGTTTTTACTAATTGTTGATACAACATATACTGATACATCTGGTCGAGGAGTATCTTTAGCTAGATGTAAGACAACTGATATCCCATTCCGTTCGTCCAGGGCAGTCAAAGGTGGAACTGGTCCTGTAAAAGGACAACTTTATATTTAAAAAAACTCTTGTTCATTTTCTGACTGTTAAGGCACATAGTACAATTAACACCTACCAGGTTTAATACTATCCAAAGAAATAGAAATATCATTCAGAGACTTTACTTCTGTAACCTTTGGCACTTCAACAGGCTTGACATCTGTTAATGTATTAGCACTGACACCGTCCTGAATGGAATCAACTACTGATTGTCCTTTGAGTGCATCATCTGTGATTGGTGACCGTTCTTGGGGTGCAACAGTTATTGATATATCCTGTGGAGGCAATGGCTTTGCAGCTAAGCTGATACGGTCTTCAGACAAATCCACCATGGCTTCATCACCATTCAGCAATTCATCAGCACTTAAGAGACAACTATTTTTCTCTTTTTGGACCGATGAATTTGGAATTTGAGAATGATTGCCAATTAGAAAGTCGAGGTCAAGAGAAGCTGTAGCCTGAGAATTATCAGTTACGCTTCCCATGGGTGCAGAGCTGGCTTCATTGCCTACTAAAGTACCATTATCAGAAGTGGTCGATGAACTCCTACCTAATAGATTCATAGGCACTTTAACAGGTGGTCTGCAAAGAGGAAGAAATGTTACTTAATGCTATACCTAAAGGACATACAATGTAGTTCGATTATCAACTTACTTATTAAATTGTGGACCTACTCGCGTATTTGATGGTAAACTCTGTTTCAGTAATGTCTCTCCAAGAGCATCTAAATCCTCAAAAGCCTTCACAGCCCCTGGTTTGTCCTCAACTGATTTTACATTTCCATTGTTGACTGAAGCTGTAATACACCCAAAACCAATTTTTAAAGCACTGAAAATAAACCATTGATAACATAAAAGTAGAAAATATAACTTCTCTCCAACCTGCAGCAGTATTTAAAGACACAGGCTGGAGAAGTGCTGAAGCTGATGGAGCTAATGCAGGTTTTCTAGAGTCCTCAGTTGAAAGCTCCAACAGATCACCTAAGCCTAATCCACCAAGGCCTGAACTACTAACTGGAGTAGTAATACTCAAACCTAAAGAGAATTAGAAACAAAATAAATAAAAATATTTTATACAGCACTCAGCAGACAAAAACTAAAAACTTCACTTCTCACACACCCAGTATAAAAATTACTAGAATAAGGACATACCCAAGCCAGCAAGTTGTTCTGCTGCAGTTGTAACTGAGCCATCACCACTGGGAGTGCTCAGATCCAATAATGACGTTCCTGCAGCAGACGCCTTCACTGTTGTTTTAGAATACTGCAGTGGGCGAGATTCTACAATTACATGTTGGTACCTGGCAAAAACTTGTTTCAATTCATCCATGGTTTCCATGACATCACCTGTGCAAAAGTAAAAAAAAAAAAAAAAAAGGAAAAGAAATGAAGATAGGCACATGGACATTGTACAGTACCACTATTTGAGTTGTAATAACATACCAAACAATGACTCTTCAGGTTTTAAGTCACGGCTTATTTGAATGCTAAATCTTTCACAGCTTTGATGTAACTCTTTAATAAGATCCAAATCCTCCTTGGAACTTGAACCAGGTCGGTAACAATCTAACATTTCTGAGAGTAACCTTGCATTGTTATGGGCTGCCTCCAATTCAGTTGCACGGCGACATATCATTTCAGTTCTCCTTTCATCCTGAGCATAAACATAAAAATTTGAAATGGGGGCAAATTAATTCATTAGCTTTAAAATGTCAGTTAGGCAAAGGTGAAGACTTTAAAATATAAAGGAAGTGTTAGAACAAACCTCTTTCACCATAGTTTTAATAAGCCTATTGGCAGCTTGAAGATCATCTGGATTTTTGCTCTGCAAGAGTTTCTGGAGAAGACGTTGCTTCTTTTCATCTTCAAATACAGAACTCTTGTTGGAAACTGAACCACTCTGTGATGAACTACATGCCCCTCCATCAACAGGAGGCTCATCTGTTACAACGCCCTGCTTGCGAAGCATTTGATATGCTTCCTTGATTTTTGTCTCACGTGGATAGTCCACAGTCCATGAATACATGAGCTGCAGAACTCTGTCTCGTACTGGTTTGGGTGTCTGGCTACCTAAATATTTTGGTGAAACTAGTTTGATCATTTCATTCAAAAAACGAAATTTCCCAATTTCTGTGTGGAATGAGGAACCACATCGTTTCATACATGCTTCTAAAACCTATGGACAAAAAACATCAAAATCAATTAAAATAAAAACAGTAAGAGGGTAGGTAAAGTAAAGGTGAAAAAGAAACAATGATTTACAATGATTCACAATATAATGCCTGTTTTGATCCTCACACAGAGAGAAAATAAAAGGTAAACTTACATTGAGGCTTTGTAATGCCTCCCACTCCTGAGGGCTTTGAATACGTGTCGTGATCAGCTTAGTGGCAATATGAGCACTATTCGGCTCCTTGTTAACCATTCCACAGAAGGCATCTATAGCAGCAGTATCAGTGCCAGGATTTGAAGGACTTGTTGCTCGTTCTGTCAAAAGAGGCAGTAAACTATTTCAGGACAAGATTTTCAGGTGGATGTGGCCTTGAGCTTTAAAGGACACTGTTTCCTGTACCAAGACACTTAGCATCATGGTGCCAGAACAGCAAGATGTACATCACCTGTATGAGCTATGTTCCAAAACACTCCACCAATCATAATACCAAAAAGTTGCTTTTGCTATGTTGGAATTACGGGCCATTTTTTTTATTCTTACTAGGTACACCCATAGTTGCAAAGACAAAAAGTGGCAAGTCAAGAAATGGAAGGGAAAATTGTATGCAAGGGGTTGTATATTGATCATACATCGACAGATGAGTAAATATCAAAGAACCTCGGTTGTACAGATCAACACCGGCACTACCAATGTTAAGCTGACGTTATCAATTGTTTATAGCAGAAGAGACTGATTTCGACTAGGAAGCATAAGAAATATAACCTCATTCCACCATTACACGATTAATCCATGCGAATGAGAGCAAGGACGGGCGATGAAAAATAAAATGCCAAAAACATGATAATTGGTAAGGAAATTTCATCTAAGCCAGTTTCTCTAAATTTATGTTGAGCGAAATTGAAGACCAAGAACTCGAACGTTCCTTGGCGAGAAATAAGTAACCGAAATTTAACCGTTTGGGGGTAGAATTTGGCTACGAAAACATTTCAAGATATCGCAATTTACATGAAACGCTTTACCTAACATACTTACGAATTAATGCCTCTAAACTTGTAGCAACAATGTCCATTTTTTGGCCATTCACGAACTCAATGTTTTGTTGTTGCTGTCGGGTCGTCTGGTTTGGAATGGGTGTGGAAGGGGGGGGGGGGGGGTGGAACGATGGCACGGGGGAGGCACAATGCAGCAAGATTAAGTGCCTCCAAGCGCGCGCCTTTTTGAAATTGAGTGTGCTGTTTTCGTGTATTTTGGATGGATCTTGTGACAGTTCATGAACTGAGATTCTAAAGCTTAAAAATGATTGCAATGATATGAAATTAACAATTCGGACGCGAACGTAACACAAGCATATTTTTTTAAATTTATGGCACTCAATCCCAGCGCTAACCTCAAATCTCAAATTCCATTTATTTTCACTTAATTAGACCGTATGTATACCGAAAAATGACCCTGTATTATGTAACTACGCTACAGGTGTTTTCCATCCCCACGCTTTTCCTATTAAAACGTACGTTTGGGTCGCTTCTAGGGATTGAAAGGGCACTCAACCTGACAGGAATTCAAAATCCCCTCCCTCGGGGCACTCGATCTCGGAGTCAGTTGTCGAGCACCAGGAAGCGGTGACAACAAGTCACGTGGGAAGTCAAAAAGCTCTATAAGTCGCCAATTGGGCTATTTTGAAGGCTAGAATATAGGCAATAAGTAGTACAACGTAGCCCAAAGTAGCTTAATTGGCTTCCTCTTTTCCGAAAAGGTATCATTTTTGAATTTCGCTATTTGGGCTGGGCATAATCTGGCAACACTGGCGGTGACAACAGGTCACGTGGGAAGTCAAAAAGCTCCACATGAGAAGCTTGGCATCATAATTTTTAATTTCTTTCATGGAGTTTAAAAGAAAGATTATGCATATTGGCCCAAATCGGGCGCCCAGGTTAAAGAAATGTTTGAGGTACTTGGGTGAATAATTGAAACATATCAAATAAATATAGTGTATTCTCAAAGTACAACAAATGGAATACAAAAAAAAACAACACACAATCCAAAAAAATATAAATTAAAAACTACATAGTTGACAGAGGGGTGACAAGTATTTAACAAAATCAGTACCAAACTTACAGGAAAGCATTTCAAACAACTACTAAAGCCCGATTAGGCAATAAGGAATCAATTTCAAAATGTTAACAAGGCCAAAGCAAGTATATTTAATCATAAAAATTACTTTTGTTTTAATGCCACTGAGCAATCAACCTGACAAGAAGAGAAGCTTAGGGACATATTGTTAAAACAACTGGCACGGCAATAAAATTGGACATGCCACTACTCGGAGTGTATCAGGTAGAGTACAGCGGCTGCGGCCGTGTACGAAGGGGACCTATGCCGACCTATGCCCCCCAAATCTTCGCAGGGGCGGACCTCCATGATTAATGGGGTCATAATCCAAACCAGACTGCGGGCTTGGAGTCCCGGAGGCCGTGGTTAAGCGAAGGGGGCCTCGGGCAATGGCGCGAGCTAGGGGTTGCCGGGATCCGTCCGGCGTCCGGTCCGGCTCCGTTGCCGAGTAGCGGGTTCTAGACAGAGCCCTCAAAAATCGGGAAATAGGCCGGTGAATGTGAAGAAACCACCCCGTGACCATTCCATCGGGGGGTGGAACCATCCCGTGATCAAACCACTCCCCTGGCCTGTCTCCACTGGGGAGTGGTTTCATCACGTGACGGTTCCACCACCTATGGATAGCAGTGAAACCATCACGTGATGGTTCCCCCCCCCCCCCCCCCCGGTCGAGGTTGGGCGGAGTGCATTCTTCCGCATTCTTAACGTGATGAAACCACCCCCCCCCCCCCTAAAATTGGGAGTGCATTCTTCACGTGATGAAACCACCCCCTTAAAATGGGGAGTGCATCCACCCGCCCAAAGCATGCGATTCTACCACGTTTTGACAGCACTATCGAAACCGCAACTGCCAATGCCTCATGACTGCCAGTGACGAACCTGCATCCTGTGAATGGATCGAACCGGGGGGTGCCTTCATCACGGGATGAAACCACTCCCCTGGCATAGCAGGACAGCAGGGGGGTGCCTTCATCACGGGATGATTCCACCCCCCCTGGCAGAGCGGGACGGCAGGGGGTCCCTTCATCATGGGATGCAACCGCTCCGCCCTTAATATGTGACAGAGGTAGTATCACACCCCCATTTCGAGTTTTCTTTTCAAGTGGTCAAAGAAGAATTTAGTAATGCTAGGTAAACTTTACTTGTTTATTCCTATTCTACATTTATTAAACATTCCACAAGAGTTCAAAATAATAATACAATATCGATGTATAACTTCCATTTACACAACACGGACACAAGATGACTAAGTCATGGCCAGGTAAGTTACTGTGCGAGCCATGATTCAGACTCATTAAGTAAAAGTGTTGACATATTCAAAAGCCCAACACAGTAGTAAAAGACAGAGATCACACTTTAAAAATAAAATAAAAATACAAATATCAAGACGGTTACACATCACACGGCTCCTACATCGGTCACAATACCTTAAATAAAAAATGTAGAAATGTAAAAAGACTAGTAAAGTCGGATGCATTGGAAATTTAACTTGAATTGTATAAATGACACGGCGGGCACGGTGTGCCCATAGAACCTCACTGGGTGGCACATCTTCTACAACTACAGACGTTGTAGGCAGTCCAAGGCACCGTCTCGCCATAGAAACTCCCTCTTCACCCTTGTTGGCAAGCGCCTGGTGGAGGCAATTGCTCACACAGTAAAATGTGTTTTTTTTTTCGGTCAAGGTAAGACTGACCTTAAAAACTTGAAAACTTGAACATACCAAGGGGGCGTTCATTAATTACTTAAGGGCATTGAGGGGGGGGGGCGAGATATCATACGTGCGTGCATTCGTTCCATACATTTTTCTGGGTGCACGCAGGGGTACATTGCGGGTAAGCCTACCCCAGGCTTACCAGGTGCCCCAGACACCCCTCCCCCCTCCAAACACACCCGGGGGGCTAGTGACCCTCATGTCTTGATGCTCTTATTGCACTGAATTCAATGGCACTATTAATTTCTTAATGAATTAAAAAATTTCCTCGGTAAAATAAAAATATATATTATAAAAATGTTGTTTACGCCACAGTAGAGGGTAACAGGCCAATCATAGGCAGGCAAAGTAAAAAGACGTGGGAGTGGTTCCATCACGGGAAGGCGGCTGACAGGCCAGCCGGGTCGGTCGGGTGCCGGCTGGGGGCGGCCTCTGAGAGACCTGCGGCCTGTGCAGGCCGGCTCCGTACCAGCACCCTCGACTCGATAGGCCGCGAGAGCCGAGTGCCTTCGGAAGTCATCCGGGCAGTTCCGGCCCTGTCTCTCTCTAACGACGCGACACCCGCATCCGGCTTATTTCCCGATTTATGAGAGCTCTAGTTCTAGAGGTGTGTCCCGGGGTCAACTAGCAGCCGTAAAGCACCTGTTCCCGTAAGATCACCGAAGCAGGGGCCCTGGCGAAAGCCGGGACGACATATAACGGTCAACAGACCATCAGCCCGTCATTTCTGAAATCATAAATTGCGGTTTAGACAGCTTCATGGCCAGCTTACTCGCACGCACGCTCACGACGCTTGCAGACATGCGGCGTTGCTAACTTTACAGACCCTGGAGGGGCTGTGACCGCGGTTTTTTCGTGAATAAAGTGCTGGACATGAGGTGTAGTTTAGGCTGTCTACCATCGGTCTATATACCTGTTCGGCGTAAGGTTTGGACTAGATTGATTCAGACCGGTAGGGGAGGTCTGAAAAAGTACAGGATGACCCTATAAGTTGTTCACTAGCGACCGTGAACAACGAGAGAGAGAGAGAGAGAGAGAGAGAGAGAGAGAGAGAGAGAGAGAGAGAGAGAGAGAGAGAGAGAGAGAGAGAGAGAGAGAGAGAGAGAGAGAGAGAAAAAACAAATGTCTTTTAAAAACAACAACAATTTATTTTTAAACAATATCCAAATTGAGCATACTTTACATCAACTGGCCACGGTGAAGCAGATTTGAAACTTCAAATGCCAGATTAAAATAAATGATTTATTCATATTTATGTGACATTGCAGAAATGAGGTGGTCCTTCGAAACCTTACTTTACATCGAACCTAATTAGGAAGACAGCTGATGTATAGGCGATATTAAAGTTCGATATTGGTAATTGAATTCAATTCGCAGAACTGGCACAGTCTGCGTTTCTTTTAAGCATGGTCTACTCCCCTCTCCCGGTAAATAAACACCTATTTAGAAGCCCCTTACAGTATTAAATTATATGACGGTACAGGTTTTGGCAAGGTACACACGCTTACAATAACCCTTCTAAATTAAAAAGCCTAGCTAACTATCACAATATGAATACTACTAGGGACCGAACAAAGTATCACTTATGCATCACCTCCTGCACAACTGCCTTCTTTATTAATTAAATATACCATGTCAAGAAAATTTCTCTATGCTGGTTCTCTGTAGAACTTGACATCGTCGATGACTTAGCCCAGTGGAGAAGGAGAATTAAGGGGTCGTCCATATATTACGCACGCGATTTTGGTCCGTTTCCGGACCCCCCCCCCCCCCCTACGTACATTATCGTACAAAATCGCTGACCCTTCCTCCCCCCTGAAATGTACGTACTTTAAGAAAAATTTAAAAATCGTGCATAAAATGACTACAGGGATAGAGAGAAACCAGAAAATTTATTGGAAGCATATGAGAGATTACATTAGAGATAACAACGCTTCCGGCGTAGCTTCCGCATTCTAAAAATTTCTGTCGTAAATTTACGACACCAGAGTCGCTAAGTTAGTGAAACTGCAGAGGCGTTTCCGTAGTTTTCATACGACAAATATCGTTCACACACGAAAGAAGTCGTTTCGTTGTCGTATTGTTTCGACTTAACTCTCGTAATGTAATGACATTCCTCTTTCGGCAACAACTTTTTCGTTATGTTACAATAAAAACAACCATGATCGTTATGAAACGAAAAGTTTGTAAAAAAAAAATCGTTTCTTAACAATTTTTTAAGCAGTGCAGCTGGGCTGGCGTTAGCGCCTTTTAATAAACTTCCAACTGTTGGAAACTTGTTTATTTTTTTTCTCGTACGTACTTTGCATCGAGACCTCCCCCCCCCCCTCCCTCACGTACATTATCGTACAAAATCGCAGACCCCCCTCCCCCCTAAGGTGTGTACGTAATATATGGACGACCCCTAAGAGAGGCATATTACTGCGTCAAAGATTATATTGGCACGACTTTATATCTTATTGTACTCTAGCAGGGTGGCTTTAATATCGACCTAATCGCACCGTAGACGGAAATACACAGAAAATGGCACATGGAGGAACGCGCGAACTTGGCGTGTACACTGTTAAGTATACTGTTCTGTTGTTAATAAAGCGGCAAGTCTTCCACATTTGACGGGGAGTCGTTTTTGGCTTTTCAAATATCCCATGAAAAACATTTGGTAACTTCGTAGCAAAACAAACAAAAGTATCCTCTAAATAGAACGAGCTAAGTTTTATCAAAGAATTCGTACTATGTCGCGCAAATTCAGAAGAAAATGACAAAAGGCGACGAATGTATTTCTTCCTCGCCATATCAGGTCGTTTGACTAATCAGTAGTGGGCATGGCTGTACGTCTACTCGGGGTCGGCGGGCTGCCTCGCGCCCTCCGGGTCGGGTCGCCCGGCCGGCTGGTCCGCTCCGCTGAGGGGCGTCGTCGACGGCGTCCTTGCCGGGGCTCCCGGGGACGTCGGGGAGCCAGTGCGGATGCGGCCAGCGTTGGACAGGTGTCGGAGGCCCTCCCTGAATTCCCGGGACATGCTCCGGGCTGTGAGGCTGTGCACCTGCGTTAAAGAGAAGAAAACAGACTTTGTAGTAGCCCGGCCGCAAGGAAAGTTCAAATGTGCCCCCCCCCCCCCCTTTTCGTCGACCACAAAATAAGTAGTCTTCGGGGGATAGGTCGTGCATGAGCGAGATAAATGAAGGCAAAGAACATCGGGACGGAGAGTTGGCATCGGCATCAGCATCGGGGTGGAGTGGAGAGAGCGTGAGCGGGCCTTCGTGCCGACGATATGTCGCGTCGTGCTACGGGCGTGTGCTGGCTGATGGTGCAGAGAGTGCAGGGCGGTCTGGTGCACGTGCACGTACGGTGCGTGCTCATCGCTTCTTGCTTGCACCGCTCTCTCTCACTCACCCCTCTCAGGTGGCGAAGAGGGCCAGGTACCTGCGCAAGTACCAGCCGCACCTCACACGCACCTGCCTCACCACCGCCCTCTTGTCCTTGGCGGCGAGCGGCGCCTGGCTCTGCGCCGGGCCTTCGGCCGCGTCCGTGCTCACGCCGTCCTTGGTCACGATCACCACCCTGGAGGTGGGGGAGAAGGCGTCTGCGGTCTTCGTGCGGGACTGGAAGGGAAGCGGGAATGGAGAGGGTCATGGGTTCGAACACCCGCCGCCGCCGAGTCAGGCCACAGGACTTCGCCCGCCCACGCCTACCTGGTGCTGGGCGTGCTGGGCGTGCTGGGCCGCGTCCTGGGGCTGCGCGATGAACTGCTTGGCCAGCTCCCTGACGGAGGGCAGCATCGACTCCTCCGACCCGCCGTCCCCGTTGGTCCTGACGGCTGCCGACCACGGGGCGATCGGACTCTCCTGGAAAGGGAAAGGCAGAATTGTTGGGATCCGTCTGCGACAACTGCCGGAACTGTCCTGTACATACTCATTAGTGGCGGCCCTGTCATATGGTCTTACCAGGAGACTGTTCTTTCGGTCCACTCCCGTGACAGAGTGCGCCCTCCGGAGTCCGGAGCCGGACTGATTCCCGTGCAGGGAGTTGATGTAGAAGTCGCGGCCGTACCTGAAAAAGGGCGACAAAAAGGGTTGGAAGTCTGAGCTGCTGAGCCCTGCGGAGTAAAGCCGCAGCTGTTCGGTTTCTAGACAGCCGCCTAACTTTTTCGGGTCGGGGTCCACCCTCAGGGCGATGTGCAGGGACGCGTCCGCGGGGGGTGGCAGGCTGGGGGCGGTGGCCGCGCACTGGGGGGTGGCGGCGAGCGCCGGGGGCAGGTCGACGGGGGCACCCTGGCTGGCGCGCTGCTGCAGCCGCCTCTGGATGTTCTCCGGCGAGTAGGGGTTGTTGGCCAGCGGCGTCGCCTCCAGCCACTTGCGGTGCTCCCGCTCCGCGATCGTTCCTGCGGACAGAAACAGAGGCCGGCGATGAGTCCGCCGCCAGGGTCCTGGCTTCCGAGGCCCGGCCGCCCAGCTTTGCGGTGCACGGCACCCACCTGGCCGCGGCGGCGTGAAAAGGTTGGGGTCATCTAGGCTGTTCGGCGGCGGGCTGGCCCGGGTACCGACTTCCGCTTCCTGCTCCGGCCCGTTCGCGTCAGGCTTGGGCTCCCGCTGCTCTTGCGGCGCGGGCCCGACCCCCACTGCCACCGACGGCTGTCCTGAAGTCACTGCTGCTGCAGCAGCGGTGAACTCAGACATGGCGGCGGAGTGGTCCTGCTGCGACCTCTCCTCCATGTGGGCCGTGGCCTTGGGCGTGGCCTTGGGCGTGGCCTTGGGCGTGGCCTTGGGCGTGGCCTTGGGCGTGGCCTTGGGCGTGGCCTTGGGCGTGGCCTTGGGCGTGGCCTTGGGCGTGGCCTTGGGCGTGGCCTTGGGCATGGCCTTAGCTGTGGCCGTCGTGGTGCCCTTGGAGTCCTTGGCGCGGGTGGGTGCCTCCCGCCTGGTGGGTGTGTCGTACACGATAGTCATTTCGGCATCCTGGTCACGCGCCCACCGCCCTGCCAGGTCGGCGGGGGAGCGCCGCCCCGGCGACAAGGTCAGGGTTGAAGCTCTCCCCGTCGGCGACAGCCTGTCCGGGGTAGCGGTCGGCTTCTCCAGGTTGGCGGCTGCGAGGGAGAATCAGTCCGTTTTATCTCACTGTGACTGTGGACTTCAGGATGCCGTCCTCGGCCAGGACTCAGGACTCACATCTGTCGGTGCGCTGCGCCTTGGGGGCGGGGGCGGTGGACAGCGCAGGGGCGGTCCTCCGCAGCAGCTCCAGGTTGCAGGTTTCGGCCAGGCCGTCCAGGTAGTTTCTGTTCGAGGCCTCGGAGAGGTTCAGGTCCTCGGAGAACTGATCGGACCCGGAGCCGTTGGTCGTGCCGTTGGGTCCCATGCCCGCAAGGACAACCTCCTCCAGGGCGTCATCGCTGCACTCCGACAAGTCCGACGTCTCCTCGGCGTCCACGTCGCCTGGAATAATACAGTTAGAGCGGACCTCCGGACTCCTCTCTCACGTCAGCGGCAAAGGCGGCTTCCTGACGGCTTACCGATGAGGGCCCGGAAGTCCTCGCTGGGGTTGGGCACCAGCATGGGCACGGGCACGGGGTGGTGGGCGTACTGGGCGGCCGGCTTGCGGATCCGCTTGCTCTGGAACAGCCAGTTGTCCTCCCAGGACTGCAGGGGCGTCACCAGCTCCAGGCAACTGGCCGGCCTCTCTTCGTCGGCGGCCTCCCCGCCCACCACATCACCACCGTTGACGTGTCGCCAGCTCTCTTCGTCGGGGCCATGACATGTGCCGTTACGGTGCTCCTCTGCCGTCTCGGAGAGGACGGACTCGCCGGAGGACCAGTCCGCTGTGGGGGCAATAAGGCGGCCAGGGTCAGAGCCAGCCGCGGCCAGGAAGGCCGGCGGGCCAGTGGCGGCCAGTGGCCGGGACACGTACCGTCCACGATGTCGACGCCCAGCTCCGGGAAGGGGACGCGCTGCTTGAGGAACGACAGGGGCAGTGAGGGCGGCCCGGACAGCGACGCCCCGCCGCTGCCTCGCCGCCGGCTGCTGCGCTTCCTGCGCCGCTGCACGACGGGCACCTGGCGGACCTCGTCCTCGTCGCCCTCGGAGCGCTCGTCCAGCGAAGAAGACGCCGCTGAGGAGGACGACGATGTGGCCGTGATGGTAGTCACCTCCTCGATGCACTCCTCGATCTGTGGGGACGAGACGCGCGCGTCAGTAGTCGGTTCCAAGCCGCCCCACTGGAGGCTTTGGGCGCGCGTTTGCGGGCAGGAATTTGACGGGTCGCCGATTGGAACGAAATGGGAGGCAAGAAATGGTCCGCGATGTTCCCCGGACCGAATCCAATCCGAGGCGGGCCGGGAATGCCGCGAGCCGCTGCTGCAGGTGGCCGCCGATGGCCTCCTGCTGCCTGCATTAAGCAAAGAACGGTAAAGGCATTTCGGGAAGGCGCCTCGCCTCGCCGGCCGAGTGCCGGAGTGCCGCTGCAGCGCCGGCAGTGCGGCCGGGCCGGCAGGGCGCGAGGAGGCGGCCGACGTCCCCCGGAACGAGGCGGCTCCGGTGCAGGGGATTCGTTCCGGTCCATAACGGTCAAGGAATGACAGGTCCCGGCCGTCCACAACACGACCCGGTACGAGGCGGATTCTCTGCGACCCTCGGACAAGATCTACGCCACGGGTCTTGTGCGATCAAATTCTTCTGAGTTATTGTCCACGACGGTTTGAATCGAATCGAACTGACCATGAGTGACAGTGGGTCCGAATCAACGTCCTCCAGGGAGTGGTCCAAGTGGCTAGACGAGCCTGTCCAGGACTCGGTGAACGACGACGTGCAGCTGTCGGGGGAGTCGTCCACGGACCCGCCCACGCGCACCTCCAGAGAACCTGCGGGTGCGGCAATGACATCAAAATCACAGTTCAGTGAAGGGGTCCGAAAACTCCCCTGCAGAGAGCTGGGGCCGCGCCCCGCGCCTCTAGCCGCGCCAAGGGGCAGCGACGCTAACGCCGCCGTGCCACCATGCCGTACTCACTGACGAAATTGTTGTTGTTGTTCCTCTTGATGTTCTTGTTGGAGCGTTCCATCACCTGCAACAATAAAAGCCACACATGAAGCGGTGGCGAGGCCAGCGCGAGGCTACGGCGTCAACTGGCTGTCAGTCCGACTGGCGTATCGTCTGCTGCTACCGGCTGCCACTAACCTACGGCATGGCATACGTGTGGGGCGTAGGGCTTCACCACCGACCCCGCCCCGCCCCTCCCCGCTCGCCCCACCCCGCCGCGCTCCCCTCCTCCGCCCCGCCCGGCCCTAGGGTCGGTTCGCTGGCCTCAAATCCACACTGCTTCGGCTTGAGCGCGGCTGCAGTGGCGTAGACATGCAGCCTCGACCATTTCGTTTCCGACAGATGAAAAGGGGGTCGCGACCCCCCCCCCCCCCCCCCCCCCCCGAAACAGCTCGGTGCCCGAAGGGCACCGCCTGGCAGGTAGGCAACCAGCGTGACATCCCGCCTGTAAGTAGGCAAAAAGCGCGGCCTGACCCCCTCCGAAAACTCCGGCCATCTACGTGCCTGTGGGCGGCCAGGGGCCGGAGGGTGCTGGGGCAGGTGTCTCGGGCCGGGCAGGGCAGGGCACCCTGGTCCCGGTACTCCCAGCAACCTTACATCCGATTCAACAGGGGCAAAACTGATGTGAACCCCGTGATGTATTCGATGTCCTGAGACGCTAGCTACGCCGATGTCACCTCGCCCGGGCCGGTGGGTGACGGGCAGTGTCATGCTTATCCACCGGCACGTGCAGGGCTTCGCTGGGCCAACAAGTTTATACCCGGGGTCCACAGCCACTCGTCGCCCGCTGCAGCACATGGCGGCCCGAAGCTGCCGCCCCGCCCCGCCCCGCCCCGCCCGATTGGCATTACATATCTGATATTCCTCAGTACGCCCCCGTGGCGCCTGGCCTTGCAGGACCTCGCAGGAGCCCCACTCCGCGCTTCGCCGCACCTTGTTGACGATAGCGGTGGCCAGGATGTCCTCGTAGGCGCGCGAGGCCAGGTCCTGGACGTCCAGGTCGATGAGGTTGCCGCCTTCGTGGGCGTGGCCGGCGTGCCTGTCCAGGGTGGCCACGTCCTTGGCCAGGTCCAGGATGAGCGCGCGCAGCTGGGCGTGGGCGCGCCCCGGCGTCTCGCACTCGGCCAGCGGCTTCTCTGCGACAGCGGGAGAGGAGAGAGGCGTCAGCGAACAGCACAGGATCACGTCGTGACGTCGGCCGCTCACCGGGGGCGTGTACTTACGGGCCATGGCCATCTGCAGGGAGTACGCGAGGGACGTCAACGCCGACCTCAGTCGCGGCTGGTGGCGTTTGTAGATGCGGCCGTCTGCGAACACGATTTGTGCAATGTTTAGAAACGTTGAAAGAAACCCGCGACAGAGTATCAGAAGATTAGATCGCTGAACAAATGCTCTCTTACTCTTCAGGAGACAGTGGCGGTTTAACTGCTACATCACAGGGGGGGGGGGCGATCCTGAAAATTTTCAGGTGTTTGCCTACCTTTTAGGCGGAGCGCCGGCCGGCTGCTGATCTCACAGGGGAGGCGATCGCCCCCCCCCCCCCCCCGCCCCCCTCCCCCTTAAACCGCCACTGTCAGGAGTTTCACCGAGTCTCACACTGTGCACCGACGAGGGCGCTCGGCGGGGTAGGCAACTCTCCCAAAGTGCGTGTTCTGTTGCGTCGTTGAGAGACTTCCCTCCCCCTCCCCTCCCCTCTCCCCTCCTTTTCCGTCCTCCACCTTCCGTCGATGGCATCCCCGTGCGATGTGCGATGGTTGCGCAGATGCTGCAATGCACTCTAGCTATCCCCCACTCCATGCGTCTTGGGCCTTAGTCCAGTCATCCTAGCCAAAAAAGGGCCGTTTGATTGAAAAATTTGCGGCCAGACGAGCTTTTGGGGTTTGGTAGAGTGGGTCATTCTAAGCAACTCCTAAAAATTTCAACTCGATCTGACGGTAGGTTTTTGAGAAAATCGACCTCAAAGTGGCCAATTTTGAACCTTTTTTTCGGCTTATTATTAAGGCACTCAAGCCGACGCCGTTCCGTCCTAAATAGTCCTAGAGCATTCGGATTTGGTTTAATAGACGCGGAAAAGTCTAGGGATTCTAAATACGTGCAGGTTGCTACACTTTGGAGTGATCGTCTGAGAGGTAATTTGAAAAAACTGAATTTTGGGTCAAAGTTTTCAAATAGTGCAAGTAAGGTTTTCTTAACATTTCTCAAAAACGGAGGCACAATTCAAAAAACGGTTGTCTATAAACGTTGTAGAGCATACACTTAGCTTTAAGTCAAGCTGTCTAGGGCTTCTATGCGGTGATTGGTTACGGAGATAATCGACTTAGAAGCCTACCAGGTGGTGAAAATCGGCATTTCACTATGGCTCCACTTTTGGACCTTCAGCTCGATGCTGCTTGGCCTCAAATTGACGTAGGACTCTCGGGTTTGGCTCATAAGACGCGGAAAAGTCTGAGGATTCGAAGCGTAACCAGGTTGCGGCACTTTGGGGTCCTCATTTGAGATTTATCTTGAAAAAACTGCAATTTGACTAAAGTTTCCCCGGCCGGCCTGGGCGGGCGTTGTTCACACACCTGAGCGCGAAATGTGCTGCAATTCGAAAACCGATTGGGGCACACATGGGCCCAGGCCGGCCGGGGGCGAGCGGGTGACGTCGCGCGACGCCGTTCGGACCCCCTTTTCTCTGACGTCGATGATCACACGAGTACCGGAGACATGTCATTTTAAAGATTAAACTTCGATCTACAGCGTTCATTAAGGAACATATTTTGATTTGTGTAGCCGTTTTTGAGATTTTTGCGAAAAACCTCACTTTTCTCATTTGGAAACTTTAGTCAAATTGCAGTTTTTGCAAGATAAATCTCAAATGAGGACCCCAAAGTGCCGCAACCTGGCTACACTTCGAATCCTCAGACTTTTCCGCGTCTTATGAGCCAAACCCGAGAGTCCTACGTCAATTTGAGGCCAAGCAGCATCGAGCTGAAGGTCCAAAAGTGGAACCATCGTGAAATGCCGATTTTCATCACCCGGTAGGCTTCTAAGTCGATTATCTCCGTAACCAATCACCGCATAGAAGCCCTAGACAGCTTGACTTAAAGCTAAGTGTATGCTCTACAACGTTTATAGACAACCGTTTTTTGAATTGTGCCTCCGTTTTTGAGAAATGTTAAGAAAACCTTACTTGCACTATTTGAAAACTTTGACCCAAAATTCAGTTTTTTCAACTTACCTCTCAGACGATCACTCCAAAGTGCAGCAACCTGCACATATTTAGAATCCCTAGACTTTTCCGCGTCTATTAAACCAAATCCGAATGCTCTAGGACTATTTAGGACGGAACGGCGCCGGCTTGAGTGCCTCAATAATAAGCCGAAAAAAGGTTCAAAATTGGCCACTTTGAGGTCGATTTTCTCAAAAACCTACCGTCAGATCGAGTTGAAATTTTTAGGAGTTGCTTAGAATGACCCACTCTACCAAACCCCAAAAGCTCGTCTGGCCGCAAATTTTTTCAATCAAAAATGCTAGGATGACTGGACTACCTAGCCACGGTCCGAGCTGAGCCGAGTCGAGCCGAGCTAAAGCAAACCGAGCCAAGCCGAGCCAAGCCGTGGCGGTCGAGGTCGAGCCGAGACCAGCCGCGACGCCGTGCTGCAGGTCTGCGCTGCGGCCAGGACCTCGCGTCCTCAGTATAATGGCCGGCACAATTAGCGCCCCCGTTGTACCCCCCCCCCCTTTCCACTCCCTCTGCGCTTGCTGGGCTCATCCTGCAGGTCTCTCTACCCTCTAGTAAAACGTGAAAATTTCTCAAACTACTAATTGCAGACTAATTGTTGTTAATCAATCAGCTGTATCCTGCGGTTCTATGTCCGAATGCTGGCGCCCCGGGCAGGCGGCAGGTGGCAAGGGTATGCAACTTCGGTATTCTTGGTACGCCCTCTAAGTATTCCCGTGGTATTCTTATGGTATTCTCAGGAAAAGTATTCGCAATATTCTCGAAAATGAGAACTAAAGCTACAAAAACAGATATATTACGTGATTTATCTTCAAATTGAGACGGTATTCCGAGAATTTTTATCAAGTATTCCCAAATATTCTTAATGAGAATATATTCTTGGTACGGTAATTTTAGAAGTTGCAGACCCTTGGCAGGTAGGCAGGTAGGCAGGTGGGCAGGCGGCAGGTGGCAGGCAGGTGGCCAGGAGGCACTTGCAGTCGTACTCACACTGGGGGTGGGGGTCCTTGGGGCGCAGGGCGACGTCGTCCAGGCCTCCGGACACGAGAGACTCGACGAGCCTCTCCATGAGCTGGCGCACGCCGGCGGGACCGTCGGGGACGTCAGGGACGTCGTCGGTCTCCCCCATGTCCTCGTCGCACTGCGAGGAGCCATCGCCCGCTGCGGGAGGAAAGAAGAGGATGAGGAGGAATCGAATCACAGAGACAGGAACGGGTCCCCGACAGCCTCCATGGTCTTGGCTCATGTGCCGTGTTAGACTGCCTAGGTTTGGTATGCAGCGGCACGGGCATAAACCTCACCCGTCAATCAGAAGGGCTGCACTGCCGAAAATAGGACAGCAATATGGCATACTATCCAAGCCGATGCAGCGGGTGAAAAGAACGAATCGCAGTAGACGACTTACATACAAGTCACTATGTCTGTGACGACTCATTCGTTTCCCACATCTATCCAGGGGTTAGGCGTAAAGTGACCCTTAAATCTCAAGTTGTTAGGGAAGGAGAGGGAGAGAGAGAGAGAGAGAGAGAGAGAGAGAGAGAGAGAGAGAGAGAGAGAGAGAGAGAGAGAGAGAGAGAGAGAGAGAGAGAGAGAGAGAGAGAGAGAGTAACACGTATACTCAGCCGTTGTCCGTAGGCAGTCAGCCCTCTGGCGACGGGGGCTGGAAACCTATGACGCACACGCTGTCCTCTGTCCCGCCGGCTGGCCAATGAGAAAGCATCACACCGTGCCAAATTCTCTAATAACTCCCCCCCCTCTCTCTCTCTCTCTCTCTCTCTCTCTCTCTCTCTCTCTCTCTCTCTCTCTCTCTCTCTCTCTCTCTCTCTCTCTCTCTCTCTAATTGTCTCTTTATGACCTGTACTGATGTAACCAAAACACTATTGGCGCAAGAAATAAACTAAATACACTCTCTCTCTCTCTCTCTCTCTCTCTCTCTCTCTCTCTCTCTCTCTCTCTCTCTCTCTCTCTCTCTCTCTCTCTCTGCCCACCAGCTCGGCGCGCTATGCGCTATATCCACTACACCACAGTCTCTTGTGGAAAAAAGAAGGCAAGAGGCAGGCGGGAATCGGGAGCCGGTAGCCGCGGCAGGCTCTGCCCAGCACAGGTGCCCCGGGCTGGCAGGAGCCTGGGTCCTGGGTCTGGGTCCCCCAGCGCAGCGGCCCCGGCCCGGGCCATCTCGCCTAACAACAGGTTTCTCCCCGCTGTCATACGAGTCCGTTCGGAACTCTACTCGTTCAGTGAGTCACCTCCGACGTCGTGCTGAATAGCGATACGATCCCCTTCGCCTCTTTCCCGCTCCACTTTTTCAAGCACTTCCTCCTCGCCTCCGCCACCTCTCCCCCTTCCTTTCTCCACCTCCGCCCCGTTATATACCTTCCACTTCTTTCTCCTGCACGCCGAACAATGGTCCCCTAATTACTTTTGTGAACGGAGCTGTTTTTGTCATTCCGAGAGCAAATTATGTTTGTGGCTCAGCGAAAAGGGGATATTGTATCACTGGGAGGCTTGATTGGTCCCGGCGACGACCGCCGAGGCCCCGGACGCCGACCGTCGCTGTGAGGCCGCCGTCAACGGAAGTCCCCGCGGCCACGCTGCCCCGTGGTGGCCTGGGGCCAGGACGCTCGCATGTGTGTGTGAGCGGGCGGTGCCTCCTGATGCACTGTTCGGTGCCGCTGCTCTCACTTTCGTCCGAGCGACAACTCTTGGCCGCTTTTATCACCGCGAGATAAAAAGATGTACGACACGAGTGCGGAACGAATAGAAAACCCGGGCACAGGCTGCCGGGCCCGACGGCCTCGGGCCAGTGCATCATCTAAGCCACTGGAATAAAAAAGAAAAAAAAAGGAGAGAGACATGGGGGAGGGGAAGGGGGGGGGGGAGGGGGGCCGCCGGCTGAGACGAAGATTAGAATCGCAAATCGCACATTGCATCAGGGCGAAATGAGCTACGAAGCCTTGCAGTTCCATGTAGTATCTTGCAGTGCGTTGCAGTACCTTGCAGTACCTTGCCTAGAGAGACTCAGTCTCTGAGTCAGTCTCTCTCTGAGTCTCTCTAACCTTGCCTAAAGCGCACTCTCCTTCCCCTTCGATTCCGGCAGCTGCGTCTCCTGGACAGGTGCTGGTCGCCGGCCGTGGTGCCGGTGTCGTTGTTGTCGGCGGCGTCCTTGCTGTCCCCGCGGCGCCGCCACATGCGGATGAGCGCCTCGGCGGCCAGGATGGCCACGACGAGGAGCGTCTGCCGGAGCGCGCACCGCGACCGCGGCCTAGACACCAGCAGTGAGGCGGCCCCGCCCACCTCCACCAGCTGCAGGCCCAGCCCCGCCCAGTCGTCCATCCTCCTGCTCGTCGGCCTAGTGCAGGCGGAGGACTCCGACGGACTCCGACGCCCACCTCGTCACGCGGGGGCTGGCGGCCTCATCCCCGGCCCGGCGCGATAGCACTGAGCCGTGAGCGCGTGTCGTCTGCTAGCGTCGTCTGCTAGTGTCTTCTAGCGCGTCGTCTGTACACCGCGGGGAGTCAAGAGGGGGTAAAGCTTGCCGCGCGGAGGATGAGGACGTTACGAGTGTACTATCAGTCTCGAAATCACTCAACGGCGACCAGCCGAGCCGAGCCGAGCCGAGCCGAGCACGCGCCCACCGGTGCGTTACTCCGAGCGGTCCGGTCCGGCGCTGAGCCCGCGGGGGGGGGGGGGGGGGGGGCAGGGCTGCCCCGTGCGGCCCTCCACCCGCAAAACAAAAGGTGCCGCCGGCTTGGAAGGCTGTGATACGACTGCAGGTTCGGTGGGTTCGATTCCCACAGATTTTTCGCGGCCAACGCAAAATCAAACTACCTCGATCACGTAGTTTCGAATAGTTTCTGAACGGCCCCTTCCAGGTGGGACTTATGGGAGAACCCATAGTCCTACCCATCAACAATAACAAACTCAGAGTGCACGGATGTGTCACACGCCGGGAGAGCGACGATGCGGTCCGGACGTGATCGGGTTTGGGTTCGGGTTCGGATTCGGGTTCGGGTTCTGGTCCGCGTTCAGACAACTCGGGTACGCAGGCAGCCTCACGGCGACGAAGCACGGTTCTGATGGACGGCAGGTTCCCAAGGGACTCCAAAAAACACGTTGTGAGAGTGGAAGGAAATTCAGAGCTATCTTACCGCACCAATTTCCTTCTGATGTGCCGCGTCCAAGGGCCTCTAAAAAAATACCTTCTTGGTTTTTAGCATATTTTGATCCTTGTGGGATTTCCTTAAATCTAGCTTCCGTATTTAAGACAAATGCTTGATTCTGGCATGGGCCTAAATACGTTATTCTTGATTCAAGAAAATCCCAGAAGCATCAAAATATGCTAAAATCAAGCATACAATTTTGAGAGTGGAGAATCCCGTGTCGATACGACACGTTAATGCCCCCGTGTCAATCCGTTATTTCGGTTCGGAGAAGCGGGCTGCAGCGGCAGCGCACCGCTTGGCGCCACTGTCGCATCTGAATGAGAGGGGAGCGAGGAGCACGGCACTGCCAGAAGAGCCGGAGGAGCCGGAGGAGCCGGAGGAGCCGGAGGAGCCGGAGGAGCCGGAGGAGCCGGAGGAGCCGGAGGAGCCGGAGGACCCATGGTGTAGAAAGCGGCGGCAGCCCGGCCCCGCGGTAATATCCCTCCAATGGCAGCCGATGCGACACACGCAGCCGCCACGTTCCATTCAGTTGCGATTTTGTGGAAATTCTCGCTGCTGAGCGGAAACGGTTCCGGCGCCGCCACGCCCCGGAGCCGCGCATCACGACTGGCGAAAAGCGGCTGCCGCGGAGGCGTCATTGCACAACAATAACGGCCCGGAGCCCGGAGCCTGGAGCCTGGAGCCCGGAGCCTGGAGCCCGGAGCCCGGAGTCCGGAGCCTGGAGCCTGGAGCCTGGAGCCCGGAGCCTGGAGCATGGAGCCCCGGAGCCTGGAGCCGGAGCCTGGAGCCTGGAGCCGGAGCCTGGAGCATGGAGCCCGGAGCCTGGAGCCCGGGTCCCGGACGGGGGTCGCTGCACCTGCACCTGCCGGAGTCGACGGCCAGCGGCCAGCGTTGCTGCCGCCCCCGCAAGGCGGTCTCTCTCACACTCACGGCTATGCCGGCCCGCGAGATCGCTCGCGCCTTCGCGCCTTCGAGGACGGACGCATGGACACCCGCAATGTGTACGACGCTGGGCCGCTGGCCCTCTCCTCTCACTTTCACCGGACGGGGCTCGGCCCGGCACTCGGCATCCCTCAGGGCTCTCCTCCGCACTGCCATCCCGGCAGTGATTTTCCCCCTTTCAAGAAGAAGCTCTCGCATAACTCAGTATACTCACCTCCGAGGCGTGCGTTCCTCGAAGACTTCAGTGTCACGTCCAGGGTTTGCAGCGGCACTCGGATCAGCTTGGGCGCCGAGTCGGTGAACCAGTCGGAGTTGGTCACAGCCACCGCCTTCCCGTTCCTGGGGCACACACGTACAGAACGCTCACGCAAATGTCAAGATGCTCCTTTCTCCCTCGCTCTGGCAACATATACTCTGTGTTGGCGTGTGAGGATGGAGAAAGAATCTGTACAACGGAGTGGATATATCCTCCTGATTGACTTTCACTTCACATATGTGAATGGTTTGCTGCTATTAATGCTTTTTAAACCCCTGAATTTGAAACTTGAGCTGCGTTGGACTGAACCAGAAGAGTGGTGCTTGGTGCTGTGTTCCGTACCCGATCCCATTCCCGACGGGGTGCGGTGCTCCGTTGGCTCCGTTGGTCCCGATGGCTCCGTTGGCGGTGGCGTTCAGCGCAGTCTGTGCCCCTGGCCAGCTGGGGTCCAGGGACGTCCGCTGCACGCTGCCGACAGAAACACATAAACGTTGCAGCGGAGAGGAGACAGTGAGGGTCATGAAATGTGTTGACGGGCCGGTGCTTCCGCTCATTGGTGGAATCACTTCTCCGTCCTTGTCCATGCCGCAGGTCCTAGTGGGCCCTGTGGGAAGCCCTAGAGCTCCGCCCTGTGGGTGCGAGGGAGACGGCGTGCTGTGCGGCCGGCGAAAGGCTGGCCCGGGAGCTCGGGCTCCAAGGAGACGGGGCACGGCACGGTGGCACGGCGCACGCACGCACCGACACACAGTGGAGCGGAGCCAACGAGGCAACCGAGGCGAGGCACCCGCAGAGCCCGTTTAAGACAATACCATCACTTATTCGTTCGGAAAGGATTCTTGGTGAAAGCTAGTGCAGCGCCAGGTAAGGGTGCCCCGCCCTGTAATGCACCTGTCCTTACTACCATTCAGCTCCCAGCTACTCCAGGGCCTCCTCGGGCGGGATGTGCGATCGCCTGTGTGGTAGGCCGTCCCGCCTAACACCAGTGTCTGACGGGCCTGCCTACCCTCGCGCTGACAGGCGCCCCCAGCGCGCCCACTAGGTAGGCCATCCCGCCGAACATCAGTGCCTGACGCCGACCCTCGCGTTGACAGGCGCCCCCAGCGCGCCTAGGAGGCCATCCCGCCTAACACCAGTGCCTGACGGGCCTGCCTACCCTCGCGTTGACAGGCGCCCCCAGCGCGCCCACTAGGTAGGCCATCCCGCCGAACATCAGTGCCTGACGGGCCTGCCTACCCTCGCGTTGACAGGCGCCCCCAGCGCGCCCACTAGGTAGGCCATCCCGCCGAACATCAGTGCCTGACGGGCCTGCCTACCCTCGCGCTGGCAGGCGCCCCCAGCGCCTAGGTAGGCCATCCCGCCGAACATCAGTGCCTGACGGGCCTGCCTACCCTCGCGCTGACAGGCGCCCCCAGCGCGCCCACTAGGTAGGCCATCCCGCCGAACATCAGTGCCTGACGGGCCTGCCTACCCTCGCGCTGGCAGGCGCTCGGCCTCGGCAGTCCCGCCGAATCTCGAATCTACGGGCCCTGCCCTGGAGGGCAGCGCGGCGGAGGCGGACGCCGGTGGAGGACGGCGAAGGCCCCGGAGCGCCGCTGCGCAGCTTCTGGCCGACACGGATCGACAGACAGACGGACACATGACGGCTTGCAGCGGGGTGAGGTTTGCGCACAGCTTGGCGTAGCAATGCGGTGAAAGGGGCCGATAGAGTCCTTCCCCCACCACCGGCACGGCACGGCACGGCACGGCACGGCACGGCACGGCGCGGTGCGGCGCGCTCACCGCACTCACTCGTAAGCTACACCGTCTGCACGGCTCGGCCCCGCGGCTCGGCCTCGGGGCTTGTGCATAAACGACGCCTTCCCGCCAGGGGACAATGCCTGGGTCCGGGACGGCCCCTAGTCTAGCTGCAGGCGCTGTCAGCCACGGTAGATTCGGGAGGAGGGGGGGGGGGAATCGAACCCGCGGCGCAGAATGAGCTGCGTCAGGCTCAGCCTCCCTGGCGCACGCCGTTGGGTGAGGCGGCGGCGCGGTGCGCCTGCTGGGACACTGTGTTTCCGTCCCGGCATAGTTTTCGGGGTGCGATTCACCCGCGCAGGGTAGTACGGCCATAGAAAGGAGAGCGGCAAGGTATTTGAGGCCGCAGCTATGGCCGCAGCACCGCGTGCCAGTGCCAGTCAAGTAGCACCCGGCGGCTCCGCCCTTAGGGGCCGTTCGAAAATTACGTCACACTGTTTGGCCCGAGTTTGGACGCCCCCGTCCCCCCTTGTCACGGCCCGTCACAAATGCCAAAGTACCCAGCCCCCCTTGTGACGTCACATTTCCCCATATGCGCCCCGAAGAACCAAATTTCCATGCCTTTTTGCATATTAGCGTTTTTATTTGACCTGGGCGTGTATTTTCAGCAATATTTTGTTTCGAGACTGTATGAATTCATATGTGTAGGGTGAAATATATTGTTTTAAGGTCAGTAAAAGCAATGACAAATACATATGGCAAGTTTTATTTAGTTTTTTCTACAATCACTGATACTTTATTAAAGTAAAAGTAAAACCGATGCCCTGTCGTCCGAAAATTTGATTCCCGGTTGGAAAGCGTTAGAATAGAAGACTGTGACGTCACAGACCCAAAACCACCCAGCCCCCCTGTCACAGCTGGTCACACTTTTGCGACCCCCCCCCCTACCGTGTGACATAATTTTCGAACGGCCCCTTATCTAGGTGGCCGTGACATTCAGCGGGCACCACCGGCCCTCGGCACAGCCCGCCCACGCTTCCAGGAAAGTGCACTCGCCCTCCCTCCCTTTGGCGGCGCGCGCTTTGAGGTGACCGCTGTGGACTCGACAAACAGGACCGAGTCAACAAAGAGTGTTCCATCCTTTCCCTCCGGTCCCCACCCCACAACACTATAGGACCCAAGGCCCAACAGTATCTGGCGGTACCACACAGTCATCGTGTACCGTGTCGAAGTGTGTGAAAACGTTCCCAGGCTGCTGGTGTTCGAACCCGCGCTGTGTCGAGCGAGCGCAGATGTAACGGAACACACCCGGGCGGACCAGCTAAGGGGGACCCAGGGACCCACCCAGGGGGACCCGCCTAGGGGGAGCCGCCAAGGGGGACCCAGGGACCCACCCAGGCCAGGGGGACCCGCCGAGGGGGACCCGCCAAGGGGGAACCGCCAAGGGGGACCCAGGGACCCACCCAGGCCAGGGGGACCCGCCAAGGGGGACCCGCCCGCAGGGGGACCCGCCCGCAGGGGGACCCGCCAAGGGGGACCCGCCAAGGGGGACCCGCCAAGGGGGACCCGCCCGCAGGGGGACCCACCAAGGGGGACCCGCCAAGGGGGACCCGCCTGCAGGGGGACCCGCCTGCAGGGGGACCCGCCAAGGGGGACCCGCCAAGGGGGACCCGCCCGCAGGGGGACCCGCCCGCAGGGGGACCCGCCCGCAGGGGGACCCGCCCGCAGGGGGACCCGCCCGCAGGGGGACCCGCCCGCAGGGGGACCCGCCCGCAGGGGGACCCGCCCGCAGGGGGACCCGCCTGCAGGGGGACCCGCCAAGGGGGACCCGCCAAGGGGGACCCGCCCGCAGGGGGACCCGCCCGCAGGGGGACCCGCCCGCAGGGGGACCCGCCAAGGGGGACCCGCCTAGGGGGACCCGCCAAGGGGGACCCACCAAGGGGGACCCGCCCGCAGGGGGACCCGCCCGCAGGGGGACCCGCCCGCAGGGGGACCCGCCCGCAGGGGGACCCGCCCGCAGGGGGACCCGCCAAGGGGGACCCGCCAAGGGGGACCCGCCAAGGGGGACCCGCCAAGGGGGACCCGCCAAGGGGGACCCGCCAAGGGGGACCCGCCCGAAGGGGGACCCGCCAAGGGGGACCCGCCAAGGGGGACCCGCCAAGGGGGACCCGCCAAGGGGGACCCGCCAAGGGGGACCCGCCAAGGGGGACCCGCCAAGGGGGCGTGGTGCTCGACGTGGAAGTTGGAAGAAGACGCGTCTACTCAGCCGGGCGACATCGACGTGACGGCGGATGAGGACGGCGGAGGCAGGCCACGCCACGGCTTCACATTTTTTTGCGGTTCAGGAAACATTTTTACTTGCGATGGAAACGGGGATGGACATTTTCCCGTGAGACGCGCCAGAGACGGTATGGGCGTACGGTACATATGCCTTGCAGGCCTTGCAGGGAAGGGAAGTGCATGGCATTCCTTGCAGGAGCTCCACTCCCCCGACGGCCGGCGGCGGCCAAGACCAGTTGCACGCCACGCACCTACCGGGCCTACCTCCGCCGCCGCTGCACAGCAGCAGCAGCAGCAGCGGCAGCGGCGGCAAACGTTACGTCGCAGCCGCGTCACGTGCACTCCAAGCACGCGGCACGCATTTTTCAACACGATTCAATTTTGGTGCGGGTACACGGACGGGCAGATAGATGAGAGCTGGTTGCTGGTCCCGGGTTCGACTACCGGCCCCGGCCTGCATATGCACGGGCGCGCGTCATTTTCATACAATAATGTTGGCATGAGCATGCGCCTTTTTTGTGGGGCCACAAGGTGGCAACACTGTCGCCTGTCATGTCGCCCGCTAGCCTACATATAGGTTTCCGGTGGCAGCCCCGCGGCCTGCGCCTGGCTGCCTGCCTGCCTGCCTGCCTGCCTGCCTGCCTGCCTGCCTGCCTGCCTGCCTGCCTGCCTGCCTGCCTGCCTGCCTGCCTGCCTGCCTGCCTGCCTGCCTGCCTGCCTGCCTGCCTGCCTGCCTGCCTGCCTGCCTGCCTGCCTGCCTGCCTGCCTGCCTGCCTGCCTGCCTGCCTGCCTGCCTGCCTGCCTGCCTGCCTGCCTGCCTGCCTGCCTGCCTGCCTGCCTGCCTGCCTGCCTGCCTGCCTGCCTGCCTGCCTGCCTGCCTGCCTGCCTGCCTGCCTGCCTGCCTGCCTGCCTGCCTGCCTGCCTGCCTGCCTGCCTGCCTGCCTGCCTGCGGGCTGGCTGGCTGGCTGGACCTGGACCGACCACCGACCCTGTGCCTGTGCCTGTGCCACTGGGTGACACCGCCATCGCCATATTTCCGGTTCCGTTGCGGTGCGCACACAAACACACGACCTGCATTTCGGTTCGATTCGGCTGCAACGCGTCCCTGAAACATTAGGCGGGGAGTGATGTGAAGCGCATGACGGATCGTGGGTTCAAATACCGGCGCTCGTGATGAGTTTGCAACTCTTCCCGTTCGGGGCCAGGGTCGCCTATTTTTGTCCGGCGGCGGCCTGCAGCCCGCGGGAAACACAGAGTGCCGACGTTGCCGCGACGGTCACCGTATCAAACGATATTCCGGGACATTCAATTTTTTTCCCCCTGCAGAGGTAAAAATAATGCACCTGTTGGGGACGTTGTTAGCAGCGCGTTACACCGGCGCGTCGAGGCCGAGCACTGTGCGCTGAGCTGCGCTGTGCTGTGTGGGAAAGTGGAATCAGATTGGCATCAGCCGGCGCCGCAAATGAGCCGCGGGGAGACGAGAACAGAGTGATTAGAGCAACAATAACAGCAACTAGTGCGCCGGGCCGCGCCGGGACGGGCCGGGCCTCCGGCCTCCGCGGCTCCGCGGCTCTGCGGTGTGCCGGCTGCCGGCTCTAACCCGCCGCCTAGTTCTCCATCCCGCTGGGCCGGGCCGCCGGGTAGAGGTAGCGCTCCTGGAGACCTAATGCCAGTCGGGCACCGTTAACACACACACACACACAGGACACACACGCGCGCGCGTACTATACAGAAAGTAAAACTGTGCAAGGGGGAGTGAAAATATAAAAACAAATGGCTTTTTTTTTCACTGTTGAGTGGAGTATGGACTCCACGAGGACGAGACGCGTAGGGAAACAATGGGTCGCTTCGCTTCGCCTCGCTCCGCTCTGCCCCGCCCCGCCTCCTCTCGCTTCGCTTCGCCTCCCCTCGCTCCGCATCGCCTCCCTTACCCACGGCGGGTGGGTGAGTAGCCAATGGCTCCTGACGCGCCGGACCAGACCAAGTCGGGCGTAACGCTCTCCGGCACCGCCTAAGCACGGCCTGGGCACGGCTAGGTGGGCGTAAGGCGGCGTGCCTGCGGGGGGAAGGAGGGGGGAGGGGGGTGGGGTGGGGGGTAAGTACAGAAAATGAGTTCCACGTGGTTCAGGGACACCATCTTGGCACCTAGTGGCCGCCCTAATTCGTGCATTGTTTCGGCAGGCTCTGCCTGCTCAGGGCTCCGGGCCCGGGCCCCGGTCTGGCCACTTGAGCCGCGGCGGCTTTGAGAGAAACAAAAATTACTCTGCTTTCCAGCTGTTGTCTTTCGTTCCTGACTGTTTTCATCTCGCCTCATTCGCCGTACACCTCGTTGTAGTTTCTTTTTTTTTTCTCTTTAAAGATTGAGAAGAAAGCTTTGAACGGAAATAAGTGTTCGGCGAAGGCGAGTCCCCTGGGCACGTAGCGCGCTCACGGACCGAGTGCGGAGGGGACGACAGGGGCGAGGAGGGCGCCGAGTGGTCAGTGACCGCCAGGCAAACAAAGCCCTACAGGGTGTCGTGCGCGCCGCACGCGCCCAGCGAGGCGGCCCTTGGCGGCTCTCGGCTAGGACTCCTCAGAGAACACCTGTGCTCTGACCGGACGATACTTCCTTACCTCTTCTGATAGGAAATGAGGAAGTTCAAAAGTCACAAAAATAAAGTAAGGTAGGTCCCGGTGCCGGCACCCTTTGCTTCCGTGTCGCTGCCCTGCTGCTGCTGCTGCTGCTGCTGCTGCTGCTGCTGCTGCTGCTGCTGCTGCTGCTGCTGCTGCTGCTGCTGCTGCTGCTGCTGCTGCACCCGCCCCTTTTGTTCCCTATACTTGGTCCGGTCTCACAATGCAGTGACCGGCCATGTTTGGCAGAAGTAACAACAGAGCTCCGGTCCGGTCCGGGTCGGTATAGCCGGCATAGCCTTTACGTCGTGTGCTAAGACCTACGCGCGCCAGCGGGCGGCGTAAGCGCAGAAGGCGGCCAAGAGAAGAAACTGCGACAGCCGTTCAGTGTGAGTAATCGAGGCGGAGAAAGACCGGCAGCTCGGCTATTTCTCAAGGGCGGCTGCGAAATGCACAAACGCCTCGGCCGCATTGAATACGTCATAAAGTGTGATTGGCATTGGACGGCCCGTTGGCGGCCCTTCAGCGCGGAGAGCGCAGAGTGGGCCAGGGCCACAAATTACTTTCACTCTCAGTTCTCCCTGCTCCCGCAGAAGAGGACGGAAAGATTGCGGAATTGAACGTGTGTCTATCACGTGGTAATAGAAGGGCGCGAAGCAGGTGCTGGAGACGTTCCGTCCGGAGGGGAGGGTGGTGTCCCGCGCCGCGCCTCCGGCGGCCTCCGGTGGGTGCCCCGGGCACCCTGGGCCCCGGGTGTCCCCCGGCAGTGATGGGCCGGCTGCCGACTTCGGCTACGGCCGGCTTGAGCCCAACGCGGTTTGTTCTCCGACCGCACCTCGGCGATAGAGCAAAGCGTTGGGGAGCTCCGCCGAGCTCTGCGGTCCCGCTAGCTGTGCGGCTGTGCGGGTTCGAAGCCTTGTGTAATGCTATACGTCGTCAAACCTCAGCGCCGCCTTCCGGCTCGGGCTTTGGCTCCGGCTCGGTCCCTTCCCTTCCAGCCGCTGCAAGTGCCGCAGGGAAGTACACTCAGCGCCAAAACCATCACCCGTGGCTGGGGGAAAAAAACTAGTCTTTACAGCACCACGACCGCGGGACGGGGTGCCGCAGCGAGGAAGACTGCTGGGGGCCCGTTCCCTTCTGTTCACTTATCTCGTTGCGAGCCGAAGCTCCACGCCGGGGGAGAGACTGGAGGAGAGCAGTGACTCATCCATCCGTCAACTCAGTCGACACATTTACTCCTCAACCTCATCGTATTTTCGCGCGGTACATCACGTCTCCTGGCAGTGCGGCTGGGCTGCGGTATTGAAGGTGCGGCCCGAGGTGGCCAGAGGTCACCGCACAGGTGCTCGGCCCGGGCCCGGGCGCCGCCAGGCTCCGCCAGGCTCGGCTAGGAAGCAGGAGGAAAGTGGCGATGGCATCTCACCTAGTCGGAGCTGGACTCGGCCGGGCTGGCAGGGCAGGCCAGTGGCAGGCTAGGCCCCGTGCTGCTGCTGCTGCTGCCTCCGCCGCCGCCGCTGCTGCATATTCCGGATCGGCTCGCCCTGGACCAGCCTCTGGTCAGGTGGCCGGTCCCTTCCCTTCCCTTCCGGATCAACGCACTCGGAGCTGGCCTCGCGGGCACCACACCACACCGCAGCGCAGCCCAGCCTAGCCTAGCGCGGACACGTTGCGGGCACGGCGCGAACACGCTCCGCCACGGGTACCGATACCGCTACGCGAACACTCTCCTGCGGCCGCCCGGGCCTTGTGGGGGGACTTGTGACTCGCCGCGAACCCACCGGAGTACTGACTGGCGGTGCCGGTGCCGCTGGCTGCCGCCGCCGCCCAGCCCAGTCCACCCAGTCCAGGCGGGCGGCCCCAGCCCCCCCCCCCCCCGCTCCGCCCTTTCTAACCCCCCCCCCTGCCCTCCGCCGGCCCTCAGTGCACTGGTGCCACACGGGAAAGCCTTCCAGACCCCCAGGACCCTCAGGACTAAATCAGGGGGCAGCAACTGCCGGGATAAACATGAAAATGTCGGAAAGTGGAACCAGTATAGGGCCTAAGCACTAGATTGTTACCTAAACTAATGTTATTTCACAAGCGACAGACCCGATGGCGCTTGGTTTTTCGTATCTCGACGGATTAAATGAACTTAGACTCCAGCAGCCGCCAAACGAAGTTCAGCGAAGCCCCGGCGAGCAGACGACGCCTGGCCCGTATTTTTGTGGCAGGATATTCTCCTCGACCTTACCACTCACATCCAAAGGGGGTATCCAAAAAATATCCCATGCGACACAGCATCTTAATAATCACCAAACTGAAAACGCGTATATCGGTTCGGGCTGTAAAGAATTTTCCGAAGTTGAAATACATCCGCGTAGACCCTGCGCGAGGCTAACGGTGGTAGTCCAATATGGCGTCCCTCCCAGTTCCCGTATTTCGACTTCCCGGCCGGCAGGGCCAGTGAGTCCGGAGTCTGGGTCCAGAGATTTTGTTAGGCGCCAGACAAGGCACTCCCAAACCTTCAGGTCGTGGAGGTCCGGGCACTCCAGAGGGTGAGTTCCCTGCGGGGGGGGGGGGGGGATCCTTTATCAGCATTCATTCGGCGTTTGCAAATTTGCATCGCACCGAACTACGAGATAACGCCGAGTCGAGCCAAACCGAGCTGATCCGAGCTAGAGGCCACCATAATAGCAGCGTGCCGGACAGGAAGGAAGTGGCGGGTGGGACAGGGCGGGGGGCGGGGCCCGGACGGGCGTGGCCGCGGCGAGCAGGACGCAGAACACGCGGTGCGGGACACGCGGTGCGGGACACGCGGTGCGGGACTAGGGCTGGGCGGTTAAACGGTTAACCGGTTTCGAATCCGGTATTTTTTGAAACCTGAACGAAGGTTTCGGGTTTGAAATAAAACCGGTTAACCGTTATATCGGTTCATTCCGGTTAACCGTTTTGGCATCGGAATCGGTTAACCTGTCAAAAGGTTTCACGGGTTTCACATCATAAATGGCTTCCTCTTGCGTAGTGGTAGTGCCGAGCGGGGCAGAAAATAAACAGATTACAAAAAATTTAACGGTATATCATTCTTTGTCATACTCCTTGTTGCGGATAGTTGAGGTTTAACCGATTAAAACCGTCAAATCGGTCTTATGCAAAACAATTTTGGAAGGTTAACCGGTTCATACAGAAAAACCGGTTTTCAGGTTAAAACCTTTGGGAAGGTTAACCGGTATATACCGTCAAACCGGAAACCTAAACATCAAACGGTTTTTCCTGAAACCTGATACCGGTTTCAAAAACCCGTAACCGCCCAGCCCTATGTGGGACACGCGGTGCGGGACACGCGGTGCGGGACACGCGGTGCGGGGAACGCAGGAGGCATATACTGACCTGGCCCAATGCAGCACCGAGTCCACCAGGAAGATGACGCCCGAGATGACCCCCGCGAGCACGCTGAGCGCGCCCATGGAGGCCACCAGGTTGAGGAGGGCGCCGAGCATGGCGCTGTCTGCCAACAAAAATTAAACAGTGATAAGAGTTTCCATGGCGGGTGAAATCGTCCACGCGACAGGACAAGGGTCTTCTCATGGATGCTAACGTATTGTATCAGATGCAAAGGGGAGCACGTAGAGAAAATGGGCCTATGTGTTTTCGCATCACACCACAGGAGCCGGCGAGAACCAAAGGCGAATCGGTCGGCTATGTATCCCACACTTGTTATTCGAGGGCGCGAAGCGGGAAGACCGGAGCCGGGCGGGACCGGAGGGACCGGAGGGACCGGAGGGACCAGAGAGACCGGGTGTAGAGAGGCTGATGTGGAGATGGTATCGACAGCGGCGGGACACAATGCCCGGAGCCCGGAGCCCGGAGCCAGAAGCCCGGAGCCCGGGTTTCGCTAGGCTGCCGATCCATTAGGCGTCGTACCTCAAACAAACCCACGTTAAAAAAACAAAACAAAAAAAAACAGTCTTGAACAATGGCCATAAATCTGGACAGAACGGACACTGTAATCTTGGTTAAATCTATTTGATCCGCACACATTCGCAGATTTGTTACTTGCCGAGACTATCTTGCTGAGCTGATAAGAGGCACCGTCTGTTATCAGGATTTGTGCAAGGCGAGTCACTGCTCACACAGGCCATCGTCTAAAGCACGGCCACATTCATTCTTAATCCAAACCCCAAGCAAAGGGGATGATTACGCCAGCTCTGCCATGTTGCCTCTAATGTGGGGTCCGCTGAGAAGAGCAGTCACAGGTGAGCGCGCGTAGAGCCTCCAGCCCATCCCTCCACCCGGGCAGGGCGGAGGAGCTAGGCGGAGCGAGGCCTCCGAGCGAGCGTGCGAGTCGAATGGGCTGCCTACCCTCCGGGCGCACGGTCGGCTGCTGTCCCCCTCCCAGCCACGGGGCCTACGGCACAGACTCCCGTCCGCGAAATAACTACTCAGAGCCCGGGTAGTGAGCAGGACAGAGAAGAGATATATTTCGTATCCTTCTCTGACTCGCCAGTCGTAGAACCCTCTCTGACTCGCACAGCCTAGCATATTGCAACAGCAGCAGGTGGCAGCAGGCAGGGCTGCGCCACGGGCTACGGGGGCCTTATACGGGGCAAAGAAGGGAGTCAGGGGCAGCCAGAGGCAGCCAGGGGAATCTTGTGTGGGCCTAGTCGCCACCTGACACAGAACCGAACATCATCAGTTCCCCGTCTGCACGCAGCTATAAAGCTTCCACGCAGATACTGATGAAACGAGGCGAGTTGAAGTGACGCGGGAACGATATTCGTTTAGAGAGCACTGCGGAAACCACAAAAGCTACATCGACTGTAAAAAGCAGTGTTCAGAATGAGCGTTACGCGGCGCCATGCGCTGCCAGGACTCGCCGTACTTAGCCAGGCTCAGCACATCCTTCCCACGATGCACGCGAGTAAAGAAATGCAAGTTTGACGAGAGAGAGAGAAAAAATGTCCAAGGTCGAAACTGGTCGAAACCTCTCAAACTTCAGAGAACGTCCGACACCAAGTCAGAGTTGTCGTGGAAAGATACGTTCTGCAGTGGTTTTGATGAATGACATCACCCTGGCCGAAAGGCGGTTCCGTTTCCAGGACCAGAAGTTTAGTTCCTCGAGAAACTCGTTCCCCAACTATTCCCCCCTCCCTTCCATCTCCCCTCGTTCTCTCCCGTGTCTCTCAATGTCGAGGAAACAGTTTCGTTTCCACTGTCCTTCTTCCGTGTATATTCCACCCAACGGGAAAAAAGGCATCGGAAAGGTTGACAACTCCCTGCAGAACCGTCAGCTTTCTAAGAAATTGATTTGTATCCCAAATTGTATACAGTCAGGCTGAGGGACTGAGACTCGACGAAATTATCCAGAATATTTCTGGCAGTTGTTCCTCCCCTCCCCTCTCCCTACTTCATCCTCCGGGACGCCACTTGTTTCAGCAAAACGCTTTCTTGTACACTGCCGCGGCCAGCGAGATTCGAGTGTATACTATAATGATCAGTGGCCCCATCGCTCCCTCCTGCGGAGTGACGCAGGTAAAACGACACGCCGACTCGTTCAAGTTTTTATATTTATTTCTGCTATTCTCTTTCTTTTTGCGATCGGTCCTCCCGTGGCGAGGAGCGGACGTGCGGACGCCAAGGCGGACGCCACACCACACACGTCTTCCCCTGTTTCTTCTTCTTCCTCGTCTCTCTCTCTCTCTCTCTCTCTCTCTCTCTCTCTCTCTCTCTCTCTCTCTCTCTCTCTCTCTCTCTCTCTCTCTCTCTCTCTCTCTCTCTCTCTCTCTCTCTCTCTCTCTCTCTCTCTCTCTCTCTCTCTCTCTCTCTCTCTCTCTCTCTCTCTCTCTCTCTCTCTCTCTCTCTCTCTCTCTCTCTCTGCTCTCCGGCACACATGACTTGTAACAACTGGTCGGTCGTGGCGGGTCCTGGCGGCAGTAAAACGCTTGGCGGAGGCAGGATGAGGTAATGGCTTGTTGGTCACAACAGGGCGATACGGGGAGTAATCGGGGTTCGGCGGTGGCGGCGGCGGCGGCGGTGGCGGCGGTGGCGGCGGTGGCGGCGGTGGCGGCGGTGGCGGCGGTGGCGGCGGTGGCGGCGGTGGCGGCGGTGGCGGTGGCGGCGCGGACACAAATCTCCTTGC
Source organism: Odontothrips loti (assembly GCA_038380765.1). Taxonomy (NCBI): domain Eukaryota; kingdom Metazoa; phylum Arthropoda; class Insecta; order Thysanoptera; family Thripidae; genus Odontothrips; species Odontothrips loti. The sequence goes on along the minus strand of CM076244.1, from coordinate 21,895,063 downwards.
CGCCGCGCCCTGCCCTCCCAGCCGCGCCCTGTCCCCCGCCCCGACCTCCTCCCGACTGGAGCTGGAGTGGAAGGGTCAGTGTAAGGTCGAAGCCCATCGCACACGCAGCCGGGCGTCATAACAAATCCTCCGCACTGAGAATGAAAAGCGTCACAATCTTCGACCAATGATTTTGGTCGATAAAGGATATGAAGACGTTGGTTTAAAAACTTCGGCATTACATTATTGATGATTCGAGACCTGAGTTAGACTAGCTTGACAAAACTAGGGTCACATGACCTTGTGATTGGTAGGCCTCATCGCGGCCAACCACATATACCGCAATTTTCATCAGAAAATTTCATAGGACCCCATTTTTGGAATCACATGGCACCAAGCTGAGTATACCTCAGATCTCCATTCTTCGATGCAATGCCAAGTTTTCAAAACGGCCTACTCGAGTCCCTTATCGCCAAAAATTATGCGATTATCACCACCCTTTAATTTTCAGTGTCCAATGAAACAAAATGACTGGACTCGCAGAAGCAGGCGCGGATCCAGGAAGGGGGGGGGACAACGGTGTCATTGCCCCCCCCCCCCCCTGAAGCATCTCCTGCGCTCGAAGGGCGCCGGAAATGTAAGCAACCGGCGTAACTTTTCCGCCTGTAAGTAGGCAAAAAGCAGGACATTGCCCTCCCCCCCTGAAGCCGCTCCTGGATCCGCCAGAAGGTCATCGGTTCAAGTACTAGACGAATTTTTTTTCCTGTGCATAGTCTGTTTTCAAAACCCTGTTCTTCCGCCGTCAAGACCTCCACGCCGTTGTTCTTGTTCCTTTGTCATACATTTCTGCTTGTCGCCAGGCGCCGCATCCCGGTGACATTGACCGCCAACCTGCGAGCGTACGTGTTTGTTTGTTTGTGTGTGTAAGTGTGTGTATGTGTGTGTATGTGTGTGTGTGTGTGTGCGTGTGTGTGTGCGTGCACGCGCTCCCCTTCAATTCCGGTGCAGCAAGCGAGAGCTGCACACCGTCTGCTGGCACTCCGCCGCTCCTCGCTCGTTGCCCTCCGCCACCCTCGGCCCCGCCCCGCCCCGCCCCGCCCCTCCGGACCCCACCGCGGCCGGGGCTCCACCCTGACCCGCTTCTCATCACGCGCACATCCATTCATTGTGCGATGGGCCGTGCCGGGCCTACGGCACTGAGGGCCGGCCGGGAGGAAACGGTCTTAATTTGCCGCCATCGCAGGGCGGCTATACATCCTTATACTACAGCAGCTACATGTATGCTTCTGTCCTCAGTGGCCTCCCCTCCCCCTCCGCCTTCCTCCCTGCCTCTTCATTGGTTCTGAAGCCTCCGGGACGAGGCCCTCCCGTGCGGAGCCCCTCGCGGGGTAGGCCAGCCCGCCGGGCGCTGGAGCTGTGCGGGAATGCCTACCCGGCGGTTCGCAGGCGCTTGTCGTCACCGCTACGACGGGACGCTGCGGTTTCCCGTCCCCCAAAACAAAACTCTGTTCCCCTCCCTCCCTCTCCCCCTGCCCCTCCCCTCCCCTTCCCCCAAGGCTGTGCGTTCGGCGGCGCCCTGACAGCAGGCCAGCCTAGACAGGGGCAAAAAAATGCGAAGTGAAAAATGTCAATGAGCGAGATCGAATTCGGATGCTATAACAAAATACAAGATCTTAGAGTTTTAAGTGCGAAAATAAATCAAAATTAGATTTGTGCGAATTAAGGACTACAAACGCCGATATCTCAAAAACCGTAAAAGTTACAGCGTTTTCCTTGAAATTTAAGCCCATAAGAACCCTACTTTTGATCAAATTGACCTTAGAAAATATTTTCTGCAACATTTATTTTTACTGCTGTAAGGGGCAGTTATGCCCAACTCGGGTGCCCTGCGCGACCCCTTCCGGTGATCGAAAAAAAATAATTCGAAAGTCGCAAAGATCTTGTATTTTGTTATAGCATCCGAATTTGATCTCGCTCATTGACATTTTTCACTTCGCATTTTTTTGCCCCTGTTTAAGGCCAGCCCTCTGCCTTCCGGCTATGCGTTTTGTTTTCCCCCATTTCCACTCGCGTTCGGCTCGAACCCGCGGGACTTAGCCTCGACTTAAGGCCTATTCATTATGCAGAATTCAAAGTCCCATGCCCGCGAGCGGCCGCGACGGCTCGCGGAAGGAGGCGGACGGCGAAAAAATGGCGGCCACAAAAACCGGGGGGGGGGATGCGATCCGAATATCAAATGAAGATTTTTTGTCCCGACTGGTGTGCGTATGTGTGAAAAAAAGCGTTTGTGTATGTGTGTGTGTGTGTGTGTGTGTCAGCTCAGCTGTTCGAAGGGAGTGACGTGGGCGGGTGCGGAGCGTATCCAAAAAAGGTCAGGAGGATTTTTATTATTTGTTTTTGCTTCCGGGGGAATTAAGGGGGGCAGCGATTCAGTTTACCGAAACCATCCTGAAAGGTGGAGACCGCTGTTAAAAGTTGGAATATGTATGCAGAGTGGGCTGTGTTTTTGCCGAGCCCGCGGGTCGGACCGTGCCCTCTGCGGACATGCCCGACTGTGCCCGGCTGTGCCCGGCTGTGCCCGGCTGTGCCCGGCTGTGCCCGGCAGTGCCCGGCTGTGCCCGGCAGTACCCGGCTGTGCCCGGCAGTGCCCGGCTGTGCCCGGCTGTGCCCGGCTGTGCCCGGCTGTGCCCGGCTGTGCCCGGCTGTGCCCGGCTGTGCCCGGCTGTGCCCGGCTGTGCCCGGCTGTGCCCGGCTGTGCCCGGCTGTGCCCGGCTGTGCCCGGCTGTGCCCGGCTGTGGCTGTGCCCGGCTGTGCCCGGCTGTGCCCGGCTGTGCCCGGCTGTGCCCGGCTGTGCCCGGCTGTGCCCGGCTGTGCCCGGCTGTGCCCGGCTGTGCCCGGCTGTGCCCGGCTGTGCCCGGCTGTGCCCGGCTGTGCCCGGCTGTGCCCGGCTGTGCCCGGCTGTGCCCGGCTGTGCCCGGCTGTGCCCGGCTGTGCCCGGCTGTGCCCGGCTGTGCCCGGCTGTGCCCGGCTGTGCCCGGCTGTGCCCGGCTGTGCCCGGCTGTGCCCGGCTGTGCCCGGCTGTGCCCGGCTGTGCCCGGCTGTGCCCGGCTGTGCCCGGCTGTGCCCAGCTGTGCCCGGCTGTGCCCGGCAGTGCCCGGCTGTGCCCGGCAGTGCCCGGCTGTGCCCGGCTGTGCCCAGCTGTGCCCGGCTGTGCCCGGCTGTGCCCGGCTGTGCCCGGCTGTGCCCAGCTGTGCCCGACTGTGCCCAGCAGTGCCCGGCTGTGCCTGGCAATGCCCGGCTGTGCCGGCGCGCACGCCTCCAGCCTCCAGGGTCTCCGGGCCGGGCTCCGGGGCCCTCCCCTCCGGGTCCACCGATGTGCACGCCGCGCACGTGAACCAAGTGGGGCCCTTGGTGGGGCCTGCAAGGCCTATGAGGGGCCTGGTGTTCGGCAAGGGTAATCGGTACGCACATCCACGGAGGCCCCCCCCCCCCTCCCGCGGCCTGAATCGATCTCGCGTTCTCGTTCCTATCTGGGGGATTACTGTAACACGCCCGCCCTGCTTCGCCTGTAACTGCAGTGTTTCGGTCCTTAGGGGATTATCATTTTTTCCCGTATATCGGGAGGCGCAGGCAGAGTTTTACAGATCGGCGCGTGATGTGGGACAAGCAGGCGGCAGGGCCGTCCCCCGTGCCGCCGATGTGCGCTCAGGACTTCTACCATATTTGCGTCCAGTTTTTGCGCCAAAGCGACGCCAGCGACCACCGGCCAACCAAGGTTCCGAACTGACTGACAACCAAACCGGACGGAGACACGGAGGCCTCGACTTGGTTTTAATGACGCGTCCTGCCTCCTGCTTGCTGCCGCCCCGTCGGTGCCCGCAATCCACTGGCCGCCACCGACAGTACGGGACGGGCCGGGAAGGAGGAAGGAGAAGCGGGAGCGTCCGCGGTAAAAAGAGGAAAAGGACTGCGGGGATGAGGACAAGGTGGACCATGGCGGCGGGGGTCAAGGTGCGCTGCGGCGCGGCAAGTGATACGGTCACGGAAAATTACTCCAACAATTTTTCTATTTTTATCCCCAAGCGCCGATGTTTGGAATGATATTGGTTGGTGGCCGGCGGATACGGTTGGGGAGGGAGGGTAGTCTGGTCACTAACTACCCCGCGCCGCACCGAGTCTGGCCGCGTGGGTGATGAGATAGATGACGGTCGTGACGCAAGGCCCAGCGCGGCCCCGGCCCCGGCCTGACGGCCTGACCCGCACCTGTCGCCTCGATCAATCCGTCAATCGAAGATTGCGTCAGAGCGGCTGCCGCTGCGCGCTCACGGACTTTTTCAGCGCAGCACACACACGCATGCACACGCACACACACACATGCACACGCACACACACACACACGCATGCACACACACACACACATGCACACGCACACACACACGCGCACACACACACACACACATGCACACACACACATGCACACGCACACACGTATGCACACTCCGCACCGCTCTGCATCCAGAGCGGGTCCCGTAGTGACGAGTAGTCGGAAGGCCGTAGAAAGGTCACCGAGAAAGAAGGGCCGGCTTCGGCCCGAAACCAGAGCGCGGCTCTGCGGCCCCGGCATGGCACCGTCCGCAGGCGTGTGCGGGCGCGTGAGGGCGCGTGCGGGCGCGTGAGGGCGCGTGCGGGCGCGTGAGGGCGCGTGCGGGCGCGTGCGGACATTGAGAAAAAAGATTAGTGCTCGCAACTAATGTTTCAGTTGATTTCCAGACAAGCAATAACTTTGGTTCTGAGAAGTAAAACTTTGTTTGGGGAACTATTTGTTAGTTGCACCACGAAAACTTCGTGGCTCCAACAAAAAGGTGCGTTGCCGGAGCAAAACCACATGTTTTGCTTCCGTAACAAATATTTTCGAACATATTAACGAACATTTCGTTGAAACAAACTGACTGTTCGTTGGTTCAAGGAAAAGATAGTTCCCCCAACAAAATTTTAGTTCTCTCAACAAAGAATACTAAACTGAAAAATTAGTTACGACTACTAATCTTTTTTTCTCCGTTGGCGTGTGCGGGCAGAGAGGGAAAGGACTCACTCCCTGCCTTGCGAGCAAAGCCCGTGAAACATGCTTGGAAAGCCGTAGGAACCCGCGAGAGTGGAGAGTGACTGGGCCAGCCTGGGCCAGCCACGGCACAGCGGCTGACGTCCGAATCATATCGACTGTGGCGCTTCGATGGATCGAGACGAGCTCGCTTCGTGTTCATGAATACGACTATGCGATGCATTCATTGGCCACGTCTGAGATAATCGTCAAGGACGCCGACGCCGAGGGAGGCGGGGGAAAAAGTCTCCGCGAGGCTCTGTGAGCGCAAAACGAACAGAGTCGTAGTCACTAATGTTCGCACTGGAAAAAAGCTAGGAACGAGCACGAAAACAAAGCCAAGGCAAACAGAGGTCGTCTGCCAGTCCGGCAGTATGTCGTCGGTGTGCCTGCCAGGCCTGCCACTAACCGATTATATCATTACAACGTTTGAGCGCACGGCACCGATCGAACACACTCGGATCGGGTTCAGAACCTCGCGATTCAACGTTCAATTTTGAGCTGCCTACCCGCTACGTCTGGTGCTGCTGACCTGCCGATAGCGTGACGTACGACGTACGTCTGCCGAAAGGAGAAGGAAAGTGCAGAGCCAGTCGGGCGCAAAGCATCAACTCACTGCCCAGCGGGGCCCAGCGGGGCCCAGCCCCTCTGCCTCTGCCCCTGACTGATTTTTTTCCTCAGAAAGGGAAACGAATATCTGAGCTCGTAAATCTCATTTCACTCGGTAGTGCTGGCGGGATCACCGCAGAAAAGTGCGCAGCACGGCGTGCGCACCCCATCCGAGAAGTGGAGCACGGCTCGTGTGTTTAATATGGATGGGAAGTAATTAGTGGCTTTAGTATTTATCCGGGCGTAGAGTCTGCATTTGGTTACCATTTTCCAGCTGACAACTTTTCACTTGTCACTAGATACCTCACCGGTTCGACTGAAAATTTCAAATCGCGTACCGATTGGCTTTTTTGCGTTTTGCTGCCTGGCGGTCCCGTGTGGCAGCATTCCACGGACCGGACTGGACCAACAACATCATCAACAACACCGTGGCCCTTCCCTCCCTTCCCTTCCCTCGCAGCCCGATGCTGCTGCTGCCGGTGTCTGCTGAACTGACCGCCGGGACTGGACGGGACTGCACCGTCCTGCCAGTCCTGCAGTGCATGAAGATGAACGAACCAGCGCGCCAATCGGCGCCTCCCCACATGGGCGCACATATGGCCGTATTTCGGGGACGCTCCCCATTTGTTTTTGTGCACCCGATCTGCCTGTCCACAGGCGCCGCCAGGTGGTTTGCAGGGATGCATGACTGCAGGATGGCACCGCGGCCCCTGGCCAGGCCCTCTGCCTCGACACTCGCGAGTAGATAAGATAAGGCAGGTGAGGCCCGGCGGGGGCCTGGGGGGGGGGGGGCATCAGGACTCACGCTGTCTCTCTCACACGGCGTCCGATGTCCGCGGCCAATGACGGCGCCGAGAGAGAGGGCGAGAGGGTCGCCGCCGGGCGCCGCGACGACGTGACGCGAACGCAGGCGGCGCAGGCGCACGATGGTCATGTTCATGTGGTGTGCTGCATGCCCGAGGGGCAAATCACTCGCGTAATCATGTGTACAAAATTCTAGAAATATCGAAAACAAATTGAAAACAAAATTGCAAACTTAAAGTTGGACCTACAGAGGCTGAAATAGCCAGAAAAGCAATAAAATCCTAAAATTAACGAAAACCACGGGGTGTAATCCGACGAAATCCTGAAATCTGTGTACAGAGATTAAATAAGTGGTTGCCCGCTCGTGCATGCCACAGGAAACACCTTGGCCGCCACTACTTACACCGCTACGTCCACGTCGTCTTCCCACGCCCGCCGAAAACAACCGGCAACCGCCTCACCTCACCTGTCGGTAACACGGAAGGCCAGAGGCAGCGAGAGGCCTGACGAGGCGCATGGCATGGCGCTGTCCCGTCCCGTCCCGTCCCGTCCCTCCCCCCCCCCCCCTGGCCGCGCCCCTGGCCCGTCCATCTGGCGCGCGAGTGCATCCTTGCCTTGCCGGCCGGCACACCACCGGCGCTGCGTGCGTGCAGAGCAGTGCAGCGTGCACGCGCAGCCTTGGAGACGCGGCAGGACGCATTTCGGACCCGAACCGGCAGCTGAGTGCATCTGCCTAATCTCGTCCCGATTGGATCGACACGTACCTCGCGGCGAGCCGAGGCCGTGCTCATTCCGCTTTCGCGCCCCGCCCCGCCCCGCCCCGCCACGCCTCGACTCCTTACCTGGTTGAGTGTCGTCGTGGTCCTTGCAGGTTAATCCCAGAGGCGGCGCGCCCCGGCCCGTGGCATGTCACCAACTCGCGGGGGGCCGCGAACGCCGCGCGCACACTCACAACACGGCGACAGCCCCGGCCAGCCCGGCCTCGCGGAGCCCCCGGCACTACTCACTGCACATATTGGCCGAGCGCTCTTTTTTTCGCAAATTCGAGTTGTCTAATTTTATTTCCTGTCTGCCGTCGCGGCGGTGCGCGGAAGAGCTCGCGATTTCGGAGCGTCGTGTGGGTCCCGTCGCGTCCCGGTCCCGGCTCGTCTCCGCGGCCGCGACTCGGCTCGTTCTCGTCTCAGACTGGCCTCATGGCACGGCACGGGCACAGACGGAGCCACAGCCAGCCGGCACCGGCACCAGCACCAGCCCGGGCCCGGTGTGCAGCGCGCAGAGCGGCAGCCAGGCCGCAGCCCGCACGGGCCTACCAACCTGGCGGGGCGGGGCGGGGCGGGGCGGGGCGGGGCGGGGCGGGGCGGGAGGCCCTAGGCCCGGCCGGCAGCAGCCCGCCGCCCCGTCCGCCCCACCTCACCGGCCGCGGCCGCGGGATGGGCTCCTGCCTGCCGTCTGGTCTGCCCCGTGCCTCCGCAAACCCCACCGCACCGCACCACAGCAGCAGCACCACCACCACCACCACCACCACCACCACCACCACCACCACCACGGCCGCGCACATCACTAACATGCTCGCCATCAGCAGCTGCTTCGGCTGCATGAGAAACACAACACCGGACCTAGCCGAACCGGCACCGACAGGCCACCAGGGACCGCCGGGGAATGCCAGGGCAGGACACGGCGGCGGGGCGGACTCACCGGCCTGGTGGGTGCCAGCATAGTAAACCACTGGCAAACCCTGCCCTGCCACCCCGGAGGCAGCCGGAGAGGCACTGATTGCCTTTTTTATTTCTTCTCATGGCACCGGATGGTACTGGCTGCGGTTAACGAGGGTCAAGGTCTAGCTGGAAAGCGCACCGCCTCCTCCGCCGTCTCTTCTCCTCCCCTCCCATCCCGTCCGCGCGCGGTGAAATGAATGGCACATCTGCCGCGCAGGCACAGGAGCATGATGAAGATGAGTCTGAGAAGTCGTGGCTCCGGGCCGGGCCGGGCTTGCTTGCTGCCCTGCCCAGTACTACAGTACTACCAGTTCGGCCTCCCAGCTCGACAACGACCCCATCCTAACGATGTTTCGCGGCGAGCCCCTCGGTATCTGGAGCTGTGGAGGCACCGGCACTGGACCAGACCCCCCAACCTCAGAGCGACGACAGCTGCCCATCTGGCCGGCCCGGCCACACCGCGAGGCGGCGGGGCGTGGACCGCGGACCGCCGGACCTGGCCGGGCCGGACCACGGGGCGGGAAGCGCGGGGTGCCTCAGCCACTCGAGACGCCACTTCCACCAACCGCTGCCCGCCACAATGTCTGCGTCGCGTCGCCCTGCGCGTGCGCTGCGCCTGCGCCCTGTCGTCATGTCGTTTCGCCCGTCATCAGACTGCCTCATATCACGAAACGACTTTCCATTTCTCTTCGCGGCACGGTCAGGGGCGGAGCAGACCGCGGCGGAGCAACTTTGGACGCAATCCGCGATATGGCGTCCCCGCCGAAGTTAGGCCGAGGCGGCCGTTCGCGGGTAGCGTGTGCGCACGCCTCGATGCGCACGGGGAAGCCCCGGGACGGGGACACGCCCGTGTGCACCGCCACGGCACGCCATGGGCACGCTATGCACCCACTCACACCCCCGCTGCAGCGCTGCAGCCAACCAGTAGGGCAGGGAGAGGTAGACGAGGTTTTACAGCCAGTCTAAGATCGTAGAGGAATGTGTGTGTTTCTTGAGAGCACCAACATCACCCTTGAAGATATAATGTGTATGCAAGCCTCCTTCCTTGTGCAAGGAAACTTTTAAATTTTTTTAAAATACTGTATAGAAAGACATAAGTTGACCAGTGCTCTCCGTTTAATATGCAGAAACAAAGCTTTTTTCTGAAGTTCGGATGAGGAAATCCGGTTGAATATGCTTTGTTGGCAATGCACATGCACCTGTTGCTAGAACAATGCAAAGGGGAGGATTGCGTGAAGTTGTTACTAAAGATTTCAAGATTTCAAGAGACGTTCCATTCCAACCTCTCTTGATAATATCACTCGCATTGTCTGAAATGAAAAAAGTTCATCGACTTTCAAACTCCAATTAATTTGAAAATATAAAGAACATGAGAGAAGTAACATGGACGCACGGTGCTCGAACAGTGACCTTCTCTCCCTCCCCCATGCTTCGAGCCCCCCCCCCCCCCCCCGCGTTGCTGTGTCTGTGTTGTCTTTTGTTTTTGTTGTGTTGACTACCACCAGTACCGCCTTCACCATGGCAGGCGTGCTTTTGAGTGAAGCGGAAAAAACTTTTATTTTACATGGAGTTCAGGTGATAAATTAGTCTTTATTGACCTCACGCTAAAGTATTTGATTTTAACTTGCTGCAGCAACGCTTGTCAAAGCTTATTTCTGTATGGTCAGAATTCATTTTATTGCAGGCCGATTTTAACCTTATCATGTCACGTTATTAGTTGGTTTCTACCAACATTATTTCATGTGAAACAAATGTGTGTGAATTGTAACAGAAATGTTGTATTTATTTTCTGTTTTATGACACAAAGTTTTCATCTTATTCTAATTTTACTGGTATACTCTTCATCAACTCATGTTGACCAAAGGGGAAAATCAAACTAAACACAATTCGCACAATTTTTCTAACTATGACACTATTTTTTATTTCAGAGCGACCTCAGAAATGATGGACGATCCAAACAAGACTACCGACCTATGGAATTGGAACTAGACATAGTTACACATGCCAATGGTTCGGCCAGAATACGTCTTGCCAATACAGATATTCTTGTTGGTGTGAAAACTGAAATAGATATTCCCAAGCCAGAAAAACCAGATGAAGGCAAGATAGAATTTTTTGTAGATTGGTAAGTACAGCATGTTGTGCAATTATTGAATCAGAAGTTCCTTCTTGTTAATGCTAGAAATCATTTCATTTCAATTTCATTACTCTCTTATTAGCTCTGCAAATGCCACACCAGAGTTTGAAGGGAAAGGAGGAGAGGATCTGGCAACAGAAATTAGCAACTTACTATGTACGTCATTTAACTCAGGGCTGTCATTTGATCTAAAATCCCTGTGTATATTAAAGGAGATCCAATGCTGGAAACTTTATGTCGACATTTTGGTTAGTTTGAATTTACAGTTCTGGGGGGTTTTATCTCTTATCAGATTGTTGATTTTCTCTTGTGTACTAATAGATCTTTTATGATCCCAGATTCTCGAGTGTGGAGGTAATTTGTTTGATGCTGTATCACTTGCTGTGAAAGCGGCATTGCACAACACTATGGTTCCTCGTGTTGAAACAATTGCCATGGATGGTGGAAATGTTGATTTACAGCTCTCTGGTGATCCTTATGACTGTTGGAGACTTGATATTAAGAATGTGCCTTGTCTAGTGACTTTAACCAAGGTGAGTTTTGGCAGTTGATATCTTAATTCTTTAAGAAAAAAATCATTTTTGAACAATATTGTCTTCTTTTCAACAGATTGGTGAACATGTAATTGTGGACCCAACAGCTGAAGAAGAAAACTGTAGCATGGCTTCGCTGGTTTTAGCTGTAACTGAAGGTGGACGAATCAACTCCTTGAGTAAAACTTGTGTTGGAAGTTTCCACCCCCACACTTTATTAGAGGGATTGAAGGTATGAATGTTGAAATTGACTAAATGAGAAGGCAAAAAATATTTATTTGATTAACCTTTAATTTACCTCCTGCTTCTCAATACAGGTAGGAGCGGAGGTTGGAGTTAGACTCAACAAGGCTTTAAAGGAAGCACTGGAAAAGGAAGAAAAAAGACTGCAAGCTGATAAACCGGAAAGGTATGGTTTCTTAAAATGAGGATAATTTTCTGGTATATTTTATTTCATCCTGTTTATAATTTCTGTAAACTGAGATTTACTACAGTTCAATGTAATTAAAATTACTTTACAACATAAACTTGAAGTCAATCTGTCTCAAAAGCAGCATTTAGTTCAATGGTCACCCTGAGTATTTGAAGAAGTTGGGCAGCACACTGGAATGCAGATAAATACAAAAACCCATTAATTCAGATCAAATGATGAATGTTTAGTCCAGTTAGTACTATGTTTGTTATTCTTACACAATTATATAATTTGGCCATACTTCTCATTTCAAGTAGGACAATACAACACTTTCATGCACCCGTGAATATGCTCTTCAAACATATTCCCCCAAAATAACAGAATCCACTGTTCTGACCCTTTTTGTCTTACCTTTCATTGTTGATTGGTTTGCCTCGACTTCTGGAGAATGGTACTAAGTCAGCTGGGATGACGATTTCTGTGGCAATCTATTTGCATGCATTAGGGGGGAAGAGAAAATTGGGATTATTAAAACTTGCTTATTCTGCAATTTGGCTCTGCTTACCAATATTCTTTTCATGGTTGAAGACTGTTTTTAAGTAGGTATTTTTGATTCAGGCATTGCGCTCATAAAATCATTTGCTTTAACAAACATTTACAGTAAGCTAGGGGAAAGCAAGCTTTAATTTTAATTATCAGTGAAGACGCTTTCATCCCATGCACCCAGCCCCCATATCTGTCTTCTTTTGTGAAAAAAGTGTGTGGGTATTGGTTTCATCTAGTTTAATTTATTACCTTCAACACATCACACAGTAATTGTAAACAATCTGACAAAAAGCGTATGTACATTAAAGCAAACGTTGCAGAATGAATGACAGCCACAAATATTGTAAGGCATGATGTTGAGGATTTGAAGAGAAGGTAAATGATGTTTGAACCACAATGAACAAGGACTCATCATGGTACATCTGAGGGATGAAATTGTGTGGAAAGTACATTCTCTCACAATGTTTTCGAGGAGATGAATGGCAGTTATGAAAAAATTCACATTTCTAATGAATGGTTATGAACAAAAGCACTTTGCTTTTCAGAAGCTATGATTATAGTCCATAGCAAATACTGTCTTCTTGTTTAATTCTGACAAAGTATAAAGTGTCTGGAAATGATTTATAACTATGTTTTCTAGAAAGACGATTTGTCTACAAATCATCACAAGCCCTCACCTACAATCATCAGTATTGAAATTTCTTTTTTTTTAATTTTTTACATGTACTAGTTTTTGTTTTCCTCACAAATATTACACTTTAAATTGCTGCTCACATGAAGCCACATGCTTCCTACTTGAAAAAGTAAACAAATTTACCGGTGGTTTTCAACCAGATTTTGCTAAAAACATTAAAACTTAAATAACTCGCAATTGAACAAGAAAACAACTAGGATTACTGTCAAATGGATGTGGCAAATAGCATTTGGTTTATTCATATATGCACTGCATCATTATAAGAGTTTTGAGGATATCACAACATCAGGTACATACTGTAAGCATAAGAATCTTGATCATCTGGTTTTGCTGCTGTTCAAATGAAATATCCTCAAATTTGTTGAAAAAAAAAACAAAAAAAAAAACACTTTTTATTTCAAGAGCTGAAGCCGAATACGAACATGACAAACCTGTGTTTTCATTTTCTTGGTATTGAAGTATTTGTCATGGCACCAAACAAGTGAAAGTCTTTATGTTATCCTTAAATAGAGCAGTATTGTGGAAATGACTCTTAAATAAATAGTAACACAGCCTTGAAAAATGGAATGCTTTGGTGAAAGCCCATAAATAAGATTCATACTGGCAAGAAAATCAGGCGTTGGCTCTCTACATTTTCAGCTAATTGTGCCATGTCTTAATCCTTTCAAATTAGGGCCCTTTTAATCAGAGTATGAAGATGGATGCCTATTTTTTCTCATTTTGTTAATCATGCAAATTTAGGAGGTTTGGTAACCCACATGTGGCAGCAACGACTCAAGCAGGTCATTTAGTCTAATACACAGGTAATTAATTTGAGTTGTGAGCGTGAGCATCCTCTACAATATTTTTGTTAATTTTAAATCCCTACACTTCTGTACTGATGTATACATATTGTCCACAATCACATGGCTTGTTTATGCACCGAACAAGTTTAACACTACAGGTAACAACAAATGAAAATATTTTTGTCTCTTTTTGCTTGTAACATCACATAGTAAAAATATTTACTCTTCTGACAACTGCTGCACATTTTGTGCAAATGAATATTTGGCAAACCTGCACCATAAAAACCTTAGTTGCTATAAAAACTAGATTCTTAATAAATTTCTGAAATTTAAATATCACTAATCTATAATTAAATGAGCAGGCTGAAACTGCCCAAAAGAGCAAACAGCTACTATTTATTGTCAAATTGCTAAATTATTGTCAATATTATTGTCAATGTAAATTTAAAATTTATTGTCTATTGGCTCAAATGAGTCAAAATTGGCTTTCAGGTCGAATGTTGATGACCCCAGCATCTCTACAGCGTAATGATTGAACATGATGCCTACTGGTGCCTATTGCACATATCTCCTATTGGCCACCAAACATAAAAGTTAATTATGAAAAATAAATAGATGACAGTAAATGTCACTGAGGAACATTGCTGCACGAGTGATTTGACTTGTGTTAAAACTCCATCATGTCTTATTGTTATGATCCTGGCTACGGAACAGGAGCTTTAAGACATAAGGGGTAAGACATTGGAGCGGAAACCAATTCCAGTTTGTTGGCCCGTGGCAAAAATGAATTCAGAAAACATACACATAAATTGTATTCTTCTATCCTAATCACACCACCATACCCGACATACGAAAGTTGGCAGTTGGCAGTCGGACTCCGTCTCTGGACTGCACAGGAACATTTCACTCAAGTACCTTACTAGAGCAAATGGCACACTTAAATATATACAAAGTATTATTGTCAGCAAAATCACAGTCAATCCTCCCTTTAGAGTGCCAGAGTGAATCCGACCGCACATCTTTCATCCAAATCACAACAAAAATCATAACGATCCGTGTGAGGAGCACTTGGCTTCGTGGCTCAGTTTGGTGTTAAGTTACAATAGATATACTCCGTGCTCGGTGTCGCCTTGGCGGGGTATCACTGCAGTTGCAGCACCTGTATACCTGTCTCATGGAGTACCTGTGTCCCTGTCCCGTGCACAGCGATTGGTTGCCTTTCATCCTCCCTGTCCGTACGTGCACCGGCCGAAGTTCAAGCAAAAAAAAGATTAAGTCATGAAACATTCTTATCGCCGCTATTCTTTGGTTATTGAACCACGTGTCCGTGATCCGTCACGTCACCCTATCTGCATGCAACATCACCGCGCTTATCTCTCTCATCATTCGATGCAAAGGAACCCATCTGAGTCGCACTCTCTCACTGCAGCCGACGCCAATCGGCACGGCATTCTTTCAATGTGTCCTAACGATTGCACGAAAAGTAACTTAAACACACACGCGCGGGCGCGCGCGCACATTCGCAGAACTTTCCACTTACTACCCGCCATGCGTTTCCACGAGCATAATCCTTTGAACCCCTCGGCAGTCATTTTCTCAGCACCACAGGAAAGAGATGGAAGCACCAGGGGAAAACGGCACGATGGGGTGGCCACCCCGCAGACGACAAGAAACGAACACACATAACAAGGCCCACATGACACATGACACGGCGGCTGCTCAGCCGCTCCCCTCGCCCCACTCAAGCCTTGATCATGTCGTCGCCAACCTGCTCCACGCCGATGGTGCTGACGGTGATGGCCCGGTCCAGCGGGTTCTTCTGCGCCGCTTGCCGCCGCAGGTCGTTCTTGATGAGGGCCGTCATGATGGTTCCGACGAGCAACGCCAGGCACATGGCCACGTTGGCCCACAGGTGGTCGGCGTGTTCGAACACCCAGCCGTAGAACATGGTGAAGAGGATGCCGAACAGCTGCACGGCCGCGTTGAGCAGGCCAGCCGAAGTACCCTCCGGCTCCGGGTACGTCAGCTCGGCGGCGAACTCGAAGCCCACCGGCAGGTAGCCCGTCATGAAGAACCTGCGGACGGAAGGGAACTCGTCCAGAAAGATCGTCACGCCTAATTGCCATTCGTGTGTCAGCTGGTGTCAGCGCACGGCGTACGATCGACAGCGAAGTATTTACGCCCCTTGCTGGTCCTTGCTCATGCTTCGCCTGCTCTGACTTGAACATCGTCCCCACTCCGTGCTCCCCCCCCCCTCCCCCCCCCCCCGCCCCTTCTTCCCCATCCCCGGCGTGGTGTCGCAGGGCTGTCTCCGCGAGGGCAATGCCGTTGGGGAGTTATCAAGATTTGCGTCAGTAGCAGTAGGCCGGCCGGGCTAGAGCCCTGCGGCTGGCTCTGGCTGGCTCCACCAAACTAACAAGGCCACCCCCTTCGATTTTATAGGCCCGTCTCCGGCCCGGCTCGGCCCCCGGCCTCCCCCGATCCAAATGGGAGGCGGTGCCATGTTGTCGCGATGGTCGCGGGCCTAGGCGGCGGCGGCCACTTACCCGAGGACGATGCTGGCCAGGTACACGACCCAGATGAGGCCGGTGAAGAAGGAGTACGTGTACACCAACATTCCGACGAACGAGAGCGCGTACACCGCCAGGGTCGTCTCTCTGAAAGCAGATTGTGCATGTTGCAGTTGGTCGATGTTCGTCATCATGTGACGAGAGTTTCCCTCGGGAGTTTCACTCACTTGAACTTGCCGGTGGAGTCAAGGACCACGCCGCAGACGACGGAGCCCAGCATCCCCGCCAGCACGATCACCAGCCCAATGCGGCCAGCATCGTCGCTATTCTGCGGGCGAGAAGGGAGAGAACGGATTCAGTTTGCCAAAAGCCGTACTCAGACGGCGAGAGGGGGAACTGGAACGGGTCGCTCACCGGGAAGGCTTTTTGGACGACCTGATTGAGCAGTGTGCTGATAGCGTAGAAGACGGCGATGTTGATGCCGTATGAGATGAGCAGCAGGAGGTAGGGCACGTTGGTGGACAGCCGCTTGACGGAGATGAAGAAGCCCTCGTTCTCCGTGGCCTTGACGGTGGCCTGCGCTGGGCTGGGCGGCAGCGGCGGCCCGGCCTGGAAGACTGCACAGAGACACGCGTGTGAGTGGAGGTGCCGGGGGTGCGGTCCGGGGGGAGGCCATGAGAGCCGCCCCGCTGCCCGCAGGCACACTCACAGATGAGGATGAGCACGAGCAGCACGGATGTGGTGATGGCCACGATGTAGAAGAGGACGCGCAGGTCGTCGCCGATCGGCTCGATCTCTTTGTGGTTGGAGACCAGCATCGGCGGCACCACGAAGCCCAGCGCCACGCCGAGCTGCAACAGCAGCACGAAGCGGTCAGGGTCAGGGGTCAGCGTGTCGGCCTCAGCGTGTCAGCCTCAGCGTGTCAGCCTCAGCGTGTCAGCCTCAGCGTGTCAGCCTCAGCGTGTCGGCCTCAACGTGTCAGCCTCAGCGTGTCAGCCTCAGCGTGTCAGCCTCAGCGTGTCAGCCTCAGCGTGTCAGCCTCAGCGTGTCAGCCTCAGCGTGTCAGCCTCAGCGTCTTAGCCTCAGCGTGTCAGCCTCAGCGTGTCGGCCTCAGCGTGTCAGCCTCAGCGTGTCGGCCTCAGCCCATGGCTGCGTGCAGTGGCATCACTCACAAAACAACCCCACTTTTTCCCCCCCTCGTCGTTCTCTCTAAATTAGCTTCTCTTTCATCCGACTTACAAAATTGTTTCCTCGGACAGTTCGAAATAAGTTGATCGTCGGCCAAGGATGCTGCAGCAGGATGAGCCTCATCTCATCTGTCGCTGTCAGCGCGTTACCCCCTCCCCCTCCCCCACTCCCCTCTCCCGTCCCATCCCCTTCCGCGAGGCGTGAAGGAAGGGTCTCGGCTCGGTCGACACGGCCGTTAAGCAGCCCAACGGCCAATTGGCCGTCCCCAAAGGATGCCGAGGACCTGGCGAGGACCTGAGGACATGACTGCCGTGCTCTGCTGGCAATGTGTTCGATAGGAGTGTCATGTAATACGGCTGCCGTTGGTGGGCGGGGACCGGGCGGGGACCGGGCGGGGACCGGGCGGGGACCGGGCGGGGACCGGGCGGGGACCGGGCGGGGACCGGGCGGGGACCGGGCGGGGACCGGGCGGGGACCGGGCGGGGGGGACCGGGCGGGGACCGGGCGGGGACCGGGCGGGGACCGGGGCGGGGACCGGGCGGGGACCGGGCGGGGACCGGGCGGGGACCGGGCGGGGACCGGGCGGGGACCGGGCGGGGACCGGGCGGGGACCGGGGCGGGGACCGGGCGGGGACCGGGCGGGGACCGGGCGGGGACCGGGCGGGGACCGGGCGGGGACCGGGCGGGGACCGGGCGGGGACCGGGGCGGCCCCGCGGCCTCCTGGACTGGAGCAGAGTAACGTCACCAGCAGGACGCGGACGCGCGGACGCCCGTGCAATCAGCCAATTGAGTGGAGCGGTGGGTCAAAGGGAAATGCGGCCGAGGCGAGCCGCGTCGGGCCGAGCAGGGGTCGGGCGCATCAGGAGTCGGGCGGCGGCGGGACCCTCGGCAAGGCCCTCGGCTGGACCCTCGGCAGGGCGCATGCTGTCGTATTTCAACGGACGCCCTCTGAAGGAGTGACAGAGGAAAGGAGCGGCTGAGCGAGAAATAGCGCATTCATTCATTCGTCCGTTCATTCGTGCATCCGTTCGGAGCTAGCGCGGCTGGCAGCAGTTAGGCTGGGCTCCCTGCACGCCGTGCGCCCTGCTGTACCCTGTTGGGCTGGAAAAACCGACTATCGATTATTCGATTGTTCGATAAATCTCTCCGGCGAATCGATTAATCATCACCGATCCTGCCCCATCGAATTATCGGGTTAATCGAACAAATTCCTTCACCGATCTCGTCGATACACGCCCTACTGAAAAATACAGGCGAGGCGAGACCCGTAACTGCAGTAAAAGCGAGCTGTGTTACCGCTCGTGCTTGCTCCGCTACTGCCGCTGCCGTTTATATCAAGCTTTTCTGAATAAAGCAATTTTTAGGCATCTGGTTAGAAAGACAATTTTCTATATTTTTATGATTGTTTTTGAACTGTTTACTGCAGTTTGTTTTAGTTAATTAAAGCAGTTTAAAAATAATAATTAGATGTATTTTGTAATTTCTTCTTTCTGTAAAAGTTGTAACTCGCTCTAAAGGGCAGAAAGTACACTGTAAACCAATTGCACATGGTTTCTGGCAATATCCCGGTTATCGAACAATTTCGATTAATCGACGAATTTTAGTGACCAGTCGATCATGTTCGAACTACGCGTTTTCGATTAACGACTTTCGATTAACCGAACAAATATTTTGTTTTTTTCGATTAACGACTTTCGATTAACCGAACAAATCAGTTTTGCTGGATTGATGAGACGGGGATAGAGGCCAAGTCGGCCTCGGAGAGCTCAACAGCAGGGAGGGGGGGGGGGGGGTGAGGCGGGAGTGGGCAGAAAGGAGGGGGAGGGGGGCAGGAGTTTGATGGAGGTACGCTAGAATTCGAAGAGGCAAGAGGGTAATGGAGATTCGGCTTTGATAGATCTCCGCTTCCTTCCTCCACTCTCCCGATGTGATGTGCTGACCCACCCAACCCGCTACTGTACCAACGAAGAAGCACAGCACTCGTGGGGGGGGGGGGGCTGAGGTCAGGTGATCAAACTCAATGGGAGTAAGCACAGCGGCGCAGATGAGAAAAAGTCCGTCCGCGTCTTCCGCCCGCACGGTCTGGTGGTGAGGTGGGGCCGAGTACCACCCCTACCGTGCCGTGCGTTGCGCTGCCGTGCCGTGCGTGCCGCGTGTGACGAGGTGAGAGAGCATTTCTTGCCAGCACGACCGCCGAGGTCTCTGGCGATCTCATTTAAAGAGAAGAGTAGTCTTCAACAGAGTTTGCGGCGATGGCCCGACAGTGATAAATTGCTTACTGAGCGAAAGGGGTCTGCGTGTTTGGTAGGGCCACACCGAGAGAGAGAGAGGGGGGGGGGGAGAGGACAGCAAGAGGGGCGTGGGGTGTGGGGGGTAGTTTTGAAGCTGACAGTTCGCACCACAAATGGCAACGGGTTCTGTTCGGAAGAGGGATAAGAGGGGTTGCGGGAACAAGAAGTCGCAATGGCGGAGATAGATAGATAGTTAGACAGATAGATAGATAGATAGATAGATAGATAGATAGATAGATAGATAGATAGATAGATAGATAGATAGATAGATAGAAAGATAGAAAGATAGATGAGCATCGGTGCGTGCCGGGAAATGAGCCGGTAGGCGGATCGGCGTCGCGCTGCCGGAAAGTTCATTTCAACGGAAAACCAAACTTCTTCGCCACAATGGCGGCGAGAGGAGTGTGAGTGAGAGAGAGAGAGAGAGAGAGAGAGAGAGAGAGAGAGAGAGAGAGAGAGAGAGAGAGAGAGAGAGAGAGAGAGGGGGGGGGGGAGACAGCCAGCGCGAGAAAGAGGGATACTAGCAGAGAGCGGAAAAATACGGACGGATCTAGGCCAGGTCAAATTAGGGGATCATGTGAGGGGAAGGTGTCCCGCAGGGCCACCCTTTTGGCTTTTGGTTCCGGTGAGATTTGTTCGTATTTTCTGTGTGTGCAGCGTGGAAAGAAAGAAACCGCACGAGATATAAACAAAAAATAATAAAAATGGAAATGGAGCCGAATCGTCATCGTCAGTAGTAAAAATGTTTCGCCGAAGTTATAGTCTGGGATGAGCGCCGCCAGGGCCTAGGCGGCCTAGAGGAAGTACCGCAAAGCGCACAGCACAGCCATCGTGTTTTATTCCGGGGATGGCGTCGACGGAACGACCCAATCCGACTGCAAATAAACAAAAACATGCGGCAGTGCTCCGCGGGCGGGGCGGGGCGGGGCGGGGCGGGGCGGGGCCTCTGTGTTCCGTCCTCCCCAGCTCCTCGCAAAGTAATTTTAGAAGGGAAATAAAAGGCGGTTGACTTTTGCATGTACCGATTCCGTGGTGTTTCCGATACGGCTGCACGGCAGCGCGCGGGCGGGGCGGAGCAGCCGTGCCCAGCCCTGTGCCCTGCGGCCCTGCCCTCGAGGGGTCCACAACTCGAGACAATCAGTGCACACATTTTCAGACATTCAAACACAATCGTCGATTACAAATTTTAAAAACTGCATTAACATGCGGCTTGAGCTGCTACATTATAGGGCTAACGGCAGTTAAACGCCATTACTGAACTAAAACTTCGAATGTTCTGCAAATTATTTGCAACAATCGACACAGTCAACACAATCAGTGTACAACTTTTGGGCAGAGTCGGCAGAGTTGTGGACCCAAGGGTCCGCCAGCCCTGCCCTGCCCTGTGCCCTGCTGCCCTGTGCCCTGTGCTCTGCCCTGAGCTCTGCCCTGCCTTGCTCACGGTCCCGGCTGCGCTCGCTGGGCGCAGTTTATCCACGAATTGGATAAACCCCCCAGCCGGCCCGGCCCGGCCCGGCCCGGCCCCTCAGCCATGCCCAGCCATGACGACGTCCCGGCTATCAGCCAGCCGAGGATCAAGGCATCGTCCTTAATGACACGCCAGAGAAACTGTCTGATAAGGCATGCAGGGCCTTGGGTAGGCCTTGGCCGGGGCCTCGGGTGGGCCTCGGGGCTCAGCTCGGGCCGGGGCGGGGCGGGGCGGGGCGGGGCGGGGCGGGACCGGCGGGGCATCGGGGCGGGGGCATTGTCTGCTCCTCGCAGGCGGACACCTCCGAGAGAATGAATGCCACTAGCAGGGAACCGTAGAGAAGGCATAAAATATTCAGTGGCATAATGAAGCAGTAGTCGCAAATTTTCAGATTTCATATGAAATAAAAATGGAAGAAAATATTGCAAAAATGTAAGTGGAGCGGTACGTGCTTTTATGTTTTTAATAAAGTAGAATCGAGCAAGAAAATCGAGATGCGGTTTTTCGGGGTCGGATTTTCGACTTATTTTCGGTGAAAACGACTGACTTCTGGTCGAATTTGAATTTTAGTTTTTCAGATATCTGTCTCGTTCTAAACTGGGCCGGGGGAATTGTCGACTAGTGCGGCGTGGCGGGGCGGGGCCGGCGGCGGTCAGAGCCGCCATGTGTTGAGCGGATCGGCGCGGCGCCCGTGCGCGACCAAGACCCGCTGCCCTCCAGCAGCACAATAAGGTGCTGAGTTGTGGACGCGACGTGAGCTGACCGAAGAAAAAGAGGAAGAAGAAAGGAAAAATGAAGTGGCATCGCTACGCAACAAAGGCGCACAAGGCCGCTGGCGTCGCGGCGATACTACCAGGAAATAGGGCCAAGTGTCGACCGCCGGGCGTCGATATCTCAAATATGGGATCGAGCCCAGTGCCCTTGAGCTAGTGCACCGAGGCCGGAGCCCTCCGGGACCCTCTGGGACCGGAGCGGGGCGGCAGCACAGTGATATGATTCGCACTGTCTTGTTTTAATTTTCTTGCTTTCTTTTTTGCAGCGTATATTTTTTCAAGCGAGATAGATAGGAAAGGGCGGTGAGGGCAGGGCAGGCGAGAGAAAGCCCACCCCAGTGGAGGACAATCCATGGGGGTGAGTCAACACTTGTCCCATAAACTTCAAGCGCCACCAAATAATACAAAGCGCGAGGAGGGAAAAGAGAAAACAAAGAGACAAGCAGGAGGCGAAAAGAAAAAAGTATGTGACAATAAACGTCGACAACGCGCTCGCTTGCTGGCTGGCCACGTTTGCTGTTTGTCCCAAGTAACGGTTTCACGGTCACTAAAACAAAAACGTGCCAATAACTGGGGCCGCGCCAGCCAAACGCCAGCCGAGGAAGGACGGAATGGAAGAGCTCCAGGGTGAGGGGGGAGGGAAATTTCCCGCACTATTTCCCTCTTTTTCCCCGCTGCCGTTCCATTACTTTTAATTGCCGTGCTCTGCGCTCGGGTGCACGTGTGCCCGTGCCGGGGGCACCTCACATACACCTGTCCTCGGCGGCGCGTGGCGGGGCCGTGGCGGGGCCGTGGCGGGGCCGTGTGTGAGGGGAGGGCCAGGGCGCGCGCGTCGATAGAGCAGCACTTTCCTCCGGAAACGTGGCCATATTGTGCGGCACTACAGCGCCATGAATCATGGGGGCGGTGCTGCAGTGCGCGCGGCGGTCCGCGCCGGTCAGCGCCGCTCAGCCCAGTGCATTTCTCACAATCAGCTGGTCCTGGTCCGCCCCGCACCCGCACAGCGTGTGCTGGGCCTGCGTGCGTGCCTGCCTGCGTGCGTGCGTGCGTTGCCACACCCCAACAGCGCAGCCTGCAGCCGGTCGCAGCCGCAGCCTCTCCGCAGAGCGCCTGTGCGGTAGGCCACCGCCGCTCTGCGGCGCACGGGTGTCTTGCGGGGCTGCCTACCCTGGCTTTGACAGGCGCTCGGCTCCGGGCTCCGGCCACGACTGTCAGGTCTGACGCCGCCCTGCTCCGCCTCTCCGGAGCTGGAGTGGGACTGGTCCCGCTGCCCCGCGCTGCCCGCTGCGGCCCGCCCTCCGCCCTCCTCTCGCCGCTTGGTTCTCCTCCTCGGGATGCTCACTGCTTCCCTTCTGTGTGTGTGTGTGTGTGTGTGTGTGTGCGTGCGTGCGTGTGCGCGTGTGTTTGTGCCGGTAGCCGAGGCGGGTTGGCGGGCGTTCGCCTTCCGGCCTTCCGCACGGACAATGCGACACAGCAGAACTACGTGAGCCGGAAACGGGTTCTGCGGCGAGGCACACACTATGGGGAGGCGAGGCGGCCCTGGCGGCCAGGAAAGGACAGCCGGCCCCTCCTCCTCCCCCTCTTCTTCCTCTTCCTCCTCCTCCTTATCCTCCTCCTTCTTCTCCTCACCTGGTTGCCGAAGACGCCGATGGAGCAGGCGGACGACACCTGGCCGGGCCCGAACCAGACGGCGGCCAGGCGGGCGGGCACGTTCAGGATGAACACCTGGGACACGGCCACGATGCTCTGGCCCAGGAACGTGACCCAGAAGAGGTCCGGCCCCACGGAGAACACCTTGACCCACGAGCCGACACACGTCCCCAGCGCGGCCAGCACCAGCGCCCAGCGCAGCCCCTGCAACACAACAAGGACATGACAGACACCGCGACAGACACGGCGGTACGGCGTGACATTTGACATTGACAACCAAATGATCCTGCAGGTCATCGGACGGGATGGGACGGACACCGGCCGACTTGTATACTTAAGTGACCTCCACTCCGCCCCGCCCCGCACTGAGGTGACTGTGAGGTGAGGTGAGGAGAGGTGACGTCTCTCGTCACAAACCCATCACACCGCGGTTAGTTTCACGGGCAGCCCGCCCGGCCCGGGCACACCGGACACCGAGACAAGAGCGTCAACTTCTTACATATTTATTATGACATTCCAAAAATTTCACTGAAGTTCAACCGAATACATTAAAATTCAAAGTAGTTATTTCCCTTCGGTTGAGGCCAAGGGGTTACCAACTCGCCTAGACTGGGGGCAGAGTAATATAGTCATACAGAATGCAATACCTAAAAGGTTAGGTTAGGAACCTCCAAATTTCGAGTATTCCGTAATTAAGACGTCTTAAAAGTAATACGGTTAGTATTACATCGGTCGGGGATTTAGTAATAGTAATACAGCAGTCGGTAACCTCTAGGTTAATGCAGCCCTCCACTCTAAAAAAAAATATATGCATGCTTGAATTAAGCCTATTTGGATTCTCGTGGGATGTTATTGAATCGAGCATCGATTGGATACGAATAAGTGTCAGACCTCACCCTCACCACGCGTTGGCATCGTGATCGGATAAGTAAAGCTCCTGAACGGGCATTGATGCGACTATTCGGCCGTGACAACTACGGGATAAACTACAACGGATCTGACAACTGAACAGCTATCGTGACGCCAGAAAATTTCCCTCCGATGATCCGTGATCACAAGAATGAAAATATGCTATCATGAAGGATACATTTTTTTCTGGTCTCGACGGCTGCACCCCCCCCCCCCCCCCTCCTCCCACGTCTGGCACGTCACCCCCACCCCCCACCCCTCCTCCTTCCGGCCGCGGCCTCACGGTGCGGGGTCGGGGTGTTGACCTCGACCCTCGACCTCCCGGCTGGGGCTGGGAGGGGCGGCAAGGGCGCGCCGCGGCCCAGACCCTGGCCGTGACCCAGTCCCTGACCTAGGCCAAGGCGGCCCCGCTGGTGTCGGCTCGGCCCGCCCACGGCACGGCACGCGGAGCGCAGCCGTGTGCCCCGGCCCGGCGGCGGAAGACACACGCGCTCAATTAAAAGCCAACTTTTTAGTCGAAACAACGTGGAGCGCGGTGCAGGCGGCCGGCGGCCTCTGTGACGTCATGGCGGCGGGGCGGCGGAGGCCTGCAGGTCCTCGTGCAGGCCCCGCCCCGCCCCGCCCCGCCCCGCCAGGTCCGGCGGCGCGCTATTGAAACGACGCCAACAAAACGGGGCGAAAGATGAACGGCGCTGCTGCACACCGGACAGGCGGGGGCGGCCGGGGGTGCCGGGCGGGTAACTCATGGAATGCCCGGGCTTGACCATTACGACGGACACTGCCCGGCCCCGCCCGCCCCTCGGCCGGCGGTTTATAATGAAATGTTCGCAATGTGCGCAGGAAAGGGAAGGAGGGGGGGGGGGGGCATTTGTAGATAGGGTAAAACTGGGAGGGTAGGAGGGGGATAGGAAGGGCCGGGGGTCCGGGGGTCCTGCCGAAGTCCATGAAAAATAGCCGTTTGGTCCGCGGCCAACACGCGAAACCCGAAAGCGGGGCAGCGAAAGGGATTGCACGCGTTTTATACATGAGCCCGTTGGGCCCGCGCCCCCATCCACCTCACTCTCTCTCTCTCTCTCTCTCTCTCTCTCTCTCTCTCTCTCTCTCTCTCTCTCTCTCTCTCTCTCTCTCTCTCTCGCTCTCTGTCTCTCTCGCTCTCTCTCGCTTTCTGTCTCTCGCGTGCCCGGGGGGGGGGGGGGGGGGGGGGGGGGGGGGGGTAACAAAGACAGGCTAATTCCCTCTCGCGCCCGGGGACCATGTCATGATTGAAAAAGAAAATCGGGGGAGGAGGGATATCGGGCACCGGCCGGGCCGTGCGGTCGGTCTTACTGTCTTTGTCAGCATGGCCCGTGTCCGCCCCCGGCCCTGGGGCTGGGGCCCCATACCACACCACCCCCGGGGGGGGGGGGACCAAACATGAACCTGGGGCTTTCTATTCAGCGCAGCACGACCACCAAATGCCGACAGATAGAGAAAGAGATGACGGGGGCCAGTGGGAGTGAGTGAGACAGCGCAGGAAGAGTGGTCCTCCCTGTCGGGGGTATCCCGAAGGGGCGGGGGCGGGGCGGGGCGCTCGCTGGCCCACGCGGACTGTCTGATCTGGGGTCTCCCAGGTCCTGCAGGCCGGCCATCCATTCTCCCGGGAGATATAAAGCCAGATGGACGCGTTTCCTGTCCGTCCGTTTGTCCGTCCGCCTGTCTGAACGTCGCTGCGGACGCGGCTGGATGTCTAAACGGTGGCCGCCGGGCCGCTGCAGGCCTGGTGGGGTCGTCGCCTCGCCGTGACCGCGCCGCAAGTTCGTCATCGTGGACCTTGGCCCTGACCACCCTGGACCCCAGCACCCCGGGACCCCGGCTGGGGGGCCGAGCAGTGGCGCGTGCCGGGTGGGCGGCGGGCTCGCGGCGGGCGCGTGGCGGGCGCGTGGTGTCCCGGAGGCACCTAGTCCTCCTGGCCGAGGCCGCGGCCGCGGCTTATTCCCTCCAGCGGTGAGGCACGCGGAGGCCGCAGAGGACTTTTGGGAGCCGCTCATTGAATTTCAATGATTGAAGTGGGCCGGTGCCCGGTGCCTCCGCTGAATGGTGGCCCCCCCCCCCCCCCCGCCTTCCCCCTTCTCCATCTAAGACGACTCTGCTGCGGAAGGAAACAGTAGATGGGAAGGGAAGGAAGTAAATCGGCAACACGTTCACTTCACTCGTCGGCCGGACACTGTGATCGCACTGGGATAGGGACGCCCTGGCTGCCACTGACTGTGGGGAATGAAGGCAAGGGCCAAGGGCGAGAGGTGGGGGGGGGGGGGGGGGGAGGAGAGCCTGAGGGCGCAGCGGCGGCTCGCGCACTTCCGACCGACGAGTCAAACGGTAACGTTTTATATCCTTCTCGGCTCATCTTCAATGGAAAGGGCTGGATCCTGGCCCGACCCCCTCAGCTCTTGCGGCTGCGGACTCGACCCTCGTCTCCCCTCGGAAACAGGCGCAAGGCCGACGGAAGCAGGTGAGCCCCCCCCGCCCCGCCCCGCCCCTGCCCGGCTACCGCTGTGCTGTGCTTGGACCCCGAGGCGCCCGGAGGCGCCACAGGGGAGCTGGCTGCGCTGGCTGCGCTGGCTGCGGGGGGAGGCATCGGACGCCAAAGGCGAGCTCCCGGCCCCCCGATTCCGGAGCACGAACGCGAGAGGCGAGGCAGTGAGGCAGAGGCAGTGAGGCAGAGGCAGTGAGGCAGAGGCAGTGAGGCAGAGGCAGTGAGGCAGAGGCAGTGAGGCAGAGGCAGTGAGGCAGAGGCAGTGAGGCAGAGGCAGTGAGGCAGAGGCAGTGAGGCAGAGGCAGTGAGGCAGAGGCAGTGAGGCAGAGGCAGTGAGGCAGAGGCAGTGAGGCAGAGGCAGTGAGGCAGAGGCAGTGAGGCAGAGGCAGTGAGGCAGAGGCAGTGAGGCAGAGGCAGTGAGGCAGAGGCAGTGAGGCAGAGGCAGTGAGGCAGAGGCAGTGAGGCAGAGGCAGTGAGGCAGAGGCAGTGAGGCAGAGGCAGTGAGGCAGAGGCAGTGAGGCAGAGGCAGTGAGGCAGAGGCAGTGAGGCAGAGGCAGTGAGGCAGAGGCAGTGAGGCAGAGGCAGTGAGGCAGAGGCAGTGAGGCAGAGGCAGTGAGGCAGAGGCAGAGGCAGTGAGGCAGTGAGGCAGAGGCAGTGAGGCAGAGGCAGTGAGGCAGTGAGGCAGAGGCAGTGAGGCAGAGGCAGTGAGGCAGAGGCAGTGAGGCAGAGGCAGTGAGGCAGAGGCAGAGGCAGTGAGGCAGAGGCAGAGGTTTAGGCAGAGGCAGTGAGGCAGAGGCAGAGGCAGTGAGGCAGAGGCAGAGGTTTAGGCAGAGGCAGTGAGGCAGAGGCAGAGGTTTAGGCAGAGGCAGTGAGGCAGAGGCAGAGGTTTAGGCAGGGGCAGAGGCAGAGGCAGTGAGGCAGAGGCAGTGAGGCAGAGGTTTAGGCAGGGGCAGAGGCAGAGGCAGTGAGGCAGAGGTTTAGGAAGGGGCAGAGGCAGAGGCAGAGGCAGTGAGGCAGAGGCAGAGGCAGAGGCAGTGAGGCAGAGGCAGAGGTTTAGGCAGGGGCTGAGGCAGAGGCAAGCACCTGACCAGCTTCAGGGGGCGAATACGGGACGGAACGGGCCGGGACCCACAGCGGGCGATTCCGAACACTGTGAACTCGGACCTCTCTCTCGCTCTCTTACGGAGCACCCGGAGCACCCCACGAGTGCGACAGAGACAGACCTACGAAGACAGTGTGCAGAATCGGCCGGCAGGCACAGCGGCAGCCAAAGTGTGGACGGCACAGGGGAGGGGTTGGGGAGGTGTGCTGGGGCACGGCGTCGGCGTCGTGGCCGTCCTAGCGGGCCCCGCTGGATCCTACCGGACCGAGACAAGTTTGGGGAAATGGCACTGCGCCATGGCGGCCGTGCGGCCGTGCCCGATGGCAGTGGATGTGCACGTGCCCGGGGCCCGGCCCGGGCCGTCTGCTGAGTGGCGTCGCGTGGCTTGGTGTGGGGTGGGGTGGGGTGGGGTGGCACCTACAACGCCCAAATCAGCGGGGTCATCCATGACGGACCACAGCCTGTCCAAGACATGCCAGCATCTCCACCCCGCCGTTCTGAGATTAATCCCAGCCCCGCCAGCAGGTACTCTGCTGCTAGCTCATTATTACTCTAGTGGCAAATGCACGCAGAAAGATTGCGTGGCATGGTTTTGGATTCCAGCCAGGCGCGGATCCAAGAGCGACCCAAGGGAGGGGCAGAGCAAAGTACCGCTGTTTAGTTACGGGCGGAAAACTGCCTACCTTGCACCGCCCTTCGGACCGACCGCTGCTGCTCACCTTTTTGTCCAGCAGCCACGACCCCGGCAGGATGAGCGGGATGTAGGTGACCATATAGATCATGGACGTCCAGTCGACGGAGAAGGCCTCCACGCCGTAGTAGTGGGTGATGGCGTCCGAGATGATGGAGTACTGGATCCACTGGAAGGCGCTGGTCGTGGACAGCGTCACGAACAGGGCCAGCATCACCCACCGCCGCGCGTACACCTTGGTCTCCGAGCCCGGCAGCGGCGTCAGCGTGTCGTCGCCCATTTTCGCTGATTGTTTTCTTTTTCTTTTCTTATTTAAATTTAATCTTAAGAATTAATAAGCTGCTACGGAATAAATTACTATACTGTCGAGGTTAAGGTTTTCGGTTTATTGTCCGAGGTTCAGTCTGTGGAGTGAGTCCGCTGGTTAGGACGACGACGACGCTGGTGGCGTGCCGCGGGGCCGGGCTCGGCCACTGACCACCATGGCGTTCACGTCACCTGCAAGCAGAGCGGGGAGAGCCATCAGCACAGGCAAATGGAAATAACGAAACAAGTCTTGGAGAGAAGAGAGAGAGAGAGAGAGAGAGAGAGAGAGAGAGAGAGAGAGCAGAGACAGAGACAGAGAGACAGTGAGAGAGGGGGAGGGAGACAGACACACACACAAAGAGGGAGAGAAATGCGCGTTTTAAATTCAAGTTTTCCTCTTTGGACCTTTCGCGAGTAGGATGCGGAACAAAGTAACAAGAGGTTGGCATTTTGTACTGTTCGTCCAAGAGATAAGTGTAGCCGTGCCGTGCCGCGCCCCCTCGGCGGATATGCGCCTCCGCTCTGTGCACTTCTCCTCGCACGTCCACGTCTCGCATTATGTGTACGCACGCCCCCCCCCCCCCCCCCCCTCTTTTCATGGTACGAATAACATCAGCACGCTCCGAGCCGCGAACAGCCGCCGCCACTATCGCGGCGTTTTTAGGCGTAAACTTGACGAACAGCCCTTTTAGCTGTCGCCTCCCCCCCCCCTTCCGGCCCCGCCGGCCCGGTGCTCAGAGAGACGGCGAATCGCTTTCATTACAGCAACAGCGAAAGGGGTTAAAGGGGTTGGGGGTGGGTGGGGGCGGACATAACAGGAAATGGGAAGTGGGGGGCACTAGAGAGGTGTGCGGTACGGAGCGGCACCAGCACCTCCCCATGCCGCCGCTGCCGCTGCCGCTGCCGCTGCCACCGCCTTCGCTCCTGCTGCTGCCTACGTCAACGACTTTTGCTACTCAGACTTGCGATTCCCGAATGACGTCACACCTCCACGCCGCTACCGCCGCTACTGCTGCTGCTGCTGCTGCTGCTGCTGCTGATGCTGCTGCTGCTGCTGCTGCTGCTGCTGCTGCTGCTGCTGCTGCTGCTGCTGCTGCTGTCTCCTTTGTCAGCACTCCGCCGCACCCGTCAGGCCCAGACACGCGTGGGCAGCGGTTAGAAAATGGGAAGCGAGAGGCTAGCCACACAACGGGCACCCTTCCTCACACAGAGTGGCGGCAGTTTTCCCAGTTTTCCGCGGGTGACGTCGCGGTCCTGGCCTGCCGGCGCCTGCTGGTCGATATGGAGCGGCCACATCGGCGGTCGTCCCCCACAAAGCGCACCGCCGTCACAGCTCTCTGACGGATAGAGAAATGCGCGCAGAGAGTGCAGCGGAGACGGTTCCATCGCGTTTCGTGAATAGCCAATCATGTCCTCGACTGGGTGAGCCGCTAGCCGCAGGCCGCAGCAGACTCCAGGCCGAGCTGGGGCTGACGTCGGCGAATCATGAGTGCCTCCATATAACATCCCGACGAAGGCTGAGCCCTAATCTCCTCCATTTCCTCTCCTCTCGGCGCCCCTAAATGAGATATAAAAGATGCGAGTCGGTAGAAGAAATGGCCGGGCGGCGAGCGAAAGGGGATTAGCGATGCGATTCGCCAACGCCCCCGCGGAGCCGCAGTCCAGCGCCGCCCCTGTCTCTATTCATTATCGTGCCGTCCTCGTCCACTCGTGGCGGTCTGCGGGGAGTGCGACGGAGACGGAGCTAGACGAGGCCGGCGGTGACGGTATCGGCCCCTGCTGGCCGGGCCGGGGCCGGGATGCCCTAGGCAGGCGGCCGGCCATTAGCGGCCTGTGCCTCCCTGCGGGGGGTGCGGGGGGCTACGGGCCTGCGCCCCCGCGGAGAAACCGAGCAAATCTGATGCGCCTTGCTGGTATTCGAACCGCGGACCGTAAGCGCACCTGCCAAGTAGATTGTGTTTTTTTTTTTTTGTTATCTTGCCGCTGCCTGACCACCGTATCGCCTCCCGCGCACGCACACACGGCCTGTGTGACCCGCCACAGTTTGCACAGCTACAGGGGCTGGGCCGAGGCCCGGCCCCCCGCTGGTTGTCATCCCCCCACCCCTTCCCCTCCTCAGTTCCGCTTTAATCGTGTGCGAAATCTGATCGCTTGCCCTGATTCTGCCTCGCCAACAACAACTCCGATAAATCCTTTTTTTTTCTCACTCGCCGCGCTGGCAGGCAAGCAGGCTCTCTCGTGCGTGCTCCGCGTGGGAACCAATAGAATGTACTGTGATTACAGGCACGGCGAAGACCGCCATGAAAAATAAATTAAATTAACTGCCGGCGGAAATAACTTTGCTTTCCCTTCGCTGGCATAAATCTGTGCGCCCACCCGCGGCAGCCGCAGTGGGCGGTGGCCGCCCGCGGTACGTATGAGAAATCTCTGGTGCCCCGCCGCGATACAGCAGCGCCGCCGCGCCGTCGCGCAGCACCGCGCTCTGCTCTTTGCCCGCACCGGCCAAAGTTTCATCTCGCGGACGCCGAGTGGCGCCAAATTCAAAAGATTGAGATTCAGTGAGCAGCGCGGGCCGAGGCCGGGGCCGGGGCCGGGGCCGGGGCCGGGGCCGGGGCCGGGGCCGGGGCCGGGGCCGGGGCCGGGGCCGGGGCCGGGGCCGGGGCCGGGGCCGGGGCCACGTGCGCTGGCTGCGCCGCTGGCGTCCGAGAGCCAGCTGCTGAGACGCGGCGGTGCGGCGGCGGCAGGCGGCACAGCGCCGAGGCGTTGGCGCTAGCTCATACATTACTCCCTGACTTCCGTGAGGCTCTGAATTCGCCCTCTGATAATATATTTTTGGTGTGTGTGAGAAGGGGCGGGGGGGGGGGGGGTCACGGGCTGGATAACTGTGGAGGAGGAGAGCGGCGGAGAGCAAAAGGAGTGAGGAGGCGGTGGGTGGTACCCGGTGGTGCCGCGCGGCGCGGGAGAGGGGTTGGACACGGCAATAAAATAAAGGTCCTGCCAGCCGTGCAATGCCTTGGCGAGGTCCGGGGGCGGGCCGCCGAGGGGGGGGGGGGGGGGGCGCTTGTTGATTAAGGCTGACATGAGACTCGGCTGAATATTCATCCCCTTGCTAGCGTCGAGGAGTCGGTCGAGGAGGACACCCCCAGCCCCCCTGCCTGGGGGCCCACAGCGGGGCCGAAGTGGTCGCGGAGCAGCGGCGCGTCCCGGCGAAAGCGCTTCCCCAATTAGAGCTAGGATCCGGGCCGGGGCCTCCAGGCTCCAGGCCTCCAGCGGCGCGGTGCCGCCCCACCTGGAGGCGCGGTCCGCGGCCCCCACCGCCCCCACGGCCCGGCGCCTGCAGGTCGCGGCTGGGAGTCGACTCGGCGCTGATTTATGGATGTTTCGAAACATCCTGAGGTTCGGGTCGGGTCGGGGGGTCGGGTGTCGGCCACTGCGCACCGCGCGCCACGTTCGCACACGATCGTCATGATGAAGCTCGTGGTTTTCTCATTTACCGTAATATATATATCCCCCCCCCCCCCCCACCCTGGCACCCTCTCACCCCCTTCACCCTCTCACCCCAACCCCAAGGGTAGACAATGCGGCGCGGGTCTGCGGGGGCCCTGCGGCCCTGCGGGGGCCGAGCCTCGTGGGGCTGCGTACGCTGCCTAGAGACAATGCTCGCGCATTAGGAGAGCAGCCTGTATGCCATTGTACGCTGCCGGGCCACACCCCTTCTGCCTCCTGCCGCTCCTGCCGGGCCGCGAGGCTGACACTGATGGCGGCGGCGCGGAGCCATGTGCCGCCCGCGCCGCCTCCGCTACCACCCCCGCATGTGCTTGTCTAGGCCCGCCTCGCTTCACGATGGTTTTAACAGCGCGCGGGGCCCCTGGCGCCACTCTCACCCTTCAGTGACAAACTTTAACCCTTTCCACTGCACGCACCACCCTCTCAAGTCCCTTTCGCTGTAGTCCGCCTCTTTCTCCCTCACTCCCTCCCCACTTCGTATTTTTCTCGCTCTCTCGTCTCATCTAAACCAGTGTGTGTGTGTGTGTGTGTGTGTGTGTGTGTGTGTGTGTGTGAGCGCCAGGTGCCAGGTGGTGCAGGCCGAGAAGGAGATGAATGGTATTTCCCTCTGCCTGTCTTTCTGGCCTCGTCGCTGTCTCTATACCCCCGTCTCTGTCGCACAACGGCGTGGAGCCACTCCATTTATCCCCCCAGCATGTGTGCGTGTACCCCGTAACGGCGCGCCGGCCCGGCAGGCTCCTCCTGTACAGAGACGGTCTACGGTCTGCCATCAATTCACGCAGAGCGGCTGGGCAGCCGAGGAGGGTCCCCGTGTTACCGGTGGTTCGGGAACCCCGGCCGACGGTCACCGAAGTCGCCGGGCAAGGTCACCAAAGGTCACGCCGTCCCCTCGGCCTCAGGGATCGCATCGGGCCAAAGAGATGGAACACGCGATCGTGCGGGAGAGTACAAGACGAACCACCTCGCTTCAGTCTGGAGGCCGGCGGGGAAAGGCGGGGGCGGCGGGAGGCTATGCCCGCTTGATCCTCTGTCGCTGACTAGACAAGGCCGGCCCTCTTGGCCCGGCCCGGCCCGGTTGCTTGCAGAACAAAATGATGACAGAAGAAACAGAAGCCCCCAGTAAGTGTGTGTGTGCTGGAGGAGATGAAGTCCCGCTCCGGCCACGACCGCAGCGGCCCGACTAGACGCAGACGGAGACGGGACGGGGCGCTCCCGGCAGATAGCCGCCCAGTCGGCCCGGCCCGGGCTTGGCCGGGGACTCGCCTGACGTACACCGCCGAGGCCCCGTCTGAGATACGGCTGACTCTGTGGCGTTGCAGCGCTCTGCGCTCTGCGGGCTAATGGCCACACAAACTGCGTTCGAGGCGGCCGTCGGGACTCATTACTGCTTTCGGAGACGGCCGCTCCGGTCCCCTCCGGTCCAGGGTTCCATAACTTAACGTAACATTAGGTATTTTCGTTACGTTAAATGTTATGAACAAAATACGTAACCTTAACAAATATCATGGTTTTAACGTTATTTCCTCTCAACGCAGGAGAAATGTTATGACAATAACGTTATAAAATAACGCCTAGCAATGGGCCTGGACATTCGCCTGGTCGGTTGTAGAGGCCAAGGCACAGGACACGCTATTCTTTTAACGCGAATATCTATAACGAGGAGCGAAATATGTTAATGTTATTAACATTAACGTTAATAGCTCCGGCAATTAATACAAAATAAATAACATAACTTAAATTCTTAAAGACGAAAAATATAAGATTTGCAACATTTTGGCGTTACGTGTTATGTTAAGTTACGGAACCCTGCTCCGGTCCCCTCCGGTCCCCTCCGGTCCCCTCCGCTGCGAGTGGCTGCTGCTGGAGCTCGACGATAAGAAGCGCAATCCGCAAAACAAGTTGGCCCCGCTCCGCCAGGCTCCGCTATGCTATGCACCCGCCTCGCACGCGGCTCCGGCCCGGCCCAACACTCCCGGGCCGGGGTCCTCGGGCCCCGGAGGGTGACTCGGTGACCCCAACCCCCACCACACCACACCGCGGTGCCGTGCCCCGTGCCCCGCTCCGGTCCCCGGATAAAAATGTGTGCATCAGCCGGAAGGACACCGAAGGCTTCGTTTATGAAGTGATTCAAATGTTCCCATACCTTCAACGGCTGACGGGTGGTGATGCGCCTGCGGGTGCCAGGGTAGGCCAGCCCGCACGACGCGCGTGCACGAGGGCAGCTGCCGTTGCCCACCCAGCGGCGCTCTACCTGCTTCTGCTGCGCCCAGACTGGACAAAAATTAGGTTTGCACTTCCGACAATAGCATCATGGCTATGGATCTGTTGCAGACCTGGGCGCCGACAAGCGTTTCGATGTCGGCGAAGTGAGGGTCAGAAACAGCCGGCGGTGGCGGTGGCGGTGGCGGTGGCGGTGGCGGTGGCGGTGGCGGCGTCGCCGGCGAACACGCCGCGTAATATTTTGCTGGCGGCGGCGTGGGCGTGAAAAAGAGGGTTCGGCGACCAAAGTGCCTCAATTACCAGGGGAGTTGTGCTACTTTGGCTGGCTGAAAATGATGAGCACACTCTTGCCACGCTCTCGCACACACACATGCACACGCACAAAATTTTAGTGGGTGGTGTAACCCTCGAGTGAAGCTGTCTCGGGGCAATCTGAACTGAATCAGCGCGGCCCCGGGACAAGGTTGCACTCCTAACAGCGGTGGGGCCGAGTGAGTCCCAGTGAGCCCCCAGCCGGCTGCAGCCCCCGCAGCCCCGGCTCGGGCGCACCCCACACCCCCGCACCCCGCACGCCCGCACCTCCGCAGCCCGCACCTCGCAACGCCGCACCCCACACCCCCACACCCCACACCCCCGCACCCCACACCCCCGCACCACCGCACCACGCACGCCTGTCCTGCACCCCGCCCCACTACCCGCGCCGCGAATCTACTCCTCGTATATCGGCGCCACTCACGAACTTGCGCCGACGGCAACGAACGGGTTCGCGGGTTATATTGCACAAACTTTGCGCCTTCGCGTCCCCCTCAGCTCGGGGGCGGCGGGGAGGGGGGGGAGGGGTAGCCGCGGGCCGCACAACTCCGGGACCGTCGTGGCAGCTGCAGCCGGTGCGGCCCCGGCCTCGGGATCAGCGGGGGATCAGGGGAATAGGGGGGGGAGGGGGGGGGGGTTGCATGTACACCCCATCCGCCAGTCCACTGGGGTATTGAGTTGTCATGTTAGGGGCCCGCGGCTCGAGTTGGCTGCTCCGCTGCGGACGCTGTGGACACACGGATCACACCCACCGCCTCCGCTGCCGCCGCCGCAGAGCGGAGGCAACTTCTTGAGAAGCTCGCCAACCCCGCCGCTAACACCCCCGATGTGATGTAACTACTCGGGCCCGGACCCGGCCGGGCAGGAGGATTACGATCAGAATGTCATCAGCACCGCCTCATCCCCCCCCCCCCGCGGACAAAAGTGCGCAGGCGCGGCTCCGAGGGGGAAGGGGTAATGGGGGTAATTACCCCCCCTTGGCCCATGTGGCGCCCGAAGGGCGCCGGCCACCCCTCCATATCAAAGGTCTTCAACGGGTGGGTCTGTCGGGTCCGACGTATTTTGCGTGTGAGAGAGACAGATATAGCACGTTTCGGCGCGTCTGGGACTCCATCGCATCGGAACATACGGCCAAGAACCATGTTCAAATCCCGCCAGAAGCAAGCGGTCTTAGCCCACTTCCTGAACACTTTTACTTATTTGAACTCGTGTCCGTGGCTCTAGGAAACATGTATAATGCTTAGTCATTGTTGAAACCTCGAAAAAAACGAAAGAAAGGGTGGGTGTACCGGCGGCGCCGGGACTCGAAGCCGGATCCCAGCGTGAATTTGGCCGGGTCCAGTCAGACCCGACGCGTCAGACCCGACCCGAAGGCTTTCTGCCGGCAGCGGCACCCGGCAGACCCACCCGTTGAAGATCTTTGCTCCATATCACCCTAGATATCACATGCAGTTTTGACTTGGCAATGATTTTTCGCGGTGAAACATCTTCAGCCCCGCCACGCCGTCGACTTTTAATCGCTTTGAATGGAATGTAGAGATGTCACTCACAAAATTAGACGGCCTTTCGTAGAATGATTTTTCTTAAAAATGTGAATATGTGTTTCTCACATTCTGTGAGATCAAATCAAATTTGGATCTTTCACATTTAAAAAACAGTTGTATTACTCTACTCCCCCCCCCCCCCCCCCCCGCTTTCATGGAAATCGGCCAAATCCTGGAGCCGCGCCTGGAAGTGCGGCTCCCACGGGACCCCACCCGCACCGGCCGGGGGGACAGGACACAGTGTCCTGCTTCTGCTATCTGCATCACGCCGGGAGCCCGTGCCGGTGCCGGTGCCGAGCTCGGGGCCAAGGCCTAGTGGTGGTGAGGTTACAGTGTACAGATACCACCTGATCTGCGGCCAACGAACTCCGCTTCTCTCAAACCAACTCGCCGCTCAACTCTAGTGGCCCCCGCCTCGCCTCGCCTCGCCTCGAGTGGGGCCGCCCGGTCCTACAGTTGCAGCTGACAAGCAGGGTTGGGTGCGTTAACCTCCGCGGTTAACGCGTTAAAATTCATCGTTCATCTGGAGGCCATTAACGTTAACGTTGTTAAGTCAACGAGACAGCTAAATATTAACGCATTAACGTTAAAAATTAGCGTCGTTATCGTTAATGAAAAAATCTTACGGACAATAAGGTTAGCTGAGACGGATTTAATTTTCATGCGTTTTATTCTGAGGGCTTGGGTTGATGCGTTCTAGCTACGTGGTTGTATCGGGTAGATATGTATACATAAAAATTATGTTTCCGTCATCATTTAACAAAAAGGCGTAGACAGGGGTGCACGCGCTCAAATATGTGTTTTTTTTTTTAACGTCTGGATCCTCATTAATTATTGCGCTAACGTTGATGCCTCAAGACCGTTTCACGGATCCGCTTTTTTACGATAGCAGAAACTGGGTACATTTTGTTCGAATAGGGTATGTTATTAACAGTGCAAAATTTCAAATCAATCGGACTTCATTTACCTGTGCCGCACAAGCCTCAAGGTTCAGTATGGGAATCTTAATGGTAAGGAATGTCTTAGAATGAAAAACTCGAATAACTTTTCAACCGCTGCAGACAAAGACACCCACAATAGCTCATTTTCATTGTACTGATGTCTGCTATCGACCGTACTTGACAGATTATTTCTATCGCCTCAGGTTTACAAATTAATTGTTCATGCTTTTCTTAAAAATCACGGAATTTTCAAAATTTATATCGATAACAGGAACCGGTAATGCAAAGCTGTGAAGTACGGTCGTTATCAGAAATCGGTGCGATAAAAATGACCTATTGTGAGTCTCTTTATCTGCAGCGGTTGAAAAGTTATTCGAGTTTTCCATTATAAGACATTCGTTACCGTTACATCCCTTTACAGAGCGTTGAGGCCTGTGCGCCGCGGGTAAACGAAGTCCGATTAATTTGAAATTTCGCACAGACCTATACCCTATTCGAACAAAATGGTGGCACCCCGTTTTCGCTATCGTAAAAAAGCGGATCCGTGGAACGGTTCGGGGCAAAAGTAGTGCGTTATCGTTAAAGAAGCGACGTCAAGGCAACGTCGTTCGCGGGTAACTTAACGTACTCAACCCTGCTGACAAGCAACGTCACGAGCACCGCCAACGAAGATCCCGCTGTCACCGGTCGCGGTCACGCGAGCAGAGAAACTGATCATGTCGAGGAAGAAAGGCAGACGGTGGGGTGCGGAGTGTGTGCCGGGCTGTGCCGGGCTGTGCCGGGCTGTGCCGGGCTGTGCCGGGCTGTGCTGTGCCGGGCTGTGCCGAGCTGAACCTGCGGGAGGCGTCAGAGTGTGCAGCACATGCGCCGACCAGCAGCGCCGAAATGACATGCAAATACGGCAGAGGCGGTCCGGGAGTGGGCCAGGGCCGGTGCCGCTGGTGCCGCTGGTGCCGCTGGTGCCGCTGGTGCCGCTGGTGCCGCTGGTGCCGCTGGTGCCGCTGGTGCCGCTGGTGCCGCTGGTGCCGCTGGTGCCGCTGGTGCCGCCCACAGCCCTACCTCACACGCTACCCCACCCCCACCCTCCCGGACTTCCTCGAGGCCCGCGTCAGTCGGATGCCGACCTCTCGACCCTCGGCCCGGCCCTACCGGCCAGTGCAGCCGCAGCCCAGCCGCTCCACAGACGGAAGTCACTCATTCAATCGGCCAGTCAGCCGGGTTCGACTCGCGGTCTCGGCGGATAGGGGGGACGCCGGACCGGGGATGTCGGCTCGTCGGAGCCGGCTGATGCCGGGCTTTACCAAGTTGTTACCGAAGTGTCCTCAGCGGCCCCGGCGCTGTCCTGGCCCGTCCTGGCGGGCGCCTTCTGGCTGCGACCCCGGCGACGATACCCTACACGCAGGGGGGGGGGGGGGGGGGGGGGGGGGTCTATGGTATACTGCCCCAAGTTGCGAGGGCGGGGCTAGGCAGACGCAAGCCGTGCTATCGAGGCGTGTGCGCTGGACTCCTCGGCGCCCAACCCCTCTCCTCCCCCTCCTCCCCTCCTCCTCCCCCCTCCTTCTCTCTCTGTCTCTCTCTCTGTCTCTGTCTCTGTCTCTCTGTCTCTCTGTCTCTGTCTGTCTCTCTCTCTCTCTCTCTCTCTCTCTCTCTCTCTCTCTCTCTCTCTCTCTCTCTCAACCTCTCTCTTTCTCTGGGTGTGTGTGTCTCGCTCCCTCTCTCTCCGTCGTGTGGCTAGTACAGTGCTTTACAGTGTCTCCAGAGAAATATATCTACCCGCGAAAGAATAAAGAGACCATAGTCGCCTCTCTCTCTCTCTCTCTGTCTCCCTCTCTCTCTCACCCTCTCTCTCACCCTCCTCTCTCTCTCTCACTCTCTCTCTCTCTCACCCTCTCTCTCTCTCTCTGTCTCTCTGTCTCTCTCTCTCTCCCTCTCTCTCTGTCTCTCTCTCTCTCTCCATATCTCTCTCTCTATATAAATATATATCCTTCTCCCCTTCTTTGCTTTGCGTTCCGGTCACCCACTTCTTTTTCTTGGTCCCTGGAGCTGTGAGGGAGAAGGGGAGGGTGGGAGCGGGATCGCATTTTCATTCAACAAGGGATGACTTTTATATGAGCTAGGCGTCGCCCCACATCCCCCCTTCCCCTTACCCGCCCCCTGATGCCAGGTGGTTAGCCCCTGTCGTCGTGGCTGATAGGCAACACGCCCCACTTTGCCATCGGACCGCGTCAGCCGAGGAGGGCCGAAAGGGAAGGATTTATTTATCGTGCTTTTCATCGGAGGGAGACGACTGACCCGAATAAACGTGGCCGTCGTATCCGAAATCGACATACCGACGCTTGGCCCAAAGTTTTTCCTCTTGCCGTTTTTCTTTGGCCACAGAGAGATGAACAGGGGCCGTAAACCCGTTCCTATCCGCCGCTGCCTAGCGCTGCCCTGCGCTGCCCTGCGCTTCCCTGCGCTGCCCTGCGCTGCCCTGCGCTGCCCTGCGCTGCCCTGCGCTGCCCTGCCCTGCCCTGCGCTGCCCTGCCCTGCGCTGCCCTGCGCTTCCCTGCGCTTCCCTGCCGCCCCGCCCCCCGCAGAGGAAGCGGAGCTTCCGAAACACTTAAACTTGGTCGTCCAGTGAACTCCCTCCCTCCAGAGGCGTGCCTGTTCCTCCCCTGTTCCCCCTCATTTTTGCCCCCCTGTCCGCCTCCGCCTCTTTTCCCTCAGCGCAAGTTTGGGAACTCGCCTCTCCGTGTAATCACCTCTCGCTAAACAAGTACCGCACAATGGGAATCGCACAGCAGGGATTTTACTTGGTTTGCTTAACGTTCCATCGAGGGCCGGGCGGCAAGGCGGGTGGCAACTCGGGCGGCGCGTCCGAATGTGTCGCCAGAAGTACAGAGCTCTGTTTGTTCGCTTTTACTAAGTTTTGGATTGCGAATAATTCACATGGTTTTGAGCTTACATCTCTTTATTTTTAACAGAGTTTTAAATATCTCCACTAACTTTTCCCCCGTGTTCTCAGTGAAAAGAGAGAGCGAGAGCGAGATAGGGGGATAGAGTCACACAGAGAGAAGGAGAGGAGGAAGGAGATAAAACCACAGCAGCGCATCAAGCAGGGGAAAAAAGGGGGAATGGGAACGGGGTGGCTGCGATGTAGGCACCGGCACCCTACCCTACCCTACCCTACAGGGCCGGGCCGGGCACACTGCCACACTACCGAGCGCGGCGCGTTGCCTACGCTGCAGGCTGCTGTCCCGGAAAGTTGGACAGGTCACAGAGGGACTTCTCACGGTGGGTTTTTTTTTCGGTCTCCGTTCATTTCTCTGCTCTACTCTGTCTCTGACTGTCGGTCTGTCTGTCTGCTGTCTTTCTCTGTCTGTTCCAGTCCCTCACGAGGTGAGCTGGGTGCACCGTTGCTGCCGCTGTGCTGATGCAGATGGCATTGACGTCCCCGTCACATGATACAGTCCCCTGCCCCACCCGTCATTTTCATCAGCGTTTCCTGTCATAAATCCCGTATCTGTTCCCCACAGCGTGGCAACGCCCCTCGCGTGCGGCAATTACAGGGATTACTCGCCGCGTCAGCATCGTCATGGCTTTAAATCCCCGCTCCCGATAGTTGATTTTTTTCTGTCTTCCAAAATATTGACATTCTCCGTTTCAACGAGTGATATTTTCCACCTGGCAGACCGAGCTGTTTCAGCCTGGACAAGCGTCGCACACTTTGGTCGTACAGCATTTGCGTTGGAACAGTAAGTTCTATCCCTCGTGCGGGGTCGGGGGAGAGAGGGAAGACCGGGGGAACCGATGTCGGACGGAAACAAACCTAATTACCCGACAAATTGCCATTGCAAATTGGCGTCCGCGTCTCACTTCTTTTCAGGCGTCAGCAGGCCGTGCTGATGACGTCCTGATCCCGCGGCCGGAGGCGCCGGGAGGAACCGGGAGGAGCCGGGAGGAGCCGGGAGGAGCCGGGAGGAGCCGGGAGGAGCCGGGAGGAGCCGGGAGGAGCCGGGAGGAGCCGGGAGGAGCCGGGAGGAGCCGGGAGGAGCCGGGAGGAGCCGGGAGGAGCCGGGAGGAGCCAGGAGGAGCCGGGAGGAGCCGGGAGGAGCCGGGAGAAGCGGGAGGAGCCAGGAGGAGCCGGGAGGAGCCGGGATGAGCCAGGATAGGAGCCGGGAGGAGCCGGGAGGAGCCGGGAGGAGCCGGGAGGAGCCGGGAGGAGCCGGGAGGAGCCGGGAGGAGCCGGGAGGCGCGGAGGGCGTCCGAGGCCGGAGGAGGCCCAGGCCCACGCCTCCATATACAGTTTCCTTGTTCTCTTTTCCCTCCCCCGAGAGGGAGCCGCGCAGGAACACCGTTCAGGGCGCCGTGCTGGACCGTTTTAAACAGGGGCGGATCTAGGATCGGCTCAAGGGGGGTGGGGGTGCAATGTCCCGCTTTTTGCCTACTTACAGGCGGAAAAGTTATGCCGGTTGCCTACATTTCCGGCGATGTATATGTCGCTCTTGGGAGCGCGAGGCTTTATCCCTAATATCGTCGCCCCTCGGGGAGCGACACGCAAAACCGTGGCTCTCAATCAGTGTGATATTTCGAAATTTTGTCGCCTTTTAAGAGCGATTTTTGCAAAGCGTCGCCCTTTCAAGAGCCATGTTTTAAGAGCGTCGCTCTTTGAGAGCAACAAGTAGTACCGCTCCTGAAGAGCGATGCCTAAAAATACCACTCAGGAAGAGCAGCGTTTTCAATGTCCGGGCGCGAGAACCTGCTGTTGGAGGGGTCGATGTACCACTACTTACATGCGGAAAGTTTCGCAGGTTGCCTATCTTTCAGGTGCCCTTCAATCGGCCCGTCGCATCCCCCCCCCCCTCCCTTTACCCCTGATGTAGTTCAAATAGAGCATTAACTGACCCCCGCCTCGCGCGTTACGTGTTTTAAGGACGCCCTCCCGGAGCACCCCGAGGGCCCCCGGAGCCCGCAGGCCGCGCAGGGCTTCAAGGCCGTGGACGCGGTGGGGGTGCGGGGGCTCGGGGGGGGGGGGGACGTCTGTTGGCGGCCGGGTGCGGACAGCGAGCCCAGCCGACGGCAGCCGAGCCGAGGAGTCGGATGTGGCGGGCAGCCGCGGGCAGCCGTGCCAAAATTCCACGAGAAAGAAGCCTTTCGGTTTTTATTATGATAATAAAACGGGTGTAGCGAGGTCCAAACGGGTGGTACCAGCTTTATGTACGGCAGGGTGGGGGCGGCGCGGTGCGAATCCGGCTGGAGCCGTCTCCAGGCGGTGGCCACTGGCCACGGGCCGCCGCCACGCCGTAGCTGTACAGCCGAGGGCACGAGGGGGAGGTGGATATCAGGCAGGATGCAGACAAGGGGGTTCCGAGTGGTGCCGTCGGCCGAATTGAATGGCCCACCCTGGAGAGAAAAGGGGTTAGGGTTACGGTCGGCCGGGATAAGTCGCGCCCGCGCGCACGTGCATATGGGGCCCGGTGCGACCCGGTGGGACCCGGTGGGATACACAGGGGAGGACAGTGGGGCAATACCGGGTCCAGCGCCCCGCTGCGCCCCGCTGCGCCCCGCTGCGCCCCGTCCCGCCCGCCCGGCTCACTGACCGCCCTCGCTCCATAGCGCCTGCAAAGTCGAGGGTAGGCAACACTGCACGACACGCGTGCGCGGCGGGCTGGCCTACCCACGCAGGCGCTCTCGCTCCACAGGGTGGAGAAAATAAGGAAAGAGGGATTAGGTTG
Organism: Odontothrips loti; assembly: GCA_038380765.1. NCBI lineage: Eukaryota > Metazoa > Arthropoda > Insecta > Thysanoptera > Thripidae > Odontothrips > Odontothrips loti. The sequence goes on along the minus strand of CM076244.1, from coordinate 21,852,109 downwards.
GAGAAGAAAAAGAAAACGAACTAGAAGAAGAAGACGTATCTCAGGAGGGAGAGCCCCAATCCACAATCATCAACGTCCCCAATGTATCTTTCTTGACACCTCGGCAGAACGTGTTGACTCTGGCGCTCTCTCTCTCTCTCTCTCTCTCTCTCTCTCTCTCTCTCTCTCTCTCTCTCTCTCTCTCTCTCTCTCCATCCCTCTCTCTGTCTGTCTCACTCCAAACCTGTCGGCGCACACCAGAGCACAACACGGCACAGGCACATAAAAGAGTCGTTTCGGTCCAGCCGGGTGCGGGGCGGCGGGGCCATGTGGGGGTGACTGGGGGTGACTGGGGAGGGGGGGGGGGGGGGGCTGACGCCACGCAGCTGCCTGCCAGAGCAAACCGGAGGATAAAAATGTGCCCGTTCGATCTGAGTGACCATCAATCTCTCATCCCCTGCCTGACACAACTCGGTCCATGTTCGCCGGCAGCGCCGGGGGTGGGTCAGCCTGGGGGCCGGGGGGGGGGGGGGGGGGGGGGCGGGGGGAGGCGGTGAGCGGAAAAGGGCCCGACCGGTCGTAACTTACTTTTCGCGCGATTTCAATGCGCGCTCCATGGCCGATTCGCTGGCCATGCTGACCAGAGCATTAGTATACGTGGCAACGCATGGCTCGCCTAGAGGGGATGGAGTCGGGAGGGGAGGGTGGGGAGGAGCGGCAGCCTGTGGCGGCCGGCAGCGGCAGGGAGACGGGGCGCAGGCCGTGCGGCCAGCTGCAGGACAAGCACGGCTTTATACCGATGGCGGCTATAAAAGGCTGGAGGCTGAGGGGCTGCACCGGGCTGCACGCGGTGGCGCAGTGTCGGCGGTGGCGCAGTAGTGTCATTTTCCGGATGGCTCTCAGGCCGCCATCGGTTGCACTGCCGCCCCCCCCCCCCAGCCCCCTGCCCCCGCCCCCGGCCTGGCCAGATGTATAGCGCGTGCAGCCCCCACCCCACCCCCACCCCTCGAGGGGCCCAGGAGCCCCGGGCAGCCGTGGGAACAGCCAGCCGCCCGCAGCAGCGTACCCGTTTTTCTCTTCCTCTCTGTAACGTCGTCCGGCATCTAACAGCGGTTGCCGCCGTGGCTTCTTAACGCGCTGCAAGAGCGTTGGGAGGCTCCGGACTGCCAAGAGGCTGTGGAGGAGAGGGGGGGGGGCTTTCTGCCGGCCACGCAGCACCGATCCCCTGGAATGCACTGCCGCAGTGCGCGCATAGCACACACTGCCAAAAAACTTACGTGACAAGAAGTCGATTCGGAGCTTCAGCAGCAAACTGTACCCTCCCTCCCCCCCCCGGTCCCTTCTGGCCGCTTCCGGCCCACGTCCAAAAACGCCCAAATTCAGCCATCGCGCAACTCCTTTTCCAGCGTGCCAGGGAGGGGAGGCGCGCTAGGCAGTGAGTTGGCAGAGCGCGGTGCGGCAGTTTATCGCCTGCTTACCCCCGCTGCTGCCCGGTTCCAGTCCAGCCGGCTCCAGCCTCCAGCTCCAGACTCCAGGAGGACCCGGGCGCCTCCCCGTGAGCCTCCAATTAATCAGCGTCCGTCAGGTGCAGAGATCCTCAGCTAATCTACCCGATCTCTCTCTCCGATGTACACCTCATTCCACGCCACCAATTCGCCCCAATTTGGGGCGATAAGAACTTAAAGAGGCTGTTTAGAAAACTAGCAACATTTGAAATTTGAAACATGCGCCAACGCCAGAATTCCAGAAATGCAGTCACAATGACCTCTTACGCATCTAGGTCCTGGAGCTTGGAGCCTGAGCTGAATCTTACTCAGGTCGGGCCAAGTTTTAATAAAACAGCCTCTTCACTGTAAGTATTTTTCGTCATATGACGAGAAAAGCTGTGACGATTCACTGATCACCTATGTTGTTACTTTACGTGCTTTAAGGCGTTAATTCGTCACTTGATGACTTATTCGTAGGGTTAATAATTCGTCACATCTAACCAAACTTCAAGAAGACATACTTTTCTGGCGGTTTTGCCCCAAAACAATTCGGTGACGAGTTATTTGTCACATGGCCTGTGACGACTTATTCGTTATTCAGATTTAGCCAGAGGATTGTCGTAAAATGACGATAAATATTTTTACAGTGTTCAAGTCGTTTATCGCCGAAAATTGGGTGAGGACCGTGACCTTTCCATTCTTTAGTTGCCATTCTATGGACGAGGCAGAGTCATAAGGCATTCCGCCGGTGACCTCGGAGGAAGGCCACGGGCAGTGGTGTGTGCTCCCATCCAGAGGTGCAACGTAATTCGTGAACTACCCTAAAATAAGCGGCAGGAATGTGCGACGCCTTCCGCCTGGCCGCGCACAGCGCCGTGCGCACAGAGCCCGCCGGAGCCCGCGCCCCGCACACCTCCCTCTCGGCACTGAATCACCCCTACCCTACGACCCGACTCCGGACTGCCTGGCCGTGCCTGGCTGTGCCTGGCTGTGCCTGGCTGTGCCTGGCTGTGCCTGGCTGTGCCTGGCTGTGCCTGGCTGTGCCTGGCTGTGCCTGGCTGTGCCTGGCTGTGCCTGGCTGTGCCTGGCTGTGCCTGGCTGTGCCTGGCTGTGCCTGGCTGTGCCTGGCTGTGCCTGGCTGTGCCTGGCTGTGCCTGGCTGTGCCTGGCTGTGCCTGGCTGTGCCTGGCTGTGCCTGGCTGTGCCTGGCTGTGCCTGGCTGTGCCTGGCTGTGCCTGGCTGTGCCTGGCTGTGCCTGGCTGTGCCTGGCTGTGCCTGGCTGTGCCTGGCTGTGCCTGGCTGTGCCTGGCTGTGCCTGGCTGTGCCTGGCTGTGCCTGGCTGTGCCTGGCTGTGCCTGGCTGTGCCTGGCTGTGCCTGGCTGTGCCTGGCTGTGCCTGGCTGTGCCTGGCTGTGCCTGGCTGTGCCTGGCTGTGCCTGGCTGTGCCTGGCTGTGCCTGGCTGTGCCTGGCTGTGCCTGGCTGTGCCTGGCTGTGCCTGGCTGTGCCTGGCTGTGCCTGGCTGTGCCTGGCTGTGCCTGGCTGTGCCTGGCTGTGCCTGGCTGTGCCTGGCTGTGCCTGGCTGTGCCTGGCTGTGCCTGGCTGTGCCTGGCTGTGCCTGGCTGTGCCTGGCTGTGCCTGGCTGTGCCTGGCTGTGCCTGGCTGTGCCTGGCTGTGCCTGGCTGTGCCTGGCTGTGCCTGGCTGTGCCTGGCTGTGCCTGGCTGTGCCTGGCTGTGCCTGGCTGTGCCTGGCTGTGCCTGGCTGTGCCTGGCTGTGCCTGGCTGTGCCTGGCTGTGCCTGGCTGTGCCTGGCTGTGCCTGGCTGTGCCTGGCTGTGCCTGGCTGTGCCTGGCTGTGCCTGGCTGTGCCTGGCTGTGCCTGGCTGTGCCTGGCTGTGCCTGGCTGTGCCTGGCTGTGCCTGGCTGTGCCTGGCTGTGCCTGGCTGTGCCTGGCTGTGCCTGGCTGTGCCTGGCTGTGCCTGGCTGTGCCTGGCTGTGCCTGGCTGTGCCTGGCTGTGCCTGGCTGTGCCTGGCTGTGCCTGGCTGTGCCCTGCTGTGCCTGGCTGTGCCTGGCTGTGCCTGGCTGTGCCTGGCTGTGCCTGGCTGTGCCTGGCTGTGCCTGGCTGTGCCTGGCTGTGCCTGGCTGTGCCTGGCTGTGCCTGGCTGTGCCTGGCTGTGCCTGGCTGTGCCTGGCTGTGCCTGGCTGTGCCTGGCTGTGCCTGGCTGTGCCTGGCTGTGCCTGGCTGTGCCTGGCTGTGCCTGGCTGTGCCTGGCTGTGCCTGGCTGTGCCTGGCTGTGCCTGGCTGTGCCTGGCTGTGCCTGGCTGTGCCTGGCTGTGCCTGGCTGTGCCTGGCTGTGCCTGGCTGTGCCTGGCTGTGCCTGGCTGTGCCTGGCTGTGCCTGGCTGTGCCTGGCTGTGCCTGGCTGTGCCTGGCTGTGCCTGGCTGTGCCTGGCTGTGCCTGGCTGTGCCTGGCTGTGCCTGGCTGTGCCTGGCTGTGCCTGGCTGTGCCTGGCTGTGCCTGGCTGTGCCTGGCTGTGCCTGGCTGTGCCTGGCTGTGCCTGGCTGTGCCTGGCTGTGCCTGGCTGTGCCTGGCTGTGCCTGGCTGTGCCTGGCTGTGCCTGGCTGTGCCTGGCTGTGCCTGGCTGTGCCTGGCTGTGCCTGGCTGTGCCTGGCTGTGCCTGGCTGTGCCTGGCTGTGCCTGGCTGTGCCTGGCTGTGCCTGGCTGTGCCTGGCTGTGCCTGGCTGTGCCTGGCTGTGCCTGGCTGTGCCTGGCTGTGCCTGGCTGTGCCTGGCTGTGCCTGGCTGTGCCTGGCTGTGCCTGGCTGTGCCTGGCTGTGCCTGGCTGTGCCTGGCTGTGCCTGGCTGTGCCTGGCTGTGCCTGGCTGTGCCTGGCTGTGCCTGGCTGTGCCTGGCTGTGCCTGGCTGTGCCTGGCTGTGCCTGGCTGTGCCTGGCTGTGCCTGGCTGTGCCTGGCTGTGCCTGGCTGTGCCTGGCTGTGCCTGGCTGTGCCTGGCTGTGCCTGGCTGTGCCTGGCTGTGCCTGGCTGTGCCTGGCTGTGCCTGGCTGTGCCTGGCTGTGCCTGGCTGTGCCTGGCTGTGCTGTGCCTGGCTGTGCCTGGCTGTGCCTGGCTGTGCCTGGCTGTGCCTGGCTGTGCCTGGCTGTGCCTGGCTGTGCCTGGCTGTGCCTGGCTGTGCCTGGCTGTGCCTGGCTGTGCCTGGCTGTGCCTGGCTGTGCCTGGCTGTGCCTGGCTGTGCCTGGCTGTGCCTGGCTGTGCCTGGCTGTGCCTGGCTGTGCCTGGCTGTGCCTGGCTGTGCCTGGCTGTGCCTGGCTGTGCCTGGCTGTGCCTGGCTGTGCCTGGCTGTGCCTGGCTGTGCCTGGCTGTGCCTGGCTGTGCCTGGCTGTGCCTGGCTGTGCCTGGCTGTGCCTGGCTGTGCCTGGCTGTGCCTGGCTGTGCCTGGCTGTGCCTGGCTGTGCCTGGCTGTGCCTGGCTGTGCCTGGCTGTGCCTGGCTGTGCCTGGCTGTGCCTGGCTGTGCCTGGCTGTGCCTGGCTGTGCCTGGCTGTGCCTGGCTGTGCCTGGCTGTGCCTGGCTGTGCCTGGCTGTGCCTGGCTGTGCCTGGCTGTGCCTGGCTGTGCCTGGCCGTGCCGCCTTGCCTGGCCTGAGCCCGTAACGGTCTGCACCGTAACGTGCCAACCATTGACTGTCCGCACACGCACCCACGGTCCACAGGGGGCCGGAGTCCACACGGTCTGGTGAGCACGCGCCCGCCCCGATTTTATTCTTCTTCGGGGCCGTCTATATATTACGTAACACTGCCCGAGTGGCGTGCTCGAGACGTCTGCAAAAACAATATATTTTCAAAAATGGGAGTCACCTAATATGTGAACGGCCCACGGTTGGCCGCACGCCTTGCCGCCGGCGGGGTTGTCAGCGGGAAATTTAAAACCGGTCACTTCTGCTGGGGAATTGCCGGGGGGGGGGGGGGGGGCGGAAGCCGGCGTGTCACGACATGAAAAGCCGTTTGTTTGGGGATTGGCGTGTGGCGGCGGCGGTCGCGGCGGCGGCGGCGGCAGGGCGCTCGACATGGGTCCGACCCGACAGGCCTGACAAGCGCGGCGACAATCCCATTCCATGAAAGCACCCCTCCTCCTCCTCCTCCTCCTCCTCCTCCCCCTCCCTTCACCTCCTGAGGACCCTCTTGGTGTGGCTGCGCAGGCAGAGGTCCTGCACAGGAGAGCACCACCGCTGGACCCTGTCCAAATCACAAACCGCCATCACAAATGGACCCCGAGGCCCTCTCTGGCCGTCGGCCGCCATGCGGGCGCTATGGCTTGGTGCGAGAGTATTTAGCGTCATTGGCCAGGCTTGGCCGGGACCCACGGCAAACAGATTCCAGTCAGAGCCAGAGAGCTCGGCCCTGCCCAGCCCTCGGCCAGCCCAGCCCAGCCCGCCAAGCCCTAGGAGAGTGTGGCCTATTGCCCTGCATCTGGTGGCTCTGGAAGGGGGGAAATATACAGCGATCCGAGCCTAATTTGGAGCCATCACAGTGAGAGCTGCATACTATTTCGACCCCGCGGGCTTTGGGGGTTTGATGAGCTGCAACCACGTAGCACTACTGAGTTAGCTCGCGCACTGGTGTAAATGTGATCATGGTTTCCTGATCGTATTTTGTTAAAACAGATCGTATTTTGGAAATACTGATCGTAAATTACAGAAACGAGCAGTAATTTCCTAATCGTATACAAATACGATCATGAATGTCTTAATCGTACACAGAAACGATCAGGAAATTCCTGATCGTACACAAAAACGATCACGATTTTCCTTGCCGTTCCTAAAACGATCAGGACTCCTCTGATCGTTTTACATTCCTGAACTTATTTCTAAAATACGATCAGAAAAAACACTATCAGTAAAGTAAACGATCAAAACATACGATCAGACTTAAAAACGATCAGGCTTTCAGGCCGCCATTTCTAGTAAATTTTTAGGAAATTGTGCTTGAAATTTGGTATATGGCATCAACACAAGTATTTACTGGGGCCATTTTAATTTCATCAAAATCCGAGACTATTTTTCTGGCATCTCGCGAACGAGGGGTCAAAACGCCAAACCACCTCGGAATTGGATCAAACTCGATTTAGACCCCCTAGGGTGGTACTTTGCACGTCTCCACAGTCCTCAGTCATAACAAAGAATATCAGAGTAATACGATCAAGAAAATACGATCAGTAAGCAGAAGACGATATCAGAAATAAGCACACATAAATTCCTGATCGTTTATGAATACGATCAGAACGTTCCTGATCGTTCTTAAATACGATCGATAGATTATTACTGATCGTAAAGTGCGCGAATTTGTATCAGTAAATGCAACGATCAGTAAAACCAAGATCACATTTACACCAGTGCGATACTTTGACTTTCGACCTTGACTTGTGTTTCTCTGCATACCCATCCCCCTTCTACCCTCGCTCGTGCGTCCGTCTTCCCCTCTGCTCGTCAGTGGGATGCCCTCACGTACTCAGAGCTAAAGAAAGCTCACCGGCCCGGAAAATGTACATTCGGCATTCCTCCGCTGTCTAGCCAGTCCTCTGATTGCTAGCCCAGCCCAGCGGCTGCCCCCAGCAGAGCTCATGTCACTGCCTGCCCCTGCCGTGACCGACCCTTCATGCCATCATACTAGCAGCGGAAGTTGCAGAAGGCTTTAAACGCACGGGGTCCCTCACTTGCCTTTGGAGCGTACGAAAGATAACGTTATAAAAGATTTCATAGATAATAGGGATTGCTCGAGATTTCAAAGATTGCTTTCGATTATACAAGATTACAATTATATGAGATTGCAATTACATGAGATTGTTATCATCTGCAGATTATAACATAAAATTAAAATACGTTCTGCTTTATTCTAACCTTAAACCTCGTTTGAACCTTACTCTACCTTCGTTCCATCTTGACCAACCTCGTTCTTCCTTGTTCCGCTTAATTCTAATCTTGGCCCCTTTGATCTATCTTGTTCTACCTTGTTCCGCCTGACGAAGATTAATCAAGATTAAGTGCAGATCACTTGTTTTTACGTGAGATTACACATAAGATAGAATAACTATGCAATCTTCTTTCAAGTATGAGAATACGAGATTACATGAAATTACCCAAGATTACATAGATTACGAAGATTACACGAAATTACATCAAGATTGCATAAAATTGCATTTAGGTGCACGAATGAGGGACCCCTTATTCAAACGTCTGGGAATAAACAGCGTACAGAAGCTTTTTCAAGCTCGCGATGCATAACACCGAGATGCCTCCCTGCACGGTAGGCGGGTTGTGTGGCAAAACTCATGACAGGGCGCGACATGGAAGTGGCTGGTTATGAAAGGGAAATGAAGGACAAAAGAAAACACGAAAACAGCAAAACAAACAAACGAGCAAACAGCCCACACACTTTGGCGCTCCCGCCTTTCTTCGCTCCGGATATTACTTTTGTCTCACTTGTTCAACTTTTCGTCTCATGCGTAAAATGACACCCTGTCATCGTGAGACAGGCCGGCCTCCATCCTCTTCCTCTTTTCCTTCTTCTCTTATTCATTTCATTCCCTTCTTCGTCTTCTTATTCTTCTCCTTCGTTTGTCGCATCTCGTCTCGCAATTACGGTTGAGAGTCGGAAAAACTAATTCCCGTACTTCTCCTCCTTCTTCGCCATCATTGTCGAGATCGCAGGGGGCCGCAAAAACGATGGCATCGCGTCGTCTCCTCCACATTTTGACGGGAAGGATTAAAAGGAAAATGTGGTGGCGCTGGCTGCGGAGGATGCGGTGGCGGTGGTGGCCGGTCTGGCGATCTGGCGTCAGGGTGGCCGCTGCTGCGCTGCTCAGACTGCCGCTGCCGCAGCCGCTGCCGCAGCACGCTGCGTGGCGCCGCGGCGCCTTCTTGAGGCGGAATCGGGTCGGCACGTAATGGAGGACGCTTCGCTCCTCGCGGTCAGCCGTAACAAAGAAGGAGGGAACCAGGGAGAGAACCCCTTGGAAACCTCTCCCCGTCCCGAGGCCGAGCCGGGCTGAGCCACGCGAGGACGAGAGTACGGGAGTATGGGTGTACGGGGGTACGGGAGTGAGGGAGTGCGGGAGTGCGGGGGCACAGGGGTACGGGAGTGCGAGAGTACGGGAGTGCGGGAGTACGGAAGTGTAGCGGTTTATGGGACTGCGAAAAAAAGGGGGCGCGGGAGTGCGGGAGTGTGGGAGTGCGGGAGAACAGGAGTACAGGAGTACGGGGGACGGGAGGGGAACTCATGGAAGTACATGACATTTGTCGGGGACGGGGATGCAGACGCACATAGGGTCCGGTGAACAAAGCCGAGTGGCGCCGATGCCACTAGTCCCAGTTCCAGTCCCTGACAGCCGTTGTCTTTGCTTCTATTACTGAACTTGTAATGAAAAAGTAAATTGCAGCAATAGCCTCCCCCCCTCTCTCTCTCTCTCTCTCTCTCTCTCTCTCTCTCTCTCTCTCTCTCTCTCTCTCTCTCTCTCTCTCTCTCTCTCTCTCGCTCCCCTGCGCACTCCATCCCGCCGTCCGGAAGCGAGAGAACACGTCCGCCGGAAGTGTAAGTCGGAACGACATATTGGCGCGAAGCGCGCAGACACTTTCTACCCACTGCCGGGCGCCTGGGGGCACCAGCCATACCATAGCACCGCGCCGCAAACCACTCCACGCCCACGCAGCCCTGCTCATCCTTCATGGCTGCGACTTTTTCGCCGGCAACCAGCTTTTGTCTCAATGCAGTGGACCTTGTCAAATTTCAGTTTCGCCCCCCCCCCCCTCCCTCCCATTCCCTCATCTATTAACAAATGCAGGAAGTCAATAAAAGGGTTCCGAATGTAATTCAGAATGATAGTTCGAACTGGTGTATTTAAATTAGACAAGAGAACGTAATTTGAAAGTTAGCATATTATTAGGTATGTGTAAGAAAAATGTTAACGTGGAAAAACGGAGAGGGAGAGGAAAGAAAGACGCCTAATGCGGTAAATTGGGCGACACTTAAAATGGGGGGGGGGGGGGGGAGGAGGACTGCAGGCCTGCGGGCTGCTGGGCCACGTGTACGTACCGCGGCGTCGGTGCGAGGCTGGCCTGGACGCGGGGGTCTGGCTCGTCCTGCCGAGGGGGCGCGCTTGGAGCGACTGGCGCCCCGCGCGGCGCCAGGGCCGGGGGGCGGCCGGGGGGGGGCGGGGGGGCGGCCGCGCGGCCCCCACCGACGCCCCCCGCACCCCGCCGCCCCCGCGCCGCGGCCATCCCTCAGAATCTCCGTCAGCATCTGTTGCTGAATGGAAGGTGTGATCACGACCTGATCGCTAGGCGTTAGGCGTCGCCAGGGCACCACACCACAGGGGATCAACAACTCCGGCGGTGTGTGTGTGTGTGTGTGTGTGTGTGTGTGTCCCACATACTACCGCCCGACTACTGCCTCACTGTCTCCCTCCCATCTCTGTATGTCTCTGTCTGTCTGTCTGTCTGTCTGTCTGTCTGTCTGTCTGTCTCTCTCTCTCTCTCTCTCTCTCTCTCTCTCTCTCTGTGCCTGCCTGACTCTGACTCTCTCTCCATACAAACATGCAGAGGACCATGGGGGGTCCTGCGCACCTATATGACCCACCCCTAGTTGCGGTGGCCAAGACACAGCCCCCCTCCCCTCCCCCACGCCGCATACCGCGCCGCACCGCACCGCGCCGCCCCCTACCCCACGCTCCGCCCCTCTTGAATGTCCTTGGCAAAGATTTAGGAGTGTCCATAAGAACGGCAGCGCAAACAACATCTTTCTGGGGCCCTCTGCGGGGCCCTCTGCGGGGCCCTCTGCGGGGCCCCCTCTGCGGGGCCCCTCTGCGGGGCCCTCTCTGCGGGGCCCCTCTGCGGGGCCCTCTCTGCGGGGCCCCTCTGCGGGGCCCCTCTGCGGCCCCCCCTCTGCGGGGCCCCTCTGCGGGGCCCCTCTGCGGGGCCCTCTGCGGGGCCCCTCTGCAGGGGCCCTCTGCGGGGCCCCTCTGCGGGGCCCTCTGCGGGGGCCCTCTGCGGGGCCCTCTGCGGGGCCCCTCTGCGGGGCCCCTCTGCGGGGCCCTCTGCGGGCCCCTCTGCGGGGCCCCTCTGCGGGGCCCCTCTGCTGGGGCCCCTCTGCGGGGCCCCCCTCTGCGGGCCCTCTGCCCTCTGCGCCCTCTGGGCCCTCTGCGCGGGGCCCTCTGCGGGGCCCTCTTCGGGCCCTCTGCGGGGCCCTCTGCTGCGGGGCCCTCTGCGGGGGCCCCCTGCTGGGGGCCCTCTGCGGGGCCCCTCTGCCCTCTGCGCGGGGCCCCTCTGCGGGGCCCTCTGCGGGGCCCTCTGCGGGGCCCTCTGCGGGGCCCCCCTCTGCGGGGCCTCTGCGGGGCCCCCTCTGCGGGGCCCCCTCTGCGGGGCCCTCTGCGGGGCCCTCTGCGGGGCCCCTCTGCGGGGCCCTCTGCGGGGCCCTCTGCGGGGCCCTCTGCTGGGGCCCCTCTGGGGGACCCTCTGCGGGCCCCCTCTGCCCTCTGGGCTGGGGCCCTCTGCGGGGCCCTCTGCGGGGCCCTCTGCGGGGCCCTCTGCGGGGCCCTCTGCGGGGCCCTCTCCCCGCCCCGAGCTCCGCGCCCCGCTTAGAGACGCGGAAGAGTCCGTGGTCGTGGTCGTGGTCCTGGTCCGCGGTCAGGCAGCGCCATAATGTTTTGTTTGCCGCGCAGAATGGATTCGCCGGGAGGTTTCCGGGTAGAGGAGTGTAGGGGGAGGAGGCTCTGCGGCCACGGACTTCTCTCTGAAGGAGCCCTTCGGGTATGCAGGCCGGGATGTCCAATTAGCAGCCGACTGTCCGGCCCACTGCGTTCGCCCACGGGCCGCCACCGCCGGCCGCGCCCCCACCAGATCCGAGGGAGAGCCGACTCGGATAGCTACACTCTGTCCGTAGGTGACCACAGAACACACATTGCAATACTCACAGTAAAATACGTAAATTATCGGATTTTCGCATCCGGCGCCTCAAATTAAAATTTACAAGAAATCCCGCACATCGCCTGCTTTGTCCTTGGAAACCCCTTCGGTCTGCTCAGAATGCCTCTGCATGACATTTCTCCTCCTTTTAGCCTCTGCCGCTGCTGCTGTGCTCGTCTGTTCCGCACAGCCCCCGAACGCCCGGCCGGCCGATGAATCAAAAGGAATTGCCAGTTGCTCTAAGCAGAACAATGGACCGGTGTAGGCCTTTATAGTGGCCTGCGGGTGGGTAGGATCGGGATCGGGGCCCCTCAGGTCTCGGGGTGCGTGGCTGCGGCGTGGCTGCGGCGTGGCTGCGGCGTGGCTGCGGCGTGGCTGCGGCGTGGCTGCGGCGTGGCTGCGGCGTGGCTGCGGCGTGGCTGCGGCGTGGCTGCGGCGTGGCTGCGGCGTGGCTGCGGCGTGGCTGCGGCGTGGCTGCGGCGTGGCTGCGGCGTGGCCACGGGCCCTGAACCGGATTTGGGTCAAGTGCAGCCCGTTCCGGCCCGCCGCGCCCGCCCAGGGGCTGTCGGGGACGCAGCTGTACACCGGAGCCGAGCCCCTCGATGCCGCCGAACCCCATATATATAAACCGGTTGTTTTGTTCACGTGCCGCGGGGTGGCGGTACGGTGACGGTACCTAAACTTCCGACTCGAACGCCCCTTTCACGGTAACTGGCCGCGCACGGGCGCCAGCGGGGGCGCCGGCTGCTGGAGAGCACGCCCGGTGGTGACAGGGCTCTGGTACCTTCAGCACCGAGACCGCTGCCTCGTCTAAGGTATCCATATTTTATCGCACACGGGAACTTTATGCTAGGATGCGGCGGAATAAATTCCCCGCCGCTCTCCCAAACCAGCTCCCCGCCGGCGACACCGCCACCACCGCTGCTAGCCCTAATGTGACGACGATAATGCGTGGGCGCGGTGGGTGCGGGGGGGGGGGGGGGCTGCAGGGTTAGTGGTCTGCAACCGAAATGTGCGGCTCCGTCAAGTTACTATCGAACATGGTAATTCGAACTATAACGCACTGTACAGTAATTGTGCACAAAGCGTGCATTAATGTGCAACAGAAATTTCGAACTGTGCAAGCCTCTACAGGACTGAATTTAAGTTTGAAATTTCGCTGCACTATATTGACACCATATAGCATTTCGAGCTAGGAAATGTTCGACCAGCCAAATCTTAAGATTATCAACTGTGCATAACTGTGCACTGGTTTGTTCCAACTGTGCACTTGTTTTTGGGCCCTTAAGAAAGTGTTCAAAGTACATGCTTCTCTGTGTGATACCAAAGTGACGCTCTATAGCATTTCGAGCTAGGAAGTGTTCGACCAGCCAAATCTTAAGATTACCAACTGTGCATAAGTGTGCACTGGTTTGTTCCAACTGTGCACTTGTTTTTGGGCCCTTAAGAAAGTGTTCAAAGTACATGCTTCTCTGTGTGATACCAAAGTGACGCTCTATAGCATTTCGAGCTAGGAAGTGTTCGACGAGCCAAATCTTAAGATTACCAACTGTGCATAAGTGTGCACTAGTTTGTTCCAACTGTGCACTTGGTTTTGGGACCCTAAGGCCGTGTTCAAAGTACATGCTTCTCCGTGTGATACCAAAGTGACGCTCTATAGCATTTCGAGCTGGGAAATGTTCGACCAGCCAAATATTAAGATTACCAACTGTGCATAACTGTGCACTAGTTTGTTCCAACTGTGCACTTGTTTTTGGGCCCTTAAGAACGTGTTCAAAGTACATGCTTCTCTGTGTGATACCAAAGTGACGCTCTATAGTATTTCGAGCTAGGAAGTGTTCGACCAGCCAAATCTTAAGATTATCAACTGTACATAACTGTGCACTGGTTTGTTCCAACTGTGCACTTGTTTTTGGGCCCAGAAGGACGCGTTCAAAGTACATGCTTCTCTGTGTGATACCAAAGTGACGCTCTTTAGCATTTCGAGCTAGGAAGTGTTCGACCAGCCAAATCTTAAGATTACCAACTGTGCATAAGTGTGCACTGGTTTGTGCCAACTGTGCACTTGTTTTTGGGCCCTTAAGGCCGTGTTCAAAGTACATGCTTCTCCGTGTGATACCAAAGTGACGCTCTTTAGCATTTCGAGCTAGGAAGTGTTCGACCAGCCAAATCTTAAGATTATCAACTGTGCATAACTGTGCACTAGTTTGTTCCAACTGTGCACTTGTTTTTGGGCCCTTCAGACCGTGTTCAAAGTACATGCTTCTCCGTGTGATACCAAAGTGACGCTCTATGGCATTCGAGCTAGGAAGTGTTCGACCAGCCAAATATTAAGATTATCAACTGTGCATAACTGTTCACTAGTTTGTTCCAACTGTGCACTAGTTTGTTCCAACTGTGCACTTGTTTTTGGGCCCTTAAGAACGTGTTCAGAATACATGCTTCTCCGTGTGATACCAAAGTGACGCTCTATAGCATTTCGAGCTAGTTTATTCCAACTGTGCACTCGTTTTTGAACACCGTGTTGGATGTATGAGCTTCTCGTTATCAAAGTGAAGCCAGACAATTTTTTTTTTAAATTCTTTGTTTTGATATGATTTGGAATTTGATAATTAGCTGAGAGCAGTTCAAGATTTGTATTTAAAAAAATCTAACCTCTTTGACACATTCATCATATTTTTACTAATATAAAACAGCTTTAATCTTAGTTACCGTTTTGTCACATTATAGACTCCAAGGCAACAAAAAATAGGAATATATTTAAAAACACAACAGTGAGACAGTATTTAAAAATACACTTTATTTGTACGCTCACAGTCAGTCATTGGTGTTGATTTCCCTTCAGTTGACTTGAATATAGATAGAGGTAAGGTACACATTTATTAATTTAATCATGGATTTGAATTTAAGAAATGGACAGAACGGCTCGAAATGCTAAAGAGCGTCACTTTGGTATCACACGGAGAAGCATGTACTTTGAACACGTTCTTAAGGGCCCAAAAACAAGTGCACAGTTGGAACAAACCAGTGCACAGTTATGCACAGTTGGTAATCTTAAGACTTGGCTGGTCGAACATTTTCCAGCTCGAAATGCTATAGAGCGTCACTTTGGTATCACACGGAGAAGCATGTACTTTGAACACGGCGTTAGGGGCCCAAAAACAAGTGCACAGTTGGAACAAACTAGTGCACAGTTATGCACAGTTGGTAATCTTAATATTTGGCTGGTCGAACATTTCCCAGCTCGAAATGCTATAGAGCGTCTCTTTGGTATCACACGGAGAAGCATGTACTTTGAACACGGCCTTAAGGTCCCAAATCAAGTGCACAGTTGGAACAAACTAGTGCACAGTTATGCACAGTTGGTAATCTTAAGACTTGGCTGGTCGAACATTTCCCAGCTCGAAATGCTATAGAGCGTCACTTTGGTATCACACGGAGAAGCATGTACTTTGAACACGGCGTTAGGGGCCCAAAAACAAGTGCACAGTTGGAACAAACTAGTGCACAGTTGTGCACAGTTGGTAATCTTAAGATTTGGCTGGTCGAACACTTCCTAGCTCGAAATGCTAAAGAGCGTAACTTTGGTATCACACGGAGAAGCATGTACTTTGAACACGTTCTTAAGGGCCCAAAAACAAGTGCACAGTTGGAACAAACTAGTGCACAGTTATGCACAGTTGATAATCTTAAGATTTGGCTGGTCGAACATTTCCTAGCTCGAAATGCTATATGGTGTCAATATAGTGCAGCGAAATTTCAAACTTAAATTCAGTCCTGTAGAGGCTTGCACAGTTCGAAATTTCTGTTGCACATTAATGCACGCTTTGTGCACAATTACTGTACAGTGCGTTATAGTTCGAATTACCATGTTCGATAGTAACTTGACGGAGCCGAAATGTGCGCTGCGGGCTGCATGAGACCGAGGCAGCCGGGCCAGTCTCCGTGCCGGATAATTTCCGTGCTGGGTAGTCTCCGTCGTGCCGGGTATTTTCCGTGCCGGGTAGTCTCCGTGCCGGATAGTTTTCGTGCCGGGTAGTCCGGGCTGTGTAGTCTCTGTGCCGGGCAGTCGTTGTGGCGGGTAGTTTCCGTGCCGGGTATTCTCCATGCCGGGTAGGCTGCGTGCCGGATAATTTCCGTGCTGGGTAGTCTCCGTCGTGCCGGGTATTTTCCGTGCCGGGTAGTCTCCGTGCCGGATAGTTTTCGTGCCGGGTAGTCCGGGCTGTGTAGTCTCTGTGCCGGGCAGTCGTTGTGGCGGGTAGTTTCCGTGCCGGGTATTCTCCATGCCGGGTAAGGCTGCGTGCCGAGTAGTTTCCGTGTCGGGTAGTCTCCATGCCGGGCGGTCTTCGTGCCGAGTAGTCTACGAGTCGGCCAGTCCACCTACCGTGGACGGAATAGTCCGAGAACGCAGATGCACCGTGGGTCCTATGGGAATGGGAAGGGTATCCTGGGGCCCGTCGCACACGCTACGTACGCTACGTCCCCCATCTAACCTGTTCCAGTTCATTAGCCACCCGCTCGGGTTTCGGGTTTGGAGTCTCGGGTTATTCAAGCGGGTTGGACGTCTGTCCGGCCTCCGCCGTAGCAACCCCCCCCCCCCCCCCCCCCCCGGCTCTTTCCAGCTGACCCTGCGACAGTGGCGTAATTAGGGCCGATGAAAGGGGGGGGGGCGATGCTTTACGTGTTGCCTACCATCAGGGGCAAAGCTTTACGCGATCGCCCCCATCGCCCCCCTAATTGCGCGCTTGCCCCGCGATCTGACACCTCACCCGTGCCCCGTGCGTTTTCAATATTGTGAAGAGCAGTGCCGCCCCTCCCGCCCACCCCTCACCTCTTCGAGTTATTTTCACTTCAACCGGACAATGGCACCTAAACGCCCCCCCCCCCCCCCTCCATTTCCTACCTCTCTTACGCCCCCGGATTTTTCCGCTCATCAAATAGCAGAGATGTAAATCACGGCCCTCCCCCCCCCCCTCCCGTTCCCTGCCCTCCCCTCCCCTTCCCTCACAAGGCCACTCACCCTCGCTCTGACGGTGGCGCCGCCTGTCGCCGTGCCGCCCCAGCCGGGTCGCTCGGCTCCAAATCATGTGCGTCGCCGTCGCTGTCGGGACCACGCCGTGCCTCGCCGCCGCGCCACGCCACGCCGAGCCGGGCCGCACCGGCCGTGCCCACGCGCGGTCCCTCACTGCCGCTGGCGGCCGGCCCCGGCCCACCCCTCAGCCGCCGCGCCACGCCACGCAGGATACAACCCTGTCGTCACACCCCCTTTGCCTCCAGCTTCCCCCCCCCCCTCCTTTCCCCGCCCCGCCCCTGCCGCCGCCGCCCCCCGCCGGGTCCGGATCGAACGTGCTTGAGGCAGCAAACCACCCACGGCACCAGACGGCCCCACAAACGCTCTGCAACCACCACCCAAACAAATGGCCAGTCCTGCAATCAACCGGCGCCGGGCCGGGCCGGGCCGGGGACCCAGCGGTGCTGGCCGCCACACCACTCATGGCGACGCGAGAGCGCTGTAAACATTGCCGACTGCCGCGGACTGCAGTATACCAGACCTCACAGTTCTGGTCGGGCTTAATTTGTTCTCTTTAGCAAATGATGGCCTCTGATATAGCGTCTGCTCGGCTCAGCCTCGAAAACCAAAACCGAAAATGAACTTTTCGGTCAAAAACTTTGCCTCGGGAAGTTGTTCTTTCCTTTCAAATATCTTCGGCTCTCCCTTATGATGCACACAAACTAACTAAAAACGCAACAAAAGATAAGTTCTGCTTTCACAGGCACACACATAAGACTTTATTTCCGTTACTTCTTAAAAGAAACTTGGAAGACAGTTATAGTTGGTATCATCTGCTTCCTATTTAAATAGAGATATTTTTAAAAAAATCTTTAAAAAAAATGAGAACTTCTGTCTTGTTTTTCATCGACGTCGTGTCATCATGACTCTGAAAATAAATCGAACGGCGCACCTTTAACTCGTATCAGCCGGGGACGGCCCGTCGTGGTGTCGGCGAGTCGGCGAGTCGGCGGCGCCCCGCTCTCCTGAAGTGGAAAGCGCGGCAGCAGACCGCCTCGTGCCACGAGGGAGAGGGAGAGAGAGAGGCCGGGGGCTGCTGGAGCCGGAAACGAGTGCGAGTGAAAAGGCAAAACGGCTGCATTTAGACCTTGGCCTTGGACTAGCTCACACGGCTGACTGGAAGAGACTAACAAGTTTGGGGCGGAGCGGGAGAGAGAGAGAGAGACGGCAGCACCCGCTCCCGCTGTGCTCCGCTGCATCAGGTTCTCATCAGAGTGCCTTGTTGCAGAGCTAGGATGCAGGGCGGGCTGCCGGGGCCCATCTCCTCCTCCTCCTCCTCCTCCCCCCCCCCCCCTTTTCCAGCCCCCTTGTCCGTGCCGGCTTCGTCTTTCGAAACAATCTGCCGGCTGGCCGGGAAAATCAATGAGGAGCCCCAGAACCAGCAGCAGCCCGCCTCGGCCTGGGGGCGCTCCCTGCTGCCCCTGGCTGCCCCTCCCTATGCACCTACTTCGCGCCTGCGCAGGGCCGGCGCCCGCAGGACTCGCAGGACCCGCAGGACTCACAGGACCCGCAGGACTCACAGGACCCGCAGGACCCGCAGGACCCGCAGGACCCGCAGGACTCGCAGGACCCGCAGGACCCGCAGGACTCGCAGGACCCGCAGGACTCGCAGGACTCGCAGGACCTGTCGGGGTACGGAGTATGTCGGGACCCGACCCGTGTGTCTACTTGCACGCTGAGCGGGAGCAGCAACGCACTCTTCCCCAAGGCCGACCGCGCAGCGCAGTGGTCACACAGATCCAGCCCAGCATCGGGAGGGACCGGAGGCTGGGAGTGAGCGTGGGAGTGGGGGAGGAAGTGGAGAGTGGGAGTGGGGGTGGGAGTGGGAGCGGAAGTGGGAGGGGTGTTCTTAGCAGTGGCAGGCGACCCATTTTTATCGGCACCGTCGCGAGGACAGTTTAATAAAACCCGGCGGCCGGAGTAATGAGGGCCAATCAATAAACCCCAACTCGCGGCCCGATGCGGATATTATTTCGGCCGGTGCCGGGCGCCCCTGTGGGCTCCGCGGGCGCCGTGCAGATGCAGGTCACGTGTCTCCCTCCTAAGTGCCTCCACCCCCCCCCCCCCCCCTCTCTCTCTCTCTCTCTCTCTCTCTCTCTCTCTCTCTCTCTCTCTCTCTCTCTTTCTTTCTCTTCTCGTTTCTTTTCTCTCACCCTCCCGATTCGGGCGGTAGTAGATTTGTAGAGCTCTAC
>CM076244.1:21633414-21828414 GCA_038380765.1 Odontothrips loti | reverse complement strand
TAGTGTGTTGCGGGACTGCCTAAAACCGAAACTGCCCGGGGCCAATGATACACCTGGTATTGTAGCGAACAAAATAAGGGTGATATTCACGTGCATATGTTGGTTTTTCCGTATTTTTTGTGAAACCGTCTTAAGAATTGTGCGGGGGGGGGGGGTACTGGAGGTATGGATGGTCTCGGCTTCTCCTCTGGCGCTACGCCGCCGCACCCCTTCAAACTAGTTACCGTGCGCAAAGCCCCCTCGAAGTAAAAGGATTGACTTAGGGCCCTTGGGGCTTGAGGACGCGCTGCCGGCCCGGCCCCACCCCCACCCCTTACCACGCACTCGGCGTCACCCTCTGAGCCCCCATTTTCTTTGTGCCCCGCGTTTTATTTTTATTCTCTCCCTCCCCAACTTGTGCCGATTGATAGCCGCGAGGACCTGGGACCTCGCCGCCGCCGTGGCCGCCACCGCAAGCGGTTCGACTCGGAGGCCGTTGGCGGCCGTTGGTGGGAGAATGGCTGACGCACGGTTTAATTCAAACTTTAGAGCCCCCTGCGACGCCCCCCCCCCCCACTCTGCTGCAACCTCGGACTCCAGCAAATCGGCTTCCGATTCGCGACCTTGCACTCATTCGCAATTTTTTTTTAATTATCTTTTTTGAAATTAAAATTTCGTTTATTACAGAAAGAGAAGGACGCCGGTGTCGAGCATGAAACAGCTCGCCAGCGTTGATGATGATTAATATAATTCACTAAATGTCCTGGTCGAGGAAGGAGGGAAATGAAAAGTGGGCGAGGGTTCAAATCCCGGCTGCGTTGCTCCGCCGCCTTCATTTTCAATTCCGCTCCCGTTTTGCACCCAAAACTCGAGAGTCGAGTCGAGGGGGGTAATCCCACTGGCGCCGGTTGGTCGCCCTGGATAAAGGGCAGACACGACGGACGCTCGTGTGTGTGTGCATGTTGTGTGTTGGGGAGAGAGAGGGATAAGGAGGGGGGGGGTGAGAGAGAGAGAGAGAGAGAGAGAGAGAGAGAGAGAGAGAGAGAGAGAGAGAGAGAGAGAGAGAGAGAGAGAGAGAGAGACCGCAACGGAGCCGGGGCAGCCACGGCCTGGACATGCACGCCGGCACGCCACACGTTACAGTTACACGAGGCCTAGGCGGAGCGACGTCTGGTGGTGAACGCAAAGGCGAAAAAGGAGAAGAAGAATTGTTTTAATTTTGATAGCGTATCGCGCAGGCAGGGAAAGAGAGAGAACTGCCACAAACGACACAACGCCTGCCAAGTCGAGGGTAGGCAACACTGCACGACACTCATGTCCAGCGGACTGGTCTACCATCGTAGGCGTTTGGGCCCGACTCCTAGAGCAGCGGCGAGAGAAAAGGAAGAAGCAGGAAAGAATACAGCACAACGCCGACGACGCTGCACATCGTACACTGAGGATGGAAGTGTCATAACCATCACCCAATTTTGGGCGATGAAGGACTTGACAGCCTATTTTGAAAACTGAGGCCTGACTTAGATTTAGCTGCGCGCCAGTATTTCAAAATGGGGTCATCAGACCTGGCATGATAGGAAATGAGGAAGTGATGAAGTGGTAGTCTTCATCGTTGAACTCATATCTTCCACATTTTGTCTCAGAATGTATGTGACCCCAGTTTTGGGATCCTGGCGTGAAGCTGCGTCTGCGTCTAACTCAGGTTCTAAATTCTAAACCAACACTGCAAGAAGCTATTACGGCCGTTCCGTACCTACTTTTCACCAGGGTACGGAAAACTGTCGGGTACGGAGGAGAAATACACAGAGAAGCCTATACGGCACGGAAGCTATGGTACGGTATCTTCCGGTTTAAATTAGACGGTCAGTCCGTACCCCTCTCCGTAGCGCATATGAGTTTCTCATGGTTTCCGTACCTTCTAATGTTCCGCACCTGCTTCCGTACCCTACCCGCGTTTTTAGCAGTGAAGGGCCGAGTTTTCGAAACAGCCTTTCCAATTCCCTTGTCGCCTCAAACTGGCCGAGTATCACGGCTCTTGTGGTCGAGCTCTTTGAGGCTTTGATGGGCGCTTGACGCGCCAGTACGAGGAAAAGTGATGCACAGTGACAGCAGGGCCGCAGGGCCGCAGGGCCGCAGGGCCGCAGGGCCGCAGGGCCGCAGGGCCGCAGGGCCGCAGGGCCGCAGGGCCGCAGGGCCGCAGGGCCGCAGGGCCGCGGAGTGTTGACGGCCCGCACGCTCCATTATGCACCAGGAGGTGTGTAATCGACTCGGGAAGCACGCGACCTGCACGGCGAGGTGTGGGCGGCCGGCCGGCCAGCAAACTGTCAGGTCAGGCAGGGAGGTACCTCGGGACCAGACCACGGGGACCACGGGGGCCACGGGCACCTCGGGGAGCCGCAGGGGGGACGCGTCACGTTGCAACTCGTGTGAGTGGGCGGCGGCGGAGGGGGACAGCGACGGCGGACACGCGGCCTTGGGCAGCACCGACAGGAGCACTGCAAGGTAGTGGCCCGCACCACCTCTCCCTACCCCGCCCCGCCACGCCGCGCCACGCACACGGAACATTGAACCCGCAAACTTGCAAAACGGAAGGTTTAAAATTCGATGCAGGCAGCAGCGACCGGCCAAATGACGCGTCGGGTAGCGGTGCACGATGCAGGTGGGGTCGCCGCACGACCTCATGCGGGGCCGGATGAATATGGAGTCCGGTTCGCGTTACACTGCCGTGTGCTACTGCGTTACACCGCGTTACACTTCCGTGTGCAGCTGCGTTACACCGCGTTACGCTGCCGTGTGCTACTGCGTTACACCGCGTTACACTTCCGTGTGCAGCTGCGTTACACCGCGTTACGCTGCCGTGTGCTACTGCGTTACACCGCGTTACGCTGCCGTGTGCTACTGCGTTACACCGCGTTACGCTGCCGTGTGCTACTGCGTTACACCGCGTTACGCTGCCGTGTGCTACTGCGTTACACCGCGTTACACTGCCGTGTGCTACTGCGTTACACCGCGTTACGCTGCCGTGTGCTACTGCGGTACACCGCGTTACGCTGCCGTGTGCTACTGCGGTACACCGCGTTACACTGCCGTGTGCAGCTGCGTTACACCGCGTTACGCTGCCGTGTGCTACTGCGTTACACCGCGTTACGCTGCCGTGTGCTACTGCGTTACACCGCGTTACGCTGCCGTGTGCTACTGCGGTACACCGCGTTACACTGCCGCGCACTGCGTTACACCGCGACTCACGGACAACGCGGACCAGCCGCCGCCAGCGGCGAGTGAAAGCGGTGCTGAGAGCCCCCTCCGGAGCGCCTGTCAAGCGGAGGGTAGGCAATCCCGCAGGACGTGCGTTCGGGCGTGGTGCCTACCTACCGGGCGTCCTGAGCACCCCCTGCTCCTGCCGACCGCTGGGCCGGCCATCCTGAGCCATCCCGCAGCGGTTCGGTCGGGTTCAAGTACCTTCGGCACTGCTGGCAGCGCTGACGGCGCCCCCGCCCCTATCACAGCCCTGCACTGCGTCGCTGAAAAGATCTTCAACGGGTGGGTCTGCCGGGTCCCGCTGCCGGCAGAAAGCCTTCGGGTCGGGTCGGGTGTGACGCGTCGGGTCTGACTGGACCCGGCCAAATTCACGCTGGGATCCGGCTTCGAGTCCCGGCGCCGCCGGTACACCCACCCTTCCTTTCGGTTTTTTCGAAGTTTTAACAATGACTAAGCATTATACATGTTTCCTAGAGCCACGGACACGAGTTCAAATAAGTAAAAGTGTTCAGGAAGTGGGCTAAAAACGCTTGCTTCTGGCGGGATTCGAACATGGTTCTTGGCCGTATGTTCCGATGCGATGGAGTCCCAGACGCGCCGAAACGTGCTATATCTGTCTCTCTCACACGCAAAATACGTCGGACCCGACAGACCCACCCGTTGAAGACCTTTGCGTCGCTGCACCCACAGCGCCGCGAAGGGGGAGGAGCGGGGGCCGTCGGAGGGGCCTCAGCCAGCAGCAGGGCCAGTGCTGCGGCAGGGGCTGTGGCAGGGGCGGGGGCCGTCGGAGGGGCCTCAGCCAGCAGCAGGGCCAGTGCTGCGGCAGGGGCTGTGGCAGGGGCGGGGGCCGTCGGAGGGGCCTCAGCCAGCAGCAGGGCCAGTGCTGCGGCAGGGGCTGTGGCAGGGGCGGGGGCCGTCGGAGGGGCCTCAGCCAGCAGCAGGGCCAGTGCTGCGGCAGGGGCTGTGGCAGGGGCGGGGGCCGTCGGAGGGGCCTCAGCCAGCAGCAGGGCCAGTGCTGCGGCAGGGGCTGTGGCAGGGGCGCCGGGTCGAAGCGGCTCCAGGTCCAAGTTTTGTGAAGAAGTGTGCCATTCTCTCGCTGGCCAGGAACCATCTCTTTGCACGCACAACATTTTTGGCTCGCTTTCCGGGGTGATGTGCTGGGGGGGAAGGGGGGACCTGCGGGCGTAGAGGACGCGCCCCGACGGTTAGCTTTGCAGAGCAGAGGAGGGGGGAGGGGGAAGAGGAAAAGGGAAAAAAGGAAGGAGAAAGGGGGGCACGAGGGTAGAAATCCCGGCAAGCGGACGGGGTGGGGGAGACAGAGACAGCAGGGAATATACCCTTGGCGATATGTGCCAAGTGACCTCGGCAATCTATATCCTCCAAAGAAGCAACCGAGCAGAGCTACAAACCGACGACGCCAGGATAGGATAGGAGGATAGGATAGGACAGGATGGGATGGAAGGGCCGTAATGACGTCACTGTACGATCGCTGAGCGTCTTGCCACACAAAACTTCCTCATTCACTTAAACGGCTCCACACCGACCCAGAGAGGGTGGTACAGCAATGGCGCTGGGAGTATCGATAAAGTTTTCTTTTATAGGGGACAGATCACAAACGCGTTGGCACTAAAAGAGGAGAAAAACACAAATAATATGGTCTTGGATGCCCCCCACCACCCTAAAAAAAAGAGAGATAAATCCCCTTCCCCCGGTGGTCGCTGTTGGTAATAAAAATGCACCAATTTGCTTAATCCGTTTGTGACTCGTTGTGTCCCCGGCGTTGGGCATGACAGGGCCTCACGGCCTCACAAGGCCGCTCCGCGGACTCCGCAGGCTCCACTACCAGCCCAGCGCGCCCAGCGGCCCAGCCCGGCGCCGGCCGGAGCTCATGACACATCGCTTCGGCGGCGGCGTGGCGTCACAGCGTGGTCACAGCGCCGCGCGGCGAATATGAGCGAATCAAGGGATGCGCTGAGGCGGAGAGGAGAGGCGTTTGTATGCCGACTCATTAGACCACTCCACTGGACTGGCCACGGATTATGTGCTGTGATTGGTGGCGCTCTAATCAGGAGGGGGCTTGTGACGAGCACACGCTGCACGGCTGCCCCCGGCTGCCCCCGGCTGCCCCCGGCTGCCCCCGGCTGCCCCCGGCTGCCCCCGGCTGCCCCCGGCTGCCCCCGGCTGCCCCCGGCTGCCCCCGGCTGCCCCCGGCTGCCCCCGGCTGCCCCCGCCGCCCACACAACCCGCAGCCCCCAAGCAGCGACGTTCAGTACATATGTTCACGCTGTAATGTTTCAGTGCCTCCCCTGCCAGCACCTTTTCCAACCCTTTCCCCATAGGATATTCTAACCAAGGATTTGGCCGGAAGTAGAACAAAACGACGTCTAAAACACGGTGGTGGGGTAGGGGCCGCCGGTGTGCACATCATGCGCGCTCACTGCCTGGTTCCCCCCCCCCCCCCCCCCGTCTTTTGGAAGTCGTCTTGTTCTTACTTCCGGACAAATCCTTATTTGGAGCACCTTATCCCAGAGCCTTCGGCCTGTTTGTTTCCTTCACAAAACAACCGAGTTAGATGGCAGTGGTAGTTTGGGGAGTTTTAGTCAAAAGTCGTCCAGTGTCGGTGGTTTTCTAAAGACGAAGACGCGATCGAAACTGCGCACGGTGCCGAGCCGAGCCGAGCCGAGCCGTACCGACCGGTACCGACCGAGCCGAGCCGAGCCGGGCAGGGCAGCGCTGTTAGCACAGCGCGGCGCCGCGATTTTTCCAGTGAGCGGACGCTGAGCGCCTTTACTTTCCTCCCCTTTCTTTCCCTTGCGGCTTGGCGGCGGCGGCGGGCGGCTACGTCAGGGCATCGACGCGCACCACCGGCGCACCGGCACCGGCTCGGCTCGGCTCCACTAGACTCGAGTGTGAGTGTGTCCGCCTTGACGTGAACGGAACAGCGTCCTCTCTTCTCTTCTCCTCAGCCCCGGCCGGCCGGCAAGGCCAAGGCTCGACCCCACCCCACAGAAACAAGCGCCACTTTGTGAGCCCGGGTCAAGCGTGAGTGAGTGAGTGCATGGTCCGACTCCGACGCCAGGCCCGGCGCCCGGCCCGAACCTCCGCGACCTGAACATCCCCTGGCTGCCCCTGGCTGCCCCTGGCTGCCCCTGGCTGCCCCTGGCTGCCCCTGGCTGCCCCTGGCTGCCCCTGGCTGCCCCTGGCTGCCCCTGGCTGCCCCTGGCTGCCCCTGGCTGCCCCTGGCTGCCCCTGGCTGCCCCTGGCTGCCCCTGGCTGCCCCTGGCTGCCCCTGGCTGCCCCTGGCTGCCCCTGGCCTCGATGGAGGACTGCCATCCTGACGTCTCGTCCCCCTCGCCCCGTCCTCCGTCCTGCCCCGTCCCGTTCCCTGGCTGGACTGAAAATGAAAATGTGTGTCCATGGCTGGTGAGAATCGCCCATCATACCCATTGACAAAAATGTTCCGTGCGGCTGAGACGAGCCCGGCGGTCCGCAAGGGGAGGAGGAAAAAGAAGGGGGAAAAACAACTTTCTCCCGGACATGGTTTAGGATTCTGGCCGGTTCCGTCCCGGGTTCCTTGACCGCTCCGGAAAGCGGAATAAAAGCCTCGCCCTGCGGCCTACGGTGCCTGCGGCCTGTCACTGCGACGCCGGACTCCGCACTGGCTAACTGCGTCGGTTCGGCGCGAGGCGGAAGGCCGCTATTTCGACGCCAATCGGCATGGTCAAGCGAAGCACAGCGACCATACATGATTAATTTGAAGGATAGCGCTAAGTTGGACTTGGACAGCCCAGGCCAGCCGGCCAGCCGGGCCCAGTGGGGCCCAGAGGGGCCCGGCCGCACGCTGCTGTTGTGCTCTGAGTCCCGCCGAGCCGGCCCAGCCGCGGCAGCACGTACAAGTATGACAAATTTCTCGCTCTCGTTACGCCGGTAGCAGCCCCAGCCCCGCAGCCCCCTCCTTCCTCCTCCCCGATACTCAAGAGCGCGGGCGACTCGTGGTTTAGCAGCACGCCCCCGACCTCTGGCGGCCGCAGTCGCGAACTTTCGCTCTCACACACAAACACGAGCACGGGGCGCATGTGGCATCTATCCGGGCCGGCGTGTGCCGTTCATATACATTGTGCTCGCTCGGGGGAGGGGTGGGGAGGCGAGGGGCGTAGCGGGTGTGGGTGCAGACCCCGACCCCGAATACGGCCCACGGCCTCCTTGATCCCACACCGCCCTGATTCCGTTTGCCGTGCCTTTGGGCCGGGCCCGGGCGGACCTCGGCCGCACTCACACTGGCACTGCCTGGGGCCGCCTGCCGCCTGCCGCCTAGCAGGGCCGAGCAGGGCCGGGCCGGGCCGCGACTGGGACTGTGACTGTCTCACGCGAGCGCGTTCGGCGTCTCGTCCCGTCTTGCCAGTCTTGCTGAGCGAAGCGCATTCAGGCAGAGAGACAAAGCATTTCGCACGCAGGTACACTGTCGGGCGCGGACACCGCTTCGACCGACAGCCGAGGGCCGTGCCGTCCCAGCGTCTGCCGAGTGGTGGGAGACATGATAGGGGAAAACACCCCGCGCGGTATTCGAACCCGCGCCCGCTGGCCCCGGACAGTGTCTAGTGCACATGACAGTGTCCAGCCCAGAGGACAGTGTCCACAGGGCAGCCGCGGCCCAGGTTTCAATAAGCCAGCCAGGGGCCTCGCGCTCGCGACTCACGGAGACAGTTTATCTTGTACTGCTCTCATACATCGTGACAGTTGGCCACCCAATGCGAGGCGCGGCGCGGCGCGGCGCCTGAAGTAAGTGCATGCGTCCGAAGCGTGGTTGGGCCGCGCTGCCGGGCCTGCGGCCGGGACGCGCCAAGTCGGGTAATTTTGTTTCTAATAGCTGAAGCGGAATAATGAGACGAACAGAAGCCGTGACACGGCCAGACCCGACTTCGCGTTTTGTAGAGGCTACCGTCCCGGCGGCGGCGGCGGCAGTGGCAGCGCAGGCATAGTGATTCGGTCCGGCCGCCAGGGGGCGCCGGCAGCCGGCCGAGGTGGTTAGAGAGAACTTTTCCTGTATGAAGACGAAGATGTGATTCCCCGGTAATTTCCGTGGCGTGTTTGTGACCGCACTGGCCGACATTGCCTGTTTTTCCTTTTCCTTCCCGGCCGGCAGCAGACTGACTAAGGGCGGCCAGAGACCGTGCCGTCCCGTCCCGTGGTACAGTAGCGGGAAGTCAAGTCGTTTACTTTCGTTGTGATGTGAAACGGCTCGTTGCGATGCGCGATGCCTGCTGCTTCATCGATTGATTTAACGTCAAAACGCCGGCGTACATTGCAGCCATTCGAAGCAGGCAGGGCCGCAAGGAGCGCAGAGAGCAACATTATCTGTGGCCAGCGGGGGAGGCGGCCCGGAGCGGGGCGGTATCGCTGTCTCTGTCTATCCCCCCGGAGCACTGTCTCTCTGTCTCTGTCTGTCCCTGCGTCACGTCCCTGCCAGTGGTCCCTTGTCGTTTTCGTTTTCTGTTCGTGTTTGCGCTGCGCGCCAAAGCAACAGGGAGTTGGTTGGCGCCCCAGCCACACTGGCACGCCGCGCCTCCCCCGTGCACGGGGACTTGGAGCTCACCTCACGGCAGCCCACGGCGGCGCGGTCCTTCCCCTCGCCCTCACTCTCCTTCTTCAGAGGATCCTCATGTCACTTGGCGCCGATGGTCCTGGGGGTATCCACCCCAAGGCAGGGAGAGGGAGCCACGCACTGGCGCCGGCGCCTGGCGGGGCTATGGTCCTGGTCCAATGCTGCTGGCGGCGGCTGCCCGCGGCCGGAAGCCCCGGTCTTGATCCGACTGATCAGTGTCCTCCACGTCCTCGCGCCGCTGGCGGCTGGCGGACGCCGAAATAACTCGCGAATGACGAACCACCGCGATGTCAAACCGTCACACACACGACACGATACGGTCCTCCAGAGTCCTCGGCCGGCGCGGTCCGGTACACGCAACTGTCCTGTCCGGTCCGGCAGCACTATGCTTTGCTAGTGTGACAACCTCTCTTCAACTTCGCGCGCAATCTGCTCTGGGCTGTTGGGCTCCTCCCCCTCCCCTCCTCTGCTCCGCGTTCCCTATCAATGCTGCCGCTGCTGCCGCTGCTGCCGCTGCTGCCGCCGCTGCCGCCGCCGCCGCCGCCGCCACCACCGCCACCTCGCCGCGCCTCGTCGCGAGCGGCCGGCTCGGGGTCTGGCACTTCCCCCTCTCACCCCGCCTCACACACACGCTCACACACACACACACACACACACACACCACTGGCGTCCGCATTTCGGAGCGCGCTGGCATGAGCATCGGGAGCAGTGCAGCGAATCCATCAGCTGATTTTGAGGATACGCAGTGTGGCATTATTGTGACTATGACGCCCATTGCGCCTCGCCTATCGGCGCCAGCCTCGCAGCACACGGCCCAGCGGCGGGGAGGGAGGCGTGGCGGGGTGTCGCGGGGGAGGGGGGGGGAGGGGTGAGCGGTGAGCACGCTGCCTGCCGCCGTGCTGGTACATGGGCGTTCATCACGAAATAAGGGGCCGTTCAGGAACTAGGGGAGGTTCATAAACTACGAGACCGATTTTAGGCCACTTTTTGACCCCCTCTCCCCTATCGTGACCTGGCTAACCTAACCTTACCACGCAGTAAGGATAGGATCGTGACCATAGGCTGCGCCCCCCCCCCCCCCCCCGAATTGGTCACGTAGTTTATGAAGGTCCCCCTACGTGACCCGTCATCGAGGCACTTTGGTAATGCGGACGTGAAAACTCGGAGTAGGGAAGTGTATGGTGGGGCCGTCTGTGGGAATCGAACCCACCAGGCCAGCAGTCTCAGGGAGACTGACAGCTTGGTCCAGCACCACTCCCCGACACTCACGCCACGTGGTTTGTGCACGCTCCCCCGCTCCCTAAAGTACATCCACGGTATACTGCCGCGGTCTCAGCGCACATGGTGCCTGCTAGGTAGGCAATCTCAGACTTTGCAGAGCACGCGTGTCGCGCGGGCTGGCCTACCCAGCATTCGCAGGCGCTCCGCATGGCTCGTTTCACACAAGGACGCAGGGCTTTGGTTTGGGAGAAATTCGGGCGGACTTTGTGAACGATGCCATATGCGGCCAGAAAACTTTTCGGCGACGAGATGATGTGCTGCTGAGGCGTGTCAAAGACTTGCTCCCCCCCCCCCCTCTCACACACACACACATACACACACACACTCAAAAGCCCGCGACAAATATCTGCAGGCATCAAATTATTATCACTGACCGTTAGCGACCTTCCGCCCCGCCACGTCGTCTATGACAAAGTAACGCGACCACGGCCCGCCTCGGACGTGTGTGTGTGTGTGTGTGTGTGTGTGTGTGTGCGCGCGCGCGCGTGTGTGCCGCAACGTGTAAAAACGTCAGCGCAGACGGCATATGGACGACTGTAGCGCTAATGATGCGTGGTAAAGGGAAAGTGATAACGGGCGCGAAAAGAAAATGAAATGAAAGGAGCAAAAGAAATGTAACGCGCTTCCGATCGGGTCGGATGGGGTAGGGCGATCCGAAGCGAAGCTGTGGTCGCGATCCCCCTCCGCCCCCCTAGCCTACTCGTTGGCGTCGTTGGCTGTTATTTCATTCCATAACCGTATTTCTGCACTACATGGCAGTCAGTTCGCCAAATGGAAGTAGACCTTGATTTTTTTTTAGAGCCTGCGCGTTTCTTGACGCAAAACCCAGGCAGGGCCGGTGATCACTGCTGGGCGAGGCCCTGGGTGCCACAACTTGCTCATCATCCTCCACCAACCATTCAGGGTCATCTTTTGCACATATTTTTTTGCTTTTTTTTTTTTTTGTGTACGTGTGCAAGTCTCCGCAAATTTAAAAATTACATTGTGATATATTACCCTGTCCTAAAGTCGGACTTGCTCCCTAAACTCGGACATTACGCTGTTTTTAACTAAGATTGGCTTTAAATCGACAACCTGTAGACGAAATTTAACTTTCTTGGGTTCGATGGATAGGTAAGACGTTGGCGGTTCTGATTCTGCGACCATTTTTCAAATATCAGTTATAACACACCCGTCAGAATGCTTTGAACTTTGCATTTTGGAGTCGACGAAATACGTCATTTTTTTAACTGCTTTTCGAGAATGTGGGGCTTTCAGTGACTCGCTGCATTTCGACACCAACTTATGTGAATCTATGTCCCTTTACCTTCACGATGAGACCTCCCAATTTTTTTTCCGGCGCCTGTATCGGTTTCGGGAAGCGATATTCCAAAGCGGACACGCTAGGTTCATCTGCAAAATGACAAGCTAATAGAGGTTTTCGTGCGCTGAGCGCGCGCGCGTTAAGTGTACCGTTACCAGCTCGGTCTGGCTGTCACCAGTCTAAAGATTTTTTGGCCAAAATTTTTTAAAAAAGAAACAGAGCCCTTACTTTATGGAACGTCGAGGAATACGAAAATTTTTAAATTTGGAGAACTTTTATTTTCAAAAAAATTTTGTGGCCCAATTTTTTTTTTTTAAGAAACAGGGCCCTTACGTCATAAAACGTCGAGAAATGCCAAAATTTCTGAATTTGGAGACATTTTTTTTTAGCCGATTATGGGTCGGGACTTAAAAAAATTCGTCACCAAACGATAAGCCGCATTCACACCCAGCCGCACCCAGCCAACTTTTTAACGATGCTAGGTAAAAATATAATGGAGACTGCTCTATGTTGACCACTATGAAAGGCTTCTAACGCCGCAATCAAAATATTTTTACCTAGCAGCACTTCCGAGAAATCGCCGTCCAAAGTAGGTCCATGTCGAGATTTTCTGCACGATGAGGCGTATTCACAAGTAGCCAACTTTTTAACGACGCTAGGTACTAGTCAGGCTCAAGATTGGTTTTCTTTTGTAAAAAAAAAATGCTCTTTTCACTGAGCTGTTATTTGTTACTTTTTTCACTGATGCAAAGTCCTTGCGAGTTGTGTGATTGTATAAAAAATAACAGAATTTAAAAAACGTTTTATTTTTCTCTCCCCCCCCCCCCCTCTCCTTGCCACCCGTGGTGCTTCCACTTACCCATGGCAACTCCTACACTGACCTGACGTCTCACCAAACGATTGAATATGATCGCCTGTCATTTTTACTGCAAATTCATTGTAAATAATGCATTTGTCCGACTTTAAGGCACTTTGGTTCCTTAAGTCGGACGCTATTCAGGCAGTCCTCACCAGAGGACCGTTCAAAAAAAAAAAAAATTTTTTCTGGCGTAAGGTGCTTTTTGACATAACAAGCCTAGATCCCGAACCGATTTTTCGTACTATCAAAATTGCAGGAATTACAGGCTTTTTTTCCCCAAAAAGTGTCCGACTTTAGGACCAATCATTGTACTATACTTCTGCTCATAATTCATCAGGGCTATACGTAAGGGAATAATGTACTGATATTTTAGTGCACAGGTGACAAATAATACATCATAATTTTTGTTTGGAAGATATACCATTTATTTGAAAGCAGAGTGACCAACAAGCAGTCAAAACCACATCAAGACATAAGTTGCAAGTAATATCACAGTCTTTTAGTAATAAAGGCATATCCAGGCTGAGATGTATACATGGCTGGCTGAGTCACAAAAAGCAGTGGACTAGAGAAAACTATTGATGGACAAGAGTTAGATGTTGCTTGGTCAAGGGGGTAGCATACTTTACAATCAATGAACTGTGATCATAGTAATTCAACGCAGGAGAGCTATGAAAAACAAAGGGCAGCATATTGTCTTTTATACTAGGTAGAAATCTAGAATGAAAAGGGCAAGCCTCTGACCCTGGACAAATGTGCCACATGAGCACAGCAGTCAAAAGTAGGTTGCAGATATAAAATGTTGATTATTCTTTCAACTAAGGTGTACAAGAAATATACAAAGAATTGAATGGAAGTCAACAAAGCTCTCACTTATAACAGAAATATCAGTACAAACCCAGTTACGAAATAAATAATTTATCTATATTTTGTACACAATAAGCCTCTGTACCAGAAGGAAATTAAGACAGCTATTTGAATTATATGAGTCATGCAATCCTTAACAAGACATACTACATATCTTACATTTAGTCAGTCTACTCTAACACTGTACAAATGATGATGCACATATTGTGCTGTGCAATCTATACAAAACAAGAAGACTAATCACAATAGGATAGACATCCAGGTCACTGTTTCATCAGTGGGCACAGAGGTGTGAAAAAGAAAATTCAATTCGAAAACCGATATACAAGGATACTGTACAGTGTACACAGGAAACAAAAAGAAGCATAGGGAGTGATTCAGAGCTCGGGTGACAACAGTATGTGCTGTTCCATTACTTGCGATTTTGCACTCTCGAAGAAAAAAAAATATATCTATATATATCAGCCATAACACCATAAGAGTACAGAAAAAAATGTGGCCATTGAACAATATGAATTGTTACAAGATCAATTGGTTCATATGACACACTTAATTCAACAAAAATATTCATAGACACAGAACTTCTAGGCTGTTGAATAGTGAAAATTATCTAAAACCAAAAAAAAAGTAGTAGGCTCCTGCAAATGCTTGAATTGATATCAAATAAATGTCACATAAATATGAAAATTACTTTATTATTAAATTAACATGGAAAATGAAAATAACAATCTGTTACATCCTTTCTTTAAGTCCACACATATTAAAAGCTCTAACAAAAAAATCTTTCAGAGATTGATAACACAGAGAGAAATAAATACTAAAATTAATTAACCGTTCCTCACTGTTGTGATAATCCTTGGTGAACCTGTCATGTTTAAATTCCCCAGGAATAAAATTTGCATCACAAATGCACAAGATATCACAAACATAATTTACTCTCTCCTCAGACCCTCATATATCTGCATTCCCAGTTGCACTCTTCAATCACATGTATTGAAATACATGGGTTCTATTAACTTTGAACAACATGTTACCAGTCGGTAAATAAAAATGTCAGCAACTTGTATCAATCACTAATCATGCCTAAAAACAGACAAAGTTTGAAAAATACACAGGAAATTATTTTTCTTAGAATTTTTTGTTTTAAAAATGAAGCCTTAAAATATTGATATGAAACATTCATTCCTAGTACAAAGATTATAACTTCAGACCATTCACTGACTTGTTTTGTATTAGCGCTATTTGAATGATTAATTTGGAGGTGTTTTCTAATAGAAATTAACACAGCAGATAATATTAATATTTTTCTCGGAACAATGGCCAAAATTTAACCAAGCTTTACAATGAGGGAAACACTTCATATATCTATCTACATGACACAAAAGTATTTACATATAACTGAAAACAAGATTGCAAACCTTCCTCTTCTTGAGCTAATCCTCTATCGGTCAGTACATTTCTAAGTACAGATTACATATCTAATTCACAAATCTCTTAGTACTTCTCATGGAACACACATTTAACAAACAATCAGTAAATAAAATGTATAGGACTTACAAACACATTCCATGTTCCACAAAAACTTGTTAACAGGCTTAACCATTTCATATGAGTAACAAAACTGTTCTTTTTTTTGTTTGGTTCACATTCTTTTATGCAAAACTTAGAACAGTAACAAATGATTTACAACATAAGAAGAAAAATGTAATGAAAGAAGAGGCCAGTAAAAAAAATATTTCTTCCAGTAGCAATCTTATGAACGATTTGAGCTTGAGGCTTTGACTCTTCGGTCACTCCTGAGCTTCTGGCGAGTCATGAGGTGATCCAGCGATCTTCGAACAGACAATCTGTACCTTTTGTTAACACTGCTTTTATTTGTGTCAGTAAGTCTTTCAAGTTCACTGCACCTTGCCTTTTTGGTCTCAGGAGATTCTGAACTGCTTGTTGAAGTGTTAGCATTCTTTCTTTTCAAATTTGCACTCTCCTTTCCCTTCACTTCTTTTTTTGCATCAGCTCCAATAGTTCTTCTCTTAGGTGGGGGTGGTGGTGGTGGAAGTGCAGCAGGTGACAGTGGTCTCCTAGACGATCTTGACTTTGGCACAGAACTAGAAGACGAGGTACTTTGAGATGAGGACCTCCTTGATGGTGCAATCTTTCCTGCCGATTGTTGATTTGTATGGTCATCAGAGTTTGCCTTGGCTTTACCAGTATCTACCTCGATTGATGACCTTTTCTTAGGCATGTCTTTTTGTTTTCCTGGTAGACGGGCTCCTTGAACAGAAGACCGGCTCACATATGCTGTTTGTTGCACACCTGTAGTAGTTGCAACCTGTTTCTTGGCTGTGGTAGGTGCAGATGTGGCAGGTTTTTTAATTGCAGAAGGGGTTGATTTAGATTGCTTCTTTGTAGCAGCTGGTGCTGCTGATGCTGCTGCTGATGGTTTCTTAGCAGTTGCACTGCTCTGCTTGGAAACAGATATTTGCTTTAAAACCGGTGCATTTTGTTTGGAGAGGACTTGCTTTATGAGCGATTTGTTTGGTTGCTGTGCCCGAGTGCTGGAAGTATTTGCCTTGTTAGGTGCTGGCTTTGCTTGTTTTGTGATGTTTGCTAAAGTAGGCAGAATGTCTTGATATGAGTTCATGAACTCATCCCTATCTTGAGCATCTTCAAAGCAAGATTCAATCCAGCCTCTTCCAAGTGCAAGCATTGCACCAGAGTCTTCAAAGTCCTCAGGACTGAGAGGAACTTCATACAAACAATCAGCATCTGCTTCAATCAAGTTTCTCATTGTCCCCATACAAGTTCCCTGCCTGCTAGCAGCACCACAAGTACAATGCACTGGACAATGGGGAATCTTCTGTGGATCCTCCTGAGTCTGAATATCTATGATAACTTTATCACCACTTTGAGAACTGTGACGTTTCTCTTTCCACACAGCTTGAGGAGGGGACTGAACTTCGGATTTTAGGACTGGTGGCCACCTCAGTCCACCCTGAGGCAACCTCCTGGGACCTGGTGACATGGGTAGAGAATGTATGGTGGATTGAGATGACATTTCTGCAGGACAGTCAGAGCTCAAGTCAATGACCTCTGGAGAGATTGTCACTGTTGGCGGGGATGGTCCTTTACGTGGCACAGGCTCTTTAGCACTACTTTCGGGTATTATTTCAATACTCAAAGATTTAGGGATAGAACTTATTGACAAACCACCAATTGAAGAATTTTGACTGTTATCGTGAGCCTTACTTGATGAGCTATCAATGCGTGTTATCTGCACACCCCAGTCTGCTGGATCTTTACCCTTTGGTGGCGTTGGTTTTGATTTAGAAGAAACCAACTGGATGCTCAGGGATGGAGAAACCTGAGCTCCCTCATCAAGCTTCTTAAAGTTTTCGGCCATAGAGCTCAAAATGTTAGCAGTTGTAGGCGTTTGTAAGGGTACTGAGTTCTTGAAAGCATCTGCCATAAAGCTGAGTATGTTTGAACTCTCCGGAGCTAGAGCACTATCTGCACTTTTCCTAAATATCATTCTTGATCGTTCTGACATCCTATCAGATAATTTGGACGAAGACAGTTCTAAAGGACAGCTTTCAGTTGAAGATATTTTCTGAATAGGAGATATACCAGTAATAGCCTTCTTCGATAATGAATTAATCTCAACTTTAGTATTCTTTGCAGACTTGCTATTCTCTTGCTGAGATCTGTTCACCAAAATGGACTTGGAAGGATTATTATGATATGCCGAATCCATTCCTTCATCTCTCACTAATCTAGAGCTTCTCCTCAGCTCCATCTGAACTGCAAGTTTTGAATCCTCCAACACCAAGCTGTCAGTAAGAATACTTTGAGAGTTCTTTTCCAGTTGCTGTGGTGTCGACAAACTGTGATTAGACTTTCCAGATAGCTGAGCGTCACGTGGTGTAGAGCTATCAATATCTGCTGAATAACCAGAGTTTCCTTCAACGTCAACAGATGTTTGACTAGTAGTCTGACTAAGTTCAGTGCAGTCCTCAACATCTGCATGATATCCTTGGGAATTACTAAAGCTTCTGCCACTCCTTAAAATTGTTGCCAAAGTTCGTTTTGCATTTTCACGCAGCTTGCTAGGCGACTTAAATCTGTACCGTCTCTGGGGGGATTTTCTTAAACGCACAGAAATCTTCTTTCTCCAATCTTGCACTTTTTGTTTACTCTGAATTGGCACATTAGGTTCCCTTCTCACTGAAGATAATCTTGAAGGCAGGGATAGTCTTTTTGGACCCTTTTGAGTCATAGCAAAACCTACCTTAAGTCTGATCAAGTCCAAATTAAGGTCATTCTGTCTTCTGTAAACACTCCTCCTTGAAGCTTTTGGAGCATTTCTCTGGCTGCTTGAAGATGGCGCCAAAGTCTCATCAGTAAGAAACAAGCCTTGGTTGTGTTCATCTGCACTTTTCCGAGAATCTTCTATGCTGGTGTGTTGCCCCGATAATGTACCAGATTCATTATTTCCTGCTGTTTTAGAAAAAACTTCCCTTGGATTGGAACACACTGTTTCTTTTGGTGAGGCCAATCGCTCTTTAGTTTTCCCTTCAGAATCAGAACTTTGATGCAGGTTCCCAACTGCTACCTGTGGTGGAGTGATACAGGGAGACCCACTTGGAGAATCTTCAGTCCTTTTGATTTTGCCTCCCTTTCCAGACTGCAATACTTCCACAGTTAAACCTAAGGCACGCCTACCTCTCAGTGAAGTAACTTCAGTCTTTTCAACTTTCACAACCGAATTATCTTGTTTTCCTCTCCTGGGACTAGTCTTCTTGCTCTCTTTAACAGCTAGAATGGGACTCAATTCCTTAACTGGACTTTTAGGTGAAAGTGATGTAGAGTTACGAGTTTCTGGTCGATTACCCTGAATAGCAACTTCTTTTGCTGGAGCCGGGGTAGTTACAGTAGCAAGTGGCATCATTGTGGATGAAGAACTAGCAGTCATACACTTTTTACTAGTGGCTGAAATTTCAGTCTCTTTACTAACAGTCGAAACGACAGTCTTAGTCTGCTTGGCTGTGGCTGAAGAATTGGAAATTGTAGGCTGTTTCATAAGAGCTGATGAGCTAGCAGCCGCAGCCTGTTCTTTTGTTGCTGAAGAACTGGCAGCTGCAGACTGCTTGATTGTATCTGAAGAGCTAGCAGCCTCCAACTGTTTTGTTGAGACTGAAGAACTAGATGTTCCAGTTTTTTTAAATACAGCTGATGAACTGGAGGCGGGAGACTCCTTAATAATGGTTGAAGAATGAGTAATCGCAGACTGCTTGGTAAAGGTTGAAGAACTGGAGGGCACAAGCTGTTTTACTGTGGGTGAAGAGCTTTCAATAAGAGGTTGTTTAGGTGCGGATGAAGGACTAACAGTCATTGACTGCTTGGTTGAGGCTGAACTGAAAGGTAAAAGTTGTTTGGCTGTGGATGAGGAGCTAGCAGTTGATGCTGGTTTGGTAGTGGATGAAGCACTGCCAATTGCAGATGAACCACTGGTAGCTGTAGTCCGACTGGTTGTTAAAGCACTTGCAGTGGCAGTTTGTGCAGTAGCAGATGGTGCGCTTGGAGTCTCTGGGCCTTTAGTAGAAGTCTTCAATGAACTTGAAGCCATAGTCTGTTTGGTGGCTGACGACTTACTAAAATTGGTCGCCATTGAACTAAGGATACTTGCTGTCCTTGACCGAAGCTCAGGGGGCGACACAGGTAAAACCACAATACTTTGATTCTTCACAGGCAATTTAACAGGGATATTGTCAGCTGACAATCGCCGAAGAGCAACAAGTCCAGTCTTGTTGGCTAAACTTCTTGTTTTGAAACCTTTCATTTGATTTAGGCTCTCCAGTGCTTTGAGAGCCTGCTCAGTCTCTTTCTTAGCGATTTCTTGTGCAGCATTCCAATCACACGATAAAGGAACACGTTTGCGTCCAGGGCTGTTGATGTGGATGCCATTAAAATTGCTTAGCGAAATATTTCCATTTACATGAGGCTTCTTATTAGAGCTGTCAGTCACATTCAATGGTTGGTCAAGACTTGTTTTGTTGTCACAGCTCTTCTCAGCCAGAACAATATTAATGTCTGAGGCAACCTTGTCTCCTTCCTTGTTTGGAACCTCTTCAACTCTTTGAGGAATTGGGGTCAGTTCAGTTTCTTTTAGAAGATCAACTATTTCAACCTTCACCACACTATTACTCACTTTCTGCAATTTTTTCCCAGGAGGGTCTTTTTTTCCATCACTGGCTAGATCTTCCTTACTACCCCTAAATGTTTTTCTTGTTGAACTTTCCTTGGAATTTGGCTTCATTGACAAATTATCTAGGCTTACAGACTTCTTAGATAGGCCATTCTTGTCCGCATTGGGGCTAGTTGATGACCGAGTAGAAACCCTTTTAGCAGTAGGGCTCTCCTTTGGGCTACTCCTTGTAGACATTCTAGAAACAATTTTATCGCCAGCAATATCTACTTGGGGCTCCAAAGAATGCCGTGTCCTCGGTCTGCTTACAACAGGTACTGAGCTAACAGAGCTCCTACTTCTTGTAAAGCGCACCGAGGAAACATCAGATATAACAGAGTCAGAATCATTGCACATATTTCGGGTGAGAGGTCTGGTTGGAATCTCAAATTTGTCTTGACTTCTTGTTCTTCTAATCTCAACAGCCGAATCTTCAATAATGTCAGTTGAACTATCAGATTTCTTGTCTACCACACTTCCATTCAAAGTGCCAGGGTGCTGCATTCGCAGCCCCAATTCTCTTGCTGAGCTCAGCATATCAAGATCGTCATCACCATCAGATAGTGGTACTTCAAATAACAAATCTGTACTATCATTCACTAAATTAGACTTGGTAGAGGGCACATTAAGGACTTCAACATCTTTGGCATTGGAAGAGCAGCCACCTACATCCTCCACCTTTGACAAAGCGCAATGATCCCCACTGGGTGTTTTCTGGGGACTTGAGTCAGTAAATTTGATGCCTTTCGGCGCTAAAATCTTCGGTGCTAATCTTGTCCATGATGCTTTGATATGCTTTCTAGCCTTATTGTTGTTTGTCAAATGTGAACTTATCGAGTCAAAAGGTAGAAGGTTCATGCCTTCATCAAAATAGACACCAGTGGGTTTCTGCTCCACATTACCCACTGGGTCTGGGTGGAACTTGATGCAGAGATGTGGTACATCAATGTCCACTGAATTTCTAGACAATGACGCTGGAGCATCAGCAGCCGAAGGGCCACAGAGCTGCAGTATTTCTTCTGGCAACACACAATTAATTGTCGACATTCTGTAGAATGGTCCTGGATCAGCAGTCCTGCAGAGAGAACAACAATGTGAAAAGCCAGGAACTATATTTCTATACTTTCTACAAATGAAGGACTGATAGGTTTCAAGTTGGTGGCATTCTTACATCTTCGGTATCTTGGGCAGCACAATTGGGTACAGCTTCAAAGGCCGCAATTGGTCCACAAATTCCACTAGTTCTGTGTGACTGCTGTGGTCACTATATGGTACCACATAAAAATTGCCACGTTGTTTATCCAAGCTTCCACACTGGTACATAGAGGTCAACTTGATAGAAACAACTTTGGAAGGTTCTTGACTATGTCTGAAAATAGAATTCCAATTTTTTAAAGCACCAAATTAGAAATTCAGTCATTACTTTAACCTTTATGAAAAAGGATTCATACTTTTGAGTGATAGTATGCAGTTCAACAGCATGGACTCGACTTTCAGATGTGTTAGTTGTGAAAACATCTTCATATTCTAGCTTGGAGAGAATTTGAAGTCTTTGGGAAGATACACAGACCTTTTCCTGCATTGAAATTTTTTTTTTTTTGAGATTGAAAAAATAGTACATGTAATTTGCATAACTATCAATTTACAGAAAATGATTACAGTAGGGTAAATCTTACATTAATGTGGAGAGCTATAGCTCTGAGAACCTCTTCTTTGCCTAACTGACGCATTCCAATCAGGATTTTGCAGTCAGGATTCTCACTGCAAGTAAAGTGCAACACACAAAAATTAGAAAAGGATTCTGGAAATAATTATTCAAGTCAGTATACACATACTTACTCAATAATCTTTAGGACTTGTTTCAAAGCTTCCTCCCGAGGTGGAAACTGGCAAGATGCAGCAGCATACGTGTTATCTAGGTACAATATACTTAACTCCTAGAACCAATTGCAAATTATAATAAAACCAAACTGTCAAATGCTACATGAACATACCAAAGAAAGTGACCTAGGTAATACCTTATTCCTTATAATTGTTGAGAGGACAGGATAATCCAACATCCTAGGAGAGTAACGAAAATCTCCAGTATACAAAATGTTTCCAAATTTGCCTGCAAGTGAGAGGATATAAGATAAATACATGAGAGATTTCAGAGCATCCAAGGTCTCACATTCTTAATATTACTAGAGAAAAAGACTTGCCTTGAAATAGGAACATAACAGCACCAGGGCAATGGTTTGCATCTAAAAGGGTAACCTGAAAAGCTATTTCATTGTTTGACTTTCTTATGGTATGCGTTACATTTAATTCTATTTCTTTTAAAAGTACCGGCTTCACCTAATTAAAAACAAAAAAAACAAAATATGTAAGAGTTTTATCAAATTCCTTCATGATGAAAGAGAAAAGAAACATATACAGTATATCCATTATTCAACTAAAACTTACATTTCGTCTCATAGGAAGCAACCAAGCATTGAAAGGAGATGTGTAAACAATGCGGCTCCATGTTGATGTCAAGCCCTTGATGTGGTCTGCATGAAGATGAGTGAGGAAGAAGTAATGTGGCTGAAGACAGAAAAAGAATTATATAAATAATTATAACCATTTACAAGAGAGGACTTTCTGAACTGTTCCTGCTGAAATAGAACTTTAAAGGGTCACTCAAAAATGAGTGCCAGATTAAAAAGGATAAAACAGTAATGGAAAAATGAGATCAAATTCCAGGTCAAACTTGCTTTTGCCTACAAAGGGGGACAGTTATTTCAAGTTCCTGACAACTGCTACATGCAACAACCCTGATCCCAGTGACATTACACATTAAGTGAGAAAGATTAACCGTCCGCACTGGCCGCAGAGACTGACAGCAACCAAATCAGAGTTGTGCTGTCTTCGTCCTCGTACTTCACAGCGAAAGGGGTTGCTGCCAGGCCAGGGCCGCAGAAGCTCAACCCCGCGCGAGAATCTCACGGGGGCTCTACTATGTCGGAGGGGTGCGGGCGGGGCGGGAGGCCGCGGCCGAGACTGGACAAGCCCTTGCTGGGCTCCGCGGTGCCCTTGGTGGCCTGGAAGGCGGCCGTCCCAACTCCCCGCTGGCCGTCCCGGGGTCGGGTAGGGTAGCCAAGCCAAGCACAACATAACCTCTCACGTCACAGGCTCGGGCTCACCTTGCAACCGGGGCGTCGCAAAAAGGACGCGTCCCACTTGTCCACCACGATGGTAAAGTCCTCGCTTTCGATGCAGTGGCCGCTCATGTTGACGCCGCGACGTTTCCCTCGGCGGGTCCGCGGGCGCAGGAGAACCACGTAGGCCACTGGCCTTTTTAGGCGCTCGAGTCCGAGTCGGAGGGCTCTAGCTGCTGCTGCTGCTCTGGCCCGCGGGCCCTGCCGCTGCTGCTGCTGCTGCCGCTGTCCCCGCAGCCGTCCGCTGGTGCTGGTGCGCGCCCGCGGAACGGACGACTTCTCATCATTTCCAGAGTCCCAAGACGTAACTACACCTCAGCGCCTCATGTCAGATGTCGAGCACTGCACAATCACACCGCGGCGCGGAACACCATGAAAACAAATCGTCACGTCGGGTACCCCGTCCGTTGCCGTTCTCGGAGCGCGAGCGCGAGGCGAGAGCGAGCAATGGCAATGGCCTGGGCTGGCCGCTGCTCGCTGCGTGCCGTGCGGTGCGGGGAGCCGAGACCCGAGCCGAGCCACGGGGCGGGACGGGACGGGACGGGAGCGCACGGCGCGCCAAATGCTGCTGCTGCCGCCACTGCTGCTGCTGCCGCCGTTGCAGACCGAGACTGTGGCCGCGGGTTCGGGGCCGGGGTCCGGGTCCCGAGGTCAGGTCTCTCAGGTCAGGTCAGGGATGCAACCCGGAGCCCGAGGGCGACGCCCTGACGCCCTGGCCCACCCCTAGCCGAGAGGGGAGGAGAGGAGCACCCCGAGCACGAGGAAGCAGACGATCGTTCTTGGAGACGTGGGGCGACTTGAATGCCTCTCCAGACCCAGACCTCGACACTCTGCCTGCGCCTTGGCGTGGAGCACTGGGGGCGTAGCCAAAGGGGTGGAGCCCCCCCCCCTCCCCCTTACCGGCGACCGGGGCAGGCAACCCGCAAACAAACGCCTGAATGAAGGCGTGTGGCGTGGCATATCCTCCACCGAAACTCAAGTCTGGCTACGCCCCTGCGGAGCCCCCGCATCGTTCTCCGCCCGCGCGCTGATTTGGGGTGGAGGTGGAAGTTGAAGGGTTCCGAGGGGTCAAAGTCGAGTCATTACCCTGGGAGGGGAGGAAAGTGTTGATTTTAAAATTTGAAGTAAGATTCAGACTTCATTACAAATCGATCGTGGCGGGGCTTTCGGTTGAGGGAGTTTTTCCACCAGCGTCCATGGCCTACTCGCGATCGCCCACACGAAACTAATCCGGGAACGCGGAAGTAGCGCTCTATACCCTCCTTTGGGTATGGAACTTAAGGGTCTCCAATCGCTCTTTTTCTTATTTCATAAATCGATAGTTTAGAACACGCTGGATCTAATGGCATGTGTCTGTCCCCGCTAGGCCTTCTAGTTTTTGCTCTAGAGCTGTCCAAACCTTCGATTTTTGCTCTCTTTCGGCATGTTAACCTCAAGAAATTGAGTAGGTATCGGGTTGAAAATTTGGAGGGCCGTAGTACTTTGCTCGGAATGTGCTTTGAATATTTTCTCATGTCACTGGGAATTCCAGGAAGGCTCCTGGAATCAGCTGTGATCTCCTTGAGCTCGGAAAGAAATTTGATGGAGGGCTGCGCGGCATGGTTCACTGCAGCCCGTAGTGAACCGTGATAAGATCAGAATCGCGGGGCGTGGCGGACACAACGGCGGGGCACGGAGCTCGAGCTCGCCGTCCCAACGCCGCCGTCCCCGTTCCGTCATGCCTCCGGTGCGGAGCCGAGAGCCGAGCCGAGCCGGGGCCGAGTGCCGAGTGGAGCCAAGCCGAGGCACGTTAGCACACCAGGCCAAGCCGAGCCGAGAACGGGGTCGTGCA
Source organism: Odontothrips loti (assembly GCA_038380765.1). Classification (NCBI taxonomy): domain Eukaryota; kingdom Metazoa; phylum Arthropoda; class Insecta; order Thysanoptera; family Thripidae; genus Odontothrips; species Odontothrips loti. Next base: position 21,804,017 of record CM076244.1, on the reverse strand, counting down.
GGGGCGGGGATTATGACTTACGAGGCCGTGGGCGACTCCATGGCGCCCTTCTCTCATGGCGACTGTTGCATTTGCGAGGCACCAGGAATGAAGGGAGCCGGTGGTCGGGGAGAGACTTGAAGCAGCATGAGCCTCAGTCTCAGTGCCTCGGTGTCGGGGAGAGACTTGAAGCAGCATGAGCCTCAGTCTCAGTGCCTCGGTGTCGGGGAGAGACTTGAAGCAGCATGAGCCTCAGTCTCAGTGCCTCGGTGTCGGGGAGAGACTTGAAGCAGCATGAGCCTCAGTCTCAGTGCCTCGGTGTCGGCCTCGGGCCTCGGTCTACTCGTGGGAAGGATGGCCATGGGACCGCAGCCTGCCGCGCCCCGCCCCGCCCCGCAGCCTGCAGGCAGGCCCGACGCCGAACAGGGGAGTTGCGCGGGCTGCCTACCTCGGTTTCGCAGGCGCTTGCCGAGCAGCGCGCTGCTGGCTGGGTCTTAGCTAGAGCTCTGGCCTTTGAGGTGTCGCCGTCGGCCCGGCGGTGTTGTGTTGTGTTCCGCTCTTCCGACACGCAGCGTAGAAGAGGAAAACTGGGTAGCTCAGTTGTGACCGTTTGTTATTGAAAATGTGAAACGACAAAACAGGCGGGCGGGGGGCTAGGATTAGAACCAATCAACACTCGGCAAACCTAGCCACTATTTCCATGCATTGTTTCACAAGCTCTACAAACGGTATATTGCATAGCGAACCGTATGTGTAAACTGCGTAGAAACGTAGCATATCGGTGCTGGGAGCAAACTGTCATTGGTACGGGCCGGAGTTCCCCCCGATTCCAGGCGTCCGGTGGGTTCGATTCCCGTAGGCGGTTCCCAACGCACCTCCCCTTGGAATTAAACTAATTAAATCAGTGACTCCGTCACGTGGTTTGTGGACGATCTCTTACAAACAAATAGTTTAAAATCGTACAGTCGGTTCCGTGATACACCTTCAACGTGGTTGGTGTCTCCGCGTAGGGAAGGGGAATCCCAGCTGTGGCTGTGTCCCTTGCGTTTCGTGTAGTCGGATTAGGCTGGCGGGGCTAGCAGCTCCTGCTGTGGCTGATTATTTTTTATTTTTGTTTGCCGTTCCCTCAGGACGCAGCGTGTCTAGGCTGGTCGGGGGCTGCCCGTTCCGTATCTTCCCCGCCAGTCCCAAAGAAAACCGTGCGACTTCTATTTTTGTATCGATTTATTTGTTATCGATAGATTCATCTGAATGTACAGCATTATTCACTAGTATCTCGCGGACGAGCGCCATGGCACTTAATACATTACATAAAAGGGCGACTAATTAAAAAATAATAAATACAAGCTAATTTACAAAATTAATTGTCGATAAATTATCTAGTGCACACGGGTGGCGGTGGCGCCGGCAGGGCTGGTGATGTTAAGGCCGGACTTCTTGCGGGGCTCCAGGGAGATCTTGAAGCCGTCCGCTCGCTTCAGGATGATGTCGGCGGTCAGCTTGAAGTCCTTCTCGGGGATGGTGGCGTTGATGCGGTAGTTACGCAGGAGAGTGGACAGCAGGATCTTGAGCTTGAGCATGGCGTACTTGCGGCCTGAACAGAGAGAAGAGAGTATAGTGTGTGTATGTGAGTGTGTGTGTGTGTGTGTGTGTGTGAGAGAGAGAGAGAGAGAGAGAGAGAGAGAGAGAGAGAGAGAGAGAGAGAGAGAGAGAGAGAGAGAGAGAGAGAGAGAGAGAGAGAGAGAGAGAGAGAGAGAGAGAGAGAGAGAGAGAGAGAGAGAGAGAGAGAGAGAGAAAGAGAGAGAAAGAGAGAGGTGCGGGCGGGGGGCGGGGCGAGGCGGGGCCAAAGATCGATTGATTGGTCCGCCACTGCCACTGTCCCGTCCCGCCACCAGCGCCATCAGCCCGGGACGTTCCCGTCAGAGACAAGCACGTTCCCTCCGGGTCCCTCCGGGTCCCTCCGGGTCCCTCCGGGTCCCTCCGAACACCTCCGCACTTACCGACGCAGCTCCTGGGGCCGGCGCTGAAAGGCACGAAGGCGTAGTAGTGGCGGTTGGCAGAGCGCTCGGGCAGGAAGTTGTCGGGGTTGAAGGTTAAGGGGTCGGGGTAGATTTCGGGGTTGCGGTGCAGCTTGACGGTAGCCACAATGACGGTGCAGCCGGCGGGCACGACGTGTCCGCTGGAGGCTGTGGGCACAAGCGGAACAACAGTGCGTTAGGTCGGAGAGGTTCGAACCCAGCCCCGCGTCTCGGCGGTCCCCTCTCCTCCTCGTTCTACTTACCCATCTTGACTTCCTCACGGAGCTGGCGAGCGATGATGGGCACAGGTGGGTACAGGCGGAGAGTCTCGAGCAGGCAGCGTTCCAGGTACTTCATCTCCAGGGTGTCCTGGAAGGTGGCGGGGCGGTCGGAGTCACCGAAGATCTGGTCCAACTCCTCGACGACGCGATCCTGGATGTCCTGGTGCAGACCCATCATGCAGAGGAAGAAGGAGCTGCCGGCTGCGGTGGTGTCGTGTCCCTCGAACATGATGGTGTCGACCTCCTCCTTGATGTCCTGGTCGGTGAGGACGACGCCGTTCTGGGCGGACTCGATGAGCAGGTCCAGGAAGGCCAGACGCTTCTTCTCGCCGACATCGTTGTCATCGACGTCCAAGTCGTCCTTCAGACCCGCGCTCTGTCCGTATGACATGCCGCTGTCATCAACCTTGGTCTCAGCCTTTGTGTCCTTGGCGGTCTCGGCGTTGGGGGCCTTCATGCCGGGGTACGAGGCCAGGGAGCCGCGCACGCCCTTGTTGAACTCGACCTTCTTACTGGCGATGACGCGCTTGGTCAGGCCGTGAATGATGCCCAGCAGGCGCTTCTGCTCGCCGAAGTAGTTGGTTAGGCGGAAGATGGTCTCGGGGCGGAGCCAGAACTTGGTGTGACGCAAGTGCAGGATGTCGCACATCTTCATGACGGCCATGGCGTACTCGAAGCCGGACTGCTGCTCCTTCTTGCTCACGCCCATGGCGGTCTCGAGCAGGATTTCGACGGTGGCCTCGCTCATGTACTCGTGAGCGTCGAACTCGTGGCCGATCTCCTTGCGCAGCTTCTCGACGACGCCGCGGCTGTTGTGGTTGAACAGGTCGATGAAGGACTTGAGCACGTTCAGATGGAAGGTGGGGGCGATGAGCTTGCGGTGCGCGCGCCAGTGGTCGCCGGTGGAGATGAGCAGTCCGTTGCCGAACCACGGCTGGAAGAAGCGGTACTCGACGGACTTGTCCAGGTGCACGTTGCTGCTCAGGATGACCTCCACATCGCGGGGGTCCTGCAGGAAGACGAGCAGACGGGGGCCGATCCAGACCTTGAGGGGTCCATCCGAGGGGTACTCCATGGAGCGGGAATAAATGGTGGTGAAGATATCTGCGGGGAGGAAAAGAGGATATTAGTGCACGGTCGCATTTCTTCCGGCCGCCCCGTTGCGTGGCGCCCATAGATGATGTTAGCACCGGTTAGCACTTACCGTTGGCGGATCCCGTGAACTCGAGCGCGGAGCCCAGCAGGGGCAGCCCGTCGGGGCCGGGGATCTTCTCGGCCAGCTCATAGAGGCGCCGGCGGGAGTAGCGGAAGTACGCGTACCAAAGGATGACGGTGGGCACCAGGAGGTAGTAGAACACGCCCGTGGGCGTGAGGAGGTCGAGCACCGCCATGGTGTGAGTGCTGCGGGGCAGGCAGGCAAGGCAACAGGTGAGCACATCATTCCGTAAGGGTGCCGCCGATACCGCCGCGCAGCGCCGCTGTGGACTGCACGTGCACGATGGTCGCTTCCGGCAGGGTCGAACCTTGTTGTATGCAAAATATGCATGTCCCCCCGCCCCCCCTCCCTTCCCCACCGCCGCCGCCTGCAGCCGGCTGCAGCCTGCTCTGGGAGTCCTGAAACAAGGCGTTCGCCGCTGTTGGCTCCGCGTGGCTTCACGCCCCGGGGCCTCGACCTAGGCCCGCGGCAGACTCTTATCACTCCCACGAGGAAATGGCGGCAAAAATCGGAAGGCCTCTGGCAATGCTGGCGGAGCCGATAGCCGACAGCCGACGCCGCTTGGCTCGGCTCGCACCGGATCGGCCCGGCCTGTTTATTAGTAACCACGAAGAGATTATTCGGTTTGGGGCCGCGCTGCCCAAGGCGCTGCTAAGGTTGAGAGGAGAGGGCACAATTCGAGTCGGACGCCTTGATAAAATGAGACAACAACAGACTGTTTCGACTGCCTCGAGGACAGAAAAAGAGTAGAGCGAATAAATGCTAACTAAACAGCGGAGGACGCCCAATTGTCCGAGTGCCATGCAGACTGGCAATTGAATCAGTGGCGATGCCGATTAGCGGGGTCCCGATTATGACCCCGAACCCTGGTGGGTCCGCCTCGCTCCGCCCCGCCCCGCCCCGCCCCGCCCACCTGTGCAGCGACGAATTTCAAATCAGACACGTAGACCAGACCGTCTGACCTATCCTAGGAAAGTGTACACCCTTTTGCAGGTACACAGGAGTACGTCCACCTGCATGAGGGGGCACGCGGAAGGTTCGCACGGCTCACGCCGAGGTGTCCCGTAGGAAAGATCCCGCATTATTTATCGTCCAGTCCATCGGTTGATAGCTGCACTACATATCGGTCTTTTCGTTACATCAAGAGTTACCGTAACTGACTTCAGTATTCCCGAGACTATCGTGGTTCAAAGACAATGGACTTAAAAGTCTTCAAATCGACAGTTTTTAAGGAGGTCAAATTTAGACACGATCGTGAACGTTGTTTTCCGTAGCGCGTAAATTCTCGGTATCTAAAATACTTAACTGTATTTCAGTTTGCACTACAATAACTGCAAACTTCTGCCACACTTGTTTTTTTTTCTCCATTCAGTTTTTAGGTAACGCATATATTTTATGACATTTTAGTGGCGATACTTAGATTGCTGTCAGCGCAAGGATTCTAATATTTTGTGGCAAGAAATACGAAAGTTCTCTTGGTTTGTTGCATTTGCGTAGGTACTGACAGCAATATTAGTATCGCCACTAGAATGTCGTAGAATCTGTAAGTTCTCAATAACTTTAAATAATAATAATAATAAATAATCAGAAAATTTTTGCAAGAAAAGTGTTGTAAAATAAAATTAATTGTTCTTAAATGCAGCCTGTTCGACACTAGTATAAGTTTAACGAATAAATTGCAACCACACGAAAGTGTATTATAGCAAAAGTTACCTCAAGCAAATCAAAGGTGCGTTTTCCAGAGTTACGCTTTTGGTCTGGTTGGAGAGAAACGAGAGAGGCCCATGATACTTCAAAGTCGGACCTAATGAAAGCATCCACCCTCACAAAGTATTTTGGCCTCATCAATTTTGTGCAAAAAAAAACTAAAAAAAAACCGGTCCGACTGCGACCAAACTGTATGAGAAAAAAGGCTCCAGACCGCATGCTGATACGTGAACACGATAGTGTCAAATCGGCAAGGGTACTGATTGTCCCGAAATAGAGTGATTTATGAAACAACAAAAAAAAAGTCGCATACACTACACTTCATGCAAACTACAGTACACAGGAAGGTCCTTACTTAAAATATGACGAGTCAAGAGACTGTTTAAAACGTTCGAAAGGCAGAAAATTGTGCTCTGTGTTGATAGCTTTTCAAGTAAATTTTCCAACGATCAAAATAATGGATACACAGAATTGCACAAAGTAAAAACTAGATTAAGGACCGTTTCCAAACCATGTTAAAAAAACAATCACTCGATTTCACGACCCTACCCACAATGACACTCCAAAGCGGCTTTGGAGCCCGCGCACTTAGGGCTGAGGAGGAAGCTCGGCCAAATGAACTGCACTTTGAGATTCACACGACGAGAAAGGCACTTGGCTCTTGGCACTATTTACACTGTAGCACTGGTTGAGGCACGGTACCTAGAGGCCGGTTCGCTTCAGTTCTTCACTTGTTCCCGGTGAGCCCACAGACCGAACTGGCCCTCCGGGGGCAACCGCCGGTCTTTTTAATGTTTCAGGCGGCTCCGGGGCAGCGGGTGGCGGTGGGGAGGCGGGCCTGGGGAGGGGGCGCCCACAGGTGCGGCCACGGCGAAGGGTACGACCAATGGGCGACTTGTGCCGGGGTCAAGTGAGTGACGGACTCGTATGTAAAAATGGTCTTCAAGCGTCACCGCACCCCACGGACCCACCGCGAACCCACCGCCAGGTGCCCCCGTCCCGTCCCGTCCCCTCCCAGGCATGGCCGGCGTGGCTGCGCAAACACGTTGGCCACAATGGGGGCATAGCGCGCAGGGCTACCGGGGCCGGGCCGGGCCGGGCCGGGCGGCAGTGTATACCCTCCTATAGGATCCATGCTGGAGGTTCACTCCAACAAGTTCACTACATTTCTGCGAGTAAAAGCAATGACCCATTGCAATGACCCAAGCTGGTGCTTGTGTGTCTGGTGTCTGGTGGTCAGGGGAAGTGGTCAGGGGGAGTGGTCAGAGGGAGTGGTCTGGGGGAGTGGTCAGGGGGAGTGGTCAGGGGGAGTGGTCAGGGGGAGGGGGCGCGGCCGCAGTCTCCAGTAGCTCTGGGCGCTATTTTCCCCACCGGCTTTAACACCGTGGATTTTTTAAAAATATCGGTGTATTTTATCGCCACGATATCGCGGTATGACGGGCCGGTTTCGCGGTATCGGCGGCGAATGCCGGCTTCGATATACCTCCGAAACCACGAATAACATTCATATCGTACCGCGATGGATACCGCGCCTGGCTAGTCTCTAGGTTCTAGCGCCCAGTCCGTCCGCTCCGCTGCAGAGCTAGGCCGCAGGAGCCAGAGCAGGAGGCAGGAGCCTCAGCCTCAGTGCAGCGTGGCGGCGAGAACGCCTGGAAGTTAGGCAATGCGATGCACGTGTGCGCGCCGGGGTGTCTATCTGCGTACCGCAGGGGCTCCTCGCAGCCAGCGGAGCCGCGGAGCCGGGCGTCAGCCAGGCACCAGGTAGGGGGATCTGCAAAGTCAGCGACGCGCGTATCTGCGAGCGTCGCGAGCGGGAGAGTGGGGAGAGTGCGTGCGAGTAAGCTGGCGAAGACTGGGGCCTGTTTTCAAAGCGCGATTTATGGTCTAAAAAATGATGCTCTGTTGACCATTGGGGGCGGAACCTATGTCGTCCCGGCGACCACAGGACAGGACCGCCACCTGCAACTTCGGTGTTCTCATGTGAACCGGTGTTTTGCGGCTGGTATCGTGGCTCCGGGACACTGCTCTGGAACTCGCTACCCGGCACCCCCGGCACAGAGAGCCGGACGGAAAAGAACCAGGCCTGTGTATTCCACGGTTCCTTCCCCTACGCCCGCCCCGGTTTTCTTGACACTGGTGCCAGAAGTGAAAGTGGGAGAGGCGAAAGGACTCTGTGACGGTATCAGTATTCTTGATACCGAAACCTCCATGACGATGAGAATCTTACTTACGTTATCGCGAGCAAGTATATAGTACTTGTTATTAAACCCCGAAATAGGGATTTTAAGGCCGGTAATATTACCGGTAAGATTCGGTAAGTTACCGTTACTTACGGTAATATTACCCGACCTCAAAAAAAGTGGTATTTTTCGGTAATATTCAGACTTGCAAAACTCTGAAAATTAGCCGTGCTTGCTGTTCCAAGTGGTGAAAAGGGTACTTCTTGGTCCTTGCCATCACTGCAAAGGCTGAATCTACTCTAAAACGCATCCTTCATTATTATTTTGGCATGTTCAAGCAATTATCTGACTTCTCGCTAGAAGACAACCGTAGCCATACACAATCCTTAATTCTGACAGAAACCTATATTTCAAGTGATGAAGCGTCTGAATTGTCCTAGCACATCAAGAATTGCCAGGATTGACTCTGATTGACTACTGTTACGTGGAAAAAACGTAGAAACACATACTATTTTAACAAATACCCGCTGTAAATCAATCTTTCGCATTATTACCAAAAATACCCGTAACTTACCAATCTTTCCGTATCTTACCGTAAGATTGAATCTTACCGGTGTTTTTAAATCCCTACCCCGAAAGTCTTGCTACGCTCCTGGAACTTGCAGGCACAAAGCCTAGCCGCAGGGCATGGCTATATCGACGCTCGGTTCGCTTCCACTCTACTACCCTGCCTACCCTCTACGTTTCAATTTAAGTGTGGACTTGGTGGGGCCCGGCGAGCCCCTAAATCCGGAGGGGCCCGGTCGGAATCTCCCGCCGACCGATCCGCGGTCCGGGGAAGAGAATCTTCCGTCACAATCAGGCCAGCTTGATGAGAAGAGACAGATTTCCGAGGAAGGCCCGCCCGATTGACAACACTGCACCACATACGAAGGCCACGCTCGGAATCATAATCTAGCCCCCGTCTTCCAGACACACACGAAAAAGTTGAACGACCGACAGTCCCCATTAGCCACACATGTTCCGCGCCGAGCACCGCACACGGGGGGTCCGATGATGCTCAATTTTCAATCTAATAACAGGGATACATGCCTGCAGCGTTGAGACTTGCATCTAGTTTTTGTTTTCCTGGGAACGCGGAACCTACTTATCGCGGTGCGTTTTCGTACGCCTCGCCACCCCGACAGTATCCATTTGGTTTCGAATAAGTTTTCCAACGTTTCTGGCCATCATGTGCGAGCATTGAGCCCTCGAAATCCGTTAGCCGCAGTTGTGCCCACGTGAGCTTGTGTCACGGCAAGACTATCCCGGAGACGAGTGTTATGACCCCGCTGTGCAGTTGTGTCAACCGGCCGCTACTCGGGCTTTCGTAAGTGTGTTCGGGATTAGGAGAAAAGAAGTTCAGTAATGGCGTAAAAAACAATATATTGAGCAGTTTTGTACATATAAAATAAACCTGTTTAACATGGGCTTTTATGAGTTAATCAGTGCTTTAATTCATGGCAGACACATAAAGATTAAAAATGTTCGATTAAAAAATCGTAAAACCTAAACATCAACTTCACCGGGTTTACAAAACTTACTGCGAGGGAAATCCCGCAATAAGCATCCACTCGTACAATTATCACCTAACTTACAGTCTTACATTACAAATATAAATATATACAGCTGTACAAACAATCCGGCCTGGCTCAATCGTTCTTGACGGCTGCCAGCTTCTTCTCGCGCTCCGCCTGTGCCTGGGCGCACTGGGGGCATTGCGCGCGCACGGAGCCGTCACCGCCGGCTGGAAAGACAACAGAGGCAGCAGTTAGAAAAGCACGTCAGCGGGGATTCGAACCTCCGCCCCGTCCCGTCCCGACAGAGTACTCACTGGCTGCGGACGCGGTCTTGCCGATCAGCTGGCCGACCTCGGTCATCTTCTGCACGGCCGCGCCGCACACAGAGCAGACGGCCCCCATCACACGCTCGTACATCTCCTTGGCGGGCAGCTTGACGGCCGGCACCTTGCTCTCCACGTAGTCGATGCCGGTGCACAGAGCCGAGTCGACGCGCTGGATGGGGCCCTGCAGACGGGCCGCCACGGGGCCGCCAAACTCTACGGCCTTGTTCACGGCGGACTGGGCCGTGCTCTCGGCGGCGCCCAGCGCAGCCGAAACCATGGCGTTGGAGTCCTGGATGCCAACAACACGGCAGGTCAGGCAGGACCAAGCATACAAGGAGGGAAGCAACATGTCGGCCCACCTGTACTCACCTTGACCTTCCTGTACACGTCGGACGCCAGCCCGATGGTGCTCTCCACGACGGGCAGCTGGGTGATCTTGTTGACGGACTCCAGGCCGAGGCCTCCGGCGCCGGGCTGAGCAGCTTGCATGGACGACATCCTGCAAAACAAGGCGTGGGTTAGCACAACAAACGACATAGATTATTCACCGCGCCCTCTTCAGGCCGGAAGAGGGTCAGCAAAGGGCAGCAGTCAATTGAGGCAGCCGTGGCGGCCCCCGCCCCGCTCCACCCCATCCTGGCCACCACTCCATTCAACAGTAATGCCGACCGGCCAGGGTCCACAGGCTATGCGGGCCTAAGGACGGCTGGGCCGGGTATGCTAGCAGAGCCCAGCAGCTTTCGCTTTCGTATCGCCAGCCGCAGCCATCAGGATGTCATTCGATAACGGCACATGGCGCATGCTCGGCTGCGGCTAGCTGCGGCACTGCACCCGTCACGCCCCACCACGGGCCCCACGGGCCCCACGGGCCCCACGGGCCCCACGGGCCCCCGCCGCCATGACATGCAGGCGGGCGGGCGCACCTCACCGGCCCCAACCCGGCACACTCACTTCACACGTCTGTCACATGGCGCAGTCGTGTCACCAAACGCACAGGCCGCCGCCCACACACTTCCTCCTCTGCTACTTGCTGCTCGGACTGTACAGGGCACCGGGACCCGCTGGCCGTGCCCGTCCCAAGGACAAGGAAGGGCCTTCCGTCCGGACTGTACCGGCCTGGGCCGAGCCCCGCACCCACGTATGGTCAAATCACGTCAAACTCTGCCGCCGGGGGACGCGTGTTCCGCGCACTTTGTTGGACACTGGCTGGGCGGGCTACGCCGACCCGGCCGTACAAAGACGGGCTCGCTAGACCCGAGAGCAGGACAAGCGGAGGCGAGGGCGAGGCTGCCGGCCGGCCGAGGCTTGCAGCCAGAACCTCAACAGTCAATCAGACGATTCGCTAATCGCAGCCGCCTTGCATAAAACATTCGGCCGGGCCGGCCGGTCTCTGTCACCGACCAACCGACACAAAACAGAACAGACGGAAAAGCACATGACGGGTCAGCGCGTAGCTACTCGTACCGCACGGCGAGGAACAAGACCCACCTGAAGATGATAAGTTAGTCTTCGTTAGCACGGGGAGATGTGTAGAAGTAGCAGCTCCAAGACGGCGAAGCTGGACGAGTGCTGCTGCGCTGCTGCTGCTGCTCGAATGAATGCTAACCGAGAGGCGGGCCGGGTGCCTCCTGCGTGCAGCCGGCCGGCCGGGGCCTGGCGTCTGCGTCCGCAGAACCGTCGCTCCTTCTCCGTCCCACCTGATGATCCCGGCACGAGGGGAAGCGAGAACGCGAGCGCCGTCTTTGTCGAACGCAGCCGCGCCGGATCAGGCCGAGTTAGGCCGAGTGGGGGGAAGGGGGTACCGCGGGAGGTGGCGGGGAGATGCGGGGTCCCCCTCGCCCCCTCTTGCGCTCCCGTCTCATCTTCCGAACAAACCCGACCGGCGTCGGTCCGGCTCGCCACGTCCCGGTCGGAAGGCGGCGTCGAGCGTCTTCTGCTTGGAGAGCCATGTCAACATCCCAGGGATTTCATGTTTTATTCCCAGTAGTAATATTTGGCGCGGACACAAAGAGCATGGATCGTCAGGACAGCCAGGTCAGGCCAGGACACGTAGCGCATGATGAGATGTTTATTCTCGGCCGGGGCACAATATTGAAGGTAGATAGCGGAACAGTCTGGGTCAAAGTGCAGGGAATCGCACGTGAGCCCGAGCCGGGGGCACCCCTCCCCTCCCCTCCCCCACAGAGAACAGACGCAGCCCTCCCCTCCCGACGTCGTGATGACGTCCGCCTGTGGAAGACGTCATTCAAACACTGGTGTCCTCTAATGGGCGGGAATCACTGCCCCAGGACAAGGTGCGTAGTATGACGACTCCTCCACAGAGGTACTATAAAGGCGCTACAAACGCACAGAGGTAATTTGTAATGACCTGCAGCTAGGCGGGGTGCTTACTGAACGAAGGCCAGGTGGTGTGGAACAGCGTTATGCCCGGGGGGGGTCCGGTTACGCCAAGTTACACCACTACACACTCGGACAACACACAAGCCTCTCTGCCCTGCGCTCCGCTCCCATGACCCCCGGTTCCCGGTGTTCTGGTCGATACCCCGCGCTCGAGCGCCCGCCAGCGTAGGCTGGTAGGCTGATGGGGGCGTCACGGGATGTTTGTGGATGCGGCCAATGCGGCCTGCCGTGTGGTTTCAAGAAACTCGGAGGGAAAGTGGACTGTAAGCCCTCGCTGTGACAGCCGCCCTCGGTACGGGGTGCCTCCCCGCCGGGGGGGGGGGGGGGGGGCTTCGACGCTTAGCCTCCTGCGATGAGTCCCGAGCCCGCTTGATGCAGCGCCGCGCCTACGCGCGTAGCAGCACCAGCCCCGCCCCCTGCGGCCTCTGGCCCTGGCCCGGCCGGCCTGTTCCCTACTCAGGCTGTGCGAGCGCGATGGGTTCGAAGTCCAGATAGCGACACGACATGCACGCAGCCGGGCCGGGACGGACCGTCCTAGGACCGACGTGGTGTTCGCGCGAGCAACATGAATCACGCATCGTCTGGAAGCGGTCGGTCGTCATGCCGTACCGTGTGACGTGGCGGTAGCTGCGGTAGCTGCGGTAGCTGCGGTAGCTGCGGTAGCTGCGGTAGCGCCGTGGGGGCCAACGCCACACGCCGCCGTGTCCACCAGAGATACCCTGCCTGCCTCGCCTCGCCTCCTCGGAGGCTGCGGCTGACGTAACAGGTTGATCCGCTTGTGACACGCACTTGACTACTGGACTTGCTGCCGAGGGGGACTTCACTTGAAAAAAAATCGGTGTACAATGGCCAAAAAAAATTAGAAAAAATCAAACTAAATCAAATTGCCAGAGAAAAATCAAAAAAGTCAGAGAAAACCAAACATTCACGTTTAAACCGATACTGTTTTCAGAAAAATCAATTTTCTGTTGATATAAAATCAAAGGAATCAGCCATGATTTAAATCGGTGTACATCGAGAGGGGGCAGTGATGGCCCCCTCGCTTCCTGCTGCGAGCGGTGGCGGCTCGCACTCCGCGCACTCCTGATGCCACAGATGACCACTGCATCTGCACGACTCCCCCGACTGCCGCCCCGCCGGCAGACGTCATAGCGCTGTGGACGTCACTGGATCGGCCCACACTGTGGCTGTGGCCTGACGGCGGCCCCCGAGCCCCCGCGGGGCGTGTTTGTGGGGGAGGGTCACTTGCAACGCGGTTAACGTGCATCGTTTGCATGGCGATAAGCCGGCCCGGCCTCACGGCACGAATCGCTCGCTGGCTGCTTCGCGCTCCGCTGCTGCCGGCGGCGCGCCAAAAAATTGTCGGGCTGCAAGTGTTGCGCACTTGGCGATACGGTTTATCGCGCGAAGGGCGCGTAGTGATAGGAGCGCAGAGTGTAGCAGAGCCACCGGTGTGCGCCCGGCCTGCCCCGCCCAGCCGGCTCTGCGGTACGGACCGTGCTAGGGGCCCGGCCCCGGCCCCCGGCCCGGACCGACATTCGGCAGACGGGTCAGAGAATACCGCGCACCGCGCCGACCTCTTCCTAACCTAAGACGGCAACCCGGCTACCCTACCCTGACGGTATCGAGGGCCCTCCCACGGTACAGCACAACCCAAACCCCCTCACGGAAAACCATGTCATTCAGGTGTCCCATTCGCCCCGTACGAAGAGAGTAGCAGGCAAGCCCGCAACGCACTAGCTCCGTCTCTTGTCTCACGCGCTTGGCCGAGACAAGAAAGAGACGGAGCTAGTGCGTTGCGGGCTTGCCTACCGTTCCCTTGGCACGGGGCAAATGGGTCACCTTACACTTCCACGGTTCGGACGGAGGGGGCGAAATTGGGCATCAGAAAATAGAAATACGGGGCGTGCGCATAAGAAAACAGGAAACATATATTGTAGAGTGTCAACAAGGGTTATAAAATCAATTCGAAAACTACCACTAGAATGGGCGATGTGTGTGGAATCTTCCTGGATTGGACGGACGTCGTGGTGATCGTGAACCACAGACCGTCCTCTGCCCGCAGCTTTGGCCGGGCTTGTTGCGGCCCGCCTAGACGCGGTTGACGGTGTCCTGCTGCTGCAGGAGCTCGCTGATGAGGGACGAGTGGCTGGCGCGGTTGAGCTGCTTGAGCCGGTGCTTGCTGCAGGCGTCCGGCCCGTGGCGCTCCATGTAGCGCTGCTGCGAGAAGGCCTTGTAGCACTTGGGGCAGTGCCAGGACCAGTCGTGATGCGCCCGCGTGCGCTGGTGGGCGCGGAGGTTGGACCTGGCGGGCGGGCACAGAGCATACTGCACAGACAGCACGGACATAGACCCACTAGGCACCCCGTGCTCGAGCCCCCTGCCGCACCTGTCCGCGAACCGCTTCTGGCAGAACGGACACTCGAAGGGGCGCTCGCCGGTGTGCAGCCTGAGGTGCCCCTTGAGGACCCACGGCCGGTCGAACTCCTTGCCGCAGTGGCCGCACTTGTGCAGCTGGCGGGGCGAGGCGGGCGAGGCGAGGCGCGGCGAGGCTGAGGAGGGGGCGGCGAGGCGGGGGCGGCTGAGGCTGGGGGCGGCTGAGGCGGGGGCGGCTGAGGCGGGGGCGGCTGAGGAGGGGCCACCGTCATCCCCGGCAGGCGGGGACGCACCGATGAAGGAGTCGACGCCATCCCCCTGAAAGGGGACGCGTCAAGCCGCTGCCTCATCCAGTGTCGTGTTGCCAGAAAAGTAGGCAAACAGTAGCGCAAACACCGTGAAGATTACCTCCACCTGCCAACTAGGAAAATTGTTGACAGCCGTGACAGGGTGTTGCCTAGTGGGCCGGTGAATGTAGGCCTAGTTAGGCACAATCTTGACACTCGCGTGTTTGCGCTATTTTTTGCCTACTTTTCTGGCAACACTACCTCAACTCGCTGTCTCCCTCTCTCTGGCGTACCTCTTTGACGTGGTTTCCCAGCAGCTCGAGGGGACTTCCCTGCTGCTGCTGTTGCTGCTGCTGCTGCATCCTGGCCGAGCTCCTGGTCGTGTACCTGCCGTCCATGGTGGCCGTTCTGTCGCCGCTGACGACGCTGTCGTTGCCGAAACTTCGCAACAATGGCTGTGTCGTGTCCAGCCGGCGATTGTTGTTGTTGCTGTTGTTGAGCTCCCTGAGGGCGTGTTCCACCGCTTGGCTCACGGCCTGCGACAGCAGCGCGCTCTGGTGGCCGCGCCGCGCGAACGGAAGGGCGGAGCGCGATGAACGCGATCGACGGGGTGGCGGAGCTCGCGGGGCGCCCACCCTCACGACGATGCAGCTCCCTGGAAGAGAGGGCGTTCATGGTGTTATGGCTGAATCCGTCGCTCACTCAGATTAGAAAAATCAGGGGGGGGGGGGGTCAGAAAATTTCTGTAAAAATTTAAAAAAAATCTATACAAGAAGCAATTAAAATAAGAAATAAAATCACATAAACATCAGTGAGGGACCCCTCGCCGTGGCACGTTTCCATAATTTTCGCCCAACTTCTCGTAGGGATCGGAACGTCTTACCAGATGAGATTGGTGGCAGCGACAGCGGCATCACCTTCCCCGCGTCGAGACGCAGCCCCCTGACGGTTTCAGCGGCCACAGTGGCACCAGTGGTCGAGTCCGGTGCCAGCCGAGGGTCGTGGGCCGATGCCGGATGGCATATCTGGATGAAATAGGCAGGGTGACTTCGATGTCCGATATGAATAAAACTCAGGGCGCAGTAGCAGCGCAGAGCACACACCGTCATAGATTTGCAGGCCGTCTCATCATCGGCCTGATCCTGGCCGAAGAAGTCTGCGCTCGTCGCCACATCCGCCGCGACATTCGCTATTGCATGGCTGCCGACGAGAAACCTGGACGAGCGAAACAACCATGGTGGTGGTGGTGGAGGAGGTCTTCGTGGGACCTCCTGGGTGTGTAGGCAACCACGACTTCTGCAGGCGCGCGTGTCATGCGGGCTGGCCTACCCTACACTTTCGCTCGATGTCGACGTTCGTGGTTGACGATATGGAAGGAAATTTGGACGTGTGTATCTTTACCTGGTTACGATTGGGAGGTTGGGGTTGAAGAGCCAGTCGTCCGGGTGCGCGTGCGGGCGCGCCGGCGGGGTGAGGGTGGTGGCGTGGCCGAGCCGCGGCCGCTGGCGCCTGCCCAGGACGTGCGACAAGTAGGCACTCACGTCCCCGTCATCGTCGTCCTCCAGGGCCTTCCGGGGAGGGCGCACAAGGCGTACGGGGCGCGGCCGCGGGGGCGGCAGGGGCTGCCGCTGGTGAGGGTGCGCTCGTAGGCGGGAGGGCCCCGGCCAGGACCCAGACGCCGACCCCGGCCGCTGGAGGCATTCTTCTGTTCCCGGGTAAAAAGGGTTTCATGAGGACGTGAGCAGCTGAGGGCCACCCGGTGACGGGGTGCTTACCAAATTTGATCGAAATAATTTCTTAAAAACTATGCGATAATAACTTCAGAAAACCGCCGAATTTTACTAAACCTTGGACAAATAAGTCGTCGATCGGTAAGGACAGAGTTCTGTTCGCCCGTGTAACAGCGTTCCAATAACAGTTTCGGTACGAGTTCACAGTTTGTCGACGTGTACTTGTCCTGTCCAGTCCAGTCCGAAGGTCAGATGTTTGTTTGGTCGAACACGAAACAATAATCACGAGGCGTCTCGTTAAGAGGCACGGACACCGATGGATACCCCGGCCGGTAAGGCATAGGCAGGTACCGCAGGTACTATGGGGCACCGGGTATACTCGGGTACCGTACACTCACCAGGTACCGCGGGCGTTCTCTTACCGGCGTCAACGCTACTGGCGTCACCTTCACCGCGACATCTGGGCACCCGTCCCCCAAGGCCAACGGACCTAAGAAAACACTTAGGCATTCTGGCGTTAATCACTTGTTGAAATAAGTTGGTGCTGCACTAGTTGAAGCACCAAACACTGGGCGCCCAGCCGACACCTTGGAAAAACTACCCCTCAGAGCATTGTTGCCCGACACCGCCCGCCTGGAATTGGCAGCGGGACGCTCAATCCTGGCTTCGGTATGATGATTCCGGATCCAGGTTACTCAATGACAGATTTTCTTTTTTAAATCCGGATTAAAATCCTTCCCTCCCCCAATCGAAGCATGGAAGCCCTTCACATCAGGCAGGACATCAAGAGGGTTGGGAGGGGGGGGGGGGGCAGAGTGCGACGGAGCCGACCCGACCCCCCGACCCACCCGACTTCGCCTTCACTTCGTGTTTCGTTTGTCTTCGTATGTGTTTACGTTTTTACCCAGCAGTGCTAGCAGACGACGACGTGCCAGACGTCAAAGCTAAATTGTTTACTCTTCTTTTAGTGTTTTTATCCCGATTTTTTCCACACTAGAAAATTTAGGTCATTTAAGTCGACAAACTAATAAACAACTCCGCGCCAAATGCGGCTTTCCTCCTGGAAGCTTCAGCTCAGGACTCGTCAAGCATGAAACCGGGATGCTAGGGCTGCTGGGGCTGGTGCCGCTGCTGAGTTGAGGTTGTGGTAATCCTTACCCGATTTTAACATGAGCCGAGATACGTTGAACGCATTATTACACAGCGTTAGGGTTGACTTCGGTGAGGATGCCGCCGTTATCGAACATACCGAAGTGGCGAGGCGTGTCATGACATACAAAGAGTTGTGGGACACCAGTTGCGTTGTGTCAAAAGCTCTTTCTCAGCTTTGCTCTCAGAATGATCAAAGCTCCCAGTTCATCGGAGTATGCTTGGACCAGTGTTTAATTTTTCCAGCTGTTATTTTAGGGTACTGTCCGGTTTACTTTGGCATGTGTTCTCATTGCTTGCTACTGGGCCTCTTTAACAAATGTATTCTTCCTCAGAGTTTTGCAACATGGATTCGCATTTGCGTGTATAGATCCAGTGTGGGGAAAAAATAGAAAATTTGAATACTTGAGAAAATTGGGAGCACCATTAATTATTCATAGTGGCAATGAATGGAGATCAACCTCAGAGGATCTGCAGTGTCAAGCACTTCAAGTCCGAGACACGACTTTGTATTTTGAAGTACTTAAATGTGATGGATATTCGAAAGGATGTCCACATCCCATGGCATATGCAGTGTTAACATCTGGCAGTACTGGAAATCCTAAAGTTGTCAGAGTTCCCTATCAGAGTGTAGTTCCAAATATAATTGCTTTAAAGTAAGTCTAATCGCCTAAATTCTAATCTCTACCTAAAGTATTTTTGCTTGTAGTGTTACAAATTTTTGCTCCTTTTTCATGTTGCAGAAAGATCTGTGAAATTGATTCGAGAGATGTTATATTTCTGTCTTCTCCGCCTACATTTGACCCAAGTGTTGTTGATATGTTTTTGGCATTCACAACTGGTGCCTCACTTTTGGTAACTTCAAAGTCCATGAAGACATCAGCTGCCAGCTTACTTCAAATATTATTTCCTTCCCATAATTCCCGAGGAATTTCAGTGCTGCAAACAACACCATCCATGTTTTTTCGATGGTCTGAAAGAGAATTACAACAGGTTGTTTTAAGTGCTAAAACATCTTTAAGAGTTCTTCTCCTTGGTGGAGAGGCTTTCCCATCATATTCGAAACTGAAGCGCTGCAGGGGTTAGTTAATTGGTATGTTCTGTTGTTTGAATTTTTGAGATACACTCAAAAAGTCTGAATGAATGTATTTATTTCAGGCCCAGGTAATAATACACATATATATAACATATATGGAATTACAGAAGTCTCTGCATGGGGTAGTATACACCATGTTTCATTTCCTGACAATTCTACTCCTACTAAAGTAAAAACTGATCAAGTGCCTCTTGGGAGAGCTCTTCCAGATACAATTCTTCAAGTGAGAGATTGTACTAACAATTCTGTTATCCAAATAGGCAGAGGAGAAATGTATATAGGTATATTTCTCCTTAATCTTTGATCACTTGAAATTTATGCTAAATTTTAAAATTTCCTTCAAAATTATTGGCATTCTTTTTTTTAGGAAGTTTGAGGAGAGTTTGTGAAATAGATGATGAAATTTGTACAGATTATAGTTCCCCTGTGTTTCGTCCTACCGGTGACATTGTTCAAGTAATACTCTTTTATTTTTTGTGTCTGAATTTTAAGTTTGATCACTTGTCTTTTAATGTATTACTTTTCAACAGATTGAAGCTGACGGAAATATGTACTATGTTGGCCGTAAGAATCTTGTGGTAAAGAGGTGGGGACATCGAGTAAATTTAGAAAACATTGAGGACATTGCACTGAACCATGCTTCAGTGAGGAATGCATTCTGCTTTTGGGATGATGTTCGACACAAGCTGTATTTAATTACCACAGTAAGAGACAATCTCACAGTTTTAGATTTACATAGGCACTTTGTCCAGTCTGTGAGACAGGATGATAGAATGCTCATACCGGATGAAATCTTACTGGTTCCAGAGATAGCACTGACTCATCATGGTAAAGTACTAAATTATTTCCGCTTCCAGGGAGCAGGCCCCATAGTTTTTCTCAAATGCTGTTTTTCTGCTGTTTAGGGAAAGTGAACCGGCAAGTTGATTTGGGTCGTATGGACATGACCAGTTCTGCTCAGCGTAAATTTAGAGTGGAGAGGCAGTTTTCTGAGTTCTTTTCTCAAGCACTTGGACTTACATCAATGGACTTGGGAGTGAAAGATTTGGAGAAAAGGTCTTTCCTGGAGCTTGGTGGTAACTCAATGGTAGCCATGACACTAATAACAGAGCTGGAAACAGCCTTTGGTAGTTGTCCAGATGATTTAGCAGGTCTGCTTCTTTCTGGGAAATGTGTAAAGGATATATGTGACAGATTGTGCCAATATTATGAAACTAGACTACCTATTACTAAGCAGGATGAAATGAGTATGCATCACGGAGAATCTCAAGTAAGTTGTATTGAAAACCTACAAGAATTGCAGAATGGTCAAGAAAATTTGATGCCTAGTACTTCCGAAAGCTCTTGTGATGGGGACATTGAGGCTTCGTTGGAAAACATAGAAATGATTTTTTCTTGGAAAGTAAACATGGGTAAATGTATTGATGCCTCACCTTTGTGTATTGCGTTTGAGAGGTAACCACTGATGCTTAAACTAAAAAGTACATTCAAATTTGGATACCGAATGGGATAAGTGATGCTGATCTTTTCCTGTACTCTTCTTAGTGGTGAAACTGCTATTATTATCGGCTCACATTCAGGAGAATTCATTAATGTAGATGGTAAGAAAGGGGAAAAGCTATGGTCTTTGACTTTACCCTCTCGAATTGAGTCCACTGCTGGATGTTCAGCTTGTGGCCAATATGTTTATGTAGGTCTGTACACACTATGATATTATGAAATTATCTAATGAATTACCAAAATTTGCAATGAAATGACTGAATTTTCAGGGTGTTATAATGGAGTCTTATACTGTTTTGAGACACTCAGTGGAAAGGTAAAATGGAATTTCACATGTGAGTCAGAAAGATTGAAAGGCATTCCAGTGAGGTGTAATGAAAATGAAACCATCATATTTGGCTCTTATGACAGCCACACCTACTGTATCAGCTCAGGAGTAAGTCATTTTACCACTGCAATCTGGATTCGTCAATTAACTTTCAATTAACTTTGTCTGTAAACCATTATTTTACATTATTTTCTATCCATCTACAAGTCAGGTGATTTGATATGGAGATTCTCAGAGCCAGAAGAAGCAGGGCAAGGAAGAAGATATGGAAATATCAAGAAAGGTAATTGGCATGCGTCCCCTCTTGTCATTGGTGACCTTGCCATTCTCTGCTGTTTATCAGGCAATGTGTATGCAGTGAAAACAAGAAACAAAGCACTTATCTGGAAACTTGCTCTGAAACAACCTATATTTTCAACACCAGTTTATTTTTCTATTTCCTCTGGCACTTATGTAGTAATTGCTCTAGTAAAGGGCTCACTTCATTGCGTGAATGCACTATCTGGTATAGAGGTAAAATTTCTTCCAAAAAGGTATATGTCTTCTTATAACATCAATACTTCAATTAAGTCTCTTCACCTCTACTTTGGCAGGTTTGGAGTTGGCAAGCTGGCGGCTTTGTGTATGCTCCCTTGACAGTTATACCTAAATCTTCTAGTAAAACCAATATGAGATACAATATTTTAGTTAGTTGTTACGACTGTCATCTATATTGTTTAGCAGTAAATGATATGAATCAGTTTCTTCTTAAGTGGACAACAAATCTGGATACTGCTGTTGGATCAGCAGCATTCCCTTTTAAAATTAGAATGAATGGAGCTGACAGTAGTTTAGCATTGGTCAGCAACAATAGTGGTGTTCTGTTCATACTTAGTGTTCTTACTGGCGCAATTTATTGCAGATATGAAACTGGTGCAGAAGTGTTTTCAACACCAATTGTGTACAATGAGAGAGTTTATTTTGGATGTAGAGATGATCACTTGTATAGCTTGATCATTAAAGTTCAAGTGTAGAATGAAGATGTAAATTTTTGAAGTAATTTAATGAGCCATAATATTAGAGTTTACATGCAACAGACCCTTGATAGATACTCCTTTAAAAATAATTAAGAAAAAGAAACACAGCCAAGCATAAGGAGGTAAAGAGGGGAAAGATTTTAAACCTAAAATTGCCATTACAATTTCAGCCAATAGATGAGTTTCAACACTGACGAGCCATTTATGGTGCAGTTGCACAGAATACCTATGGTCTGCTTGGTGTTGAGACAACTCTGGTCTCCTTTTCTAGTCCAACCTGCCAGTCGAATATTCACTTATCAGATATGCACCTTATATTGCCCAACTATGTGGTTCAATTATTTAACTACATCCTTCCACTATAAAATCTCTGAAGGTGACAAAACTATACATTGCCACAATTGGAAATTACGAAGTATTACTAGATACCATAAAACCTTTCCCCTTCATGGTACTCAACTACACACAATGACTTTTGAAGTAAAATCACATTTTAGAAATGGCTCTACCGGAAACGTTTTACAACAATACATTCATACATACACAAGTGAATCAGTACATACAGCAGAGTACAAAGAATTTACTACAAACTACTTAAAAAGCTGAAACATTGAGTAATTTAGAGTGTAAATAAAGAGAGAAGTGACACGCTCTTTACGCAATTTTCACGAGTTTGTTCCTTTTGTGCTAGAAATGTCTTTATGGGTGAGCAGTTCATCCTGGAATTGGATCAAAGATTCAAGCTCCAACTCTTTAAATTGTGAATACTATAGACTGAAGTATAATCCTTACACCAATTTACATGAAATCCTGAGAGTGAGAGTCCACTTCCTTAATGGGAATGCCAATAGCCTCAAAGCATTAACACAGAACATTAAAATGAGCTTCAAATGAGTTTCATTCTAAACACAATACAAAGTTATTTAAGTAGGGAATTCTTGATTGCACCTCATATAAAAATAATAAACAATTCTCAAGAATTTATCATTTGGAAGCAAAACTTAAAATTACTAGGATACCACTCCAGCATTGTTATATGACTGAGCGAGAAACAATACTATAAATGAGGACTTGGATAAATCTTACATACAATTTAGGCAAGCAGGACAAATGAAAACAAATGGGATAGGAATGATATTCATTCCATAAAATCTCTTCCTCACACACACTTAATGAAACAACTTCTCTAAAACACATCCAAGCCGTGCAATTCGTCCTAAAATTATAAAGCAAGTGACTTCATCAAAGCAAATACCAATAAACAATCCACCAACAATAAATTGTAAGGACTGTTGTCACATGAGCTGTATCCTATACCTCCAAAGCATTTCATATTTGAGCTAGGAAGATAATCCCTAAAAATTGACACAATGAAGTTCCTGTCAATTCTAGACTGCAAACCTTGAAATTCTCAGCGATAGGAGGAGGGCACAATTCGTACTGGCCAAACACGGCATAAAATTGTACTGGGAGCTATCAAGGTATACCTCACATTTTAAATGCACAACATTTCATTCAATCAGCCCAATACCAAATTTGGTATTGAATTTACTGGTCCTCATCACCCAAACTTTGTTTAACTGCAGAGAAATCAAAATCAGTACCCGTTCCTCGTCTAAAGATGTCTACAACATCATTGCAAGTGGTTTCAAAGTGAGTTGTGGCATCGTAGGACTTCGATATAAGCACCTGGAAACAACAACACCATCTCAGTAAACATTTCAAACATTTAGTAATTTCCTTGTGTAGTAAAATAAAAGCCTGTTTACCTGATTCTCTGTGCCATCTTCAAGAGGCTCAAAGTAGTCACTAACTGTGACAAACTTCTGCCTTATGGGTCCCAGAAGTTCAAGACCAGGCTTAATCTCAGCCTCCGGGTTTTCAGTTTCAACAGTGGTGGAGACCATAGCAATGAACCATCCTTTAGATGCAACCTGATGAGTGTAGCTTACAACTGATACATAAATATCTGACTTGCGATTAACCTGAGAAAAATTACAAGAATTGAATTGCAATAAATTCAAAGTAAAAAATTACATGATTTAACACTGAAGTGAGAAGGATACCAACCTGCTTTTGAGGAATGATAATCTGAGTAGAGAGTGCATCTCTGGTATTGGGAATGGTGTGGTCCAAGAGACAAATGCAACGGATGACCTGACCAGTCTTTTTCACCTGCAAAATAAAAAGATTTTACATAATGAGAAGATTTAAAAGAGTAAACTTAGGTAACTATGTTGATGACTGTCCATAACATCTACCTTATCAGGAACGTATGAAGGGTCACAGTAAACCTGCTTGCATCTGGCTATTTCACTGCCAGAGCGAACTCCCACTGCCTTGCCATTTTCATAAACAATCTCATCGATTGGTTTGTCAAGCATGTAGGTGCCACCATATATGGCAGAGAGCCGAGCAAATCCTTGAGGAAGCTCTCCCAAACCATACATTGGGTACAAGTACGGGGATTTGCCATACCGGGCCAATGAATCACTGTACAGCTTTATCCGACGAATTGTCTGGACGGCACTTTGTTGAAGATAGTCATCATCTCGGTAAAGAGCCAGTGCATGCCCAGTAAAATCCTGCGTGTTCTTGTCTAGACCAAACTTGTCATACACCTGCTGCATAGTGCATACATTAGGATCCAGGTCTTTCCAGGTTTTCGGGTCATCCTCCTGCAGGTCCTGTACGTAGATGAGGAAGTTTCGGAAGCGCCTCTTCTCAAACATGCCCATCAAGTCGGAAGCCAGTGCCTCTTTCTGATCAACAGGGACCTTAGAGATCTTGCCCTGCTTGTACACATAGCTGCCCTCCACACACTTGAATTCCAGGTACTTGGTAACCCCTGTGTGGATCAGCAATTTCACCAGCGAACCATTGGCCATCAAGAACTTGGGTATCAGGTCCACGTTCCAGTCGCGGCCTCGCCCGTAGCTCTGGTCGGGGGCGGGTGCCCCGAATCGAGTGAAAAGCTCTTCCAGAGGAGTAATAGAGGCAGACTCTCCCCCATAGTACTTGTTGCGGTCGACGTGGAGCACTTTCTTGCCCGATACCGATAGCATACCACTGAGAATGCACTCCTTGAGGCCAGTGCCTAGGACGATAGCGTCGTATTCTTCATCCATGTCGGTTTCTTGTCAAGACTTTGGTCAAAACACACGAGCAAAGCTGGGCTGAGCCTCCTGCACACTGCTATGGCTATGGCTCTCTTCGGTTCGAGAACCTGAAATTGCTAACACCCGTTTCCTGTGCCTGTGCGGAACGCCAAACGTAGGTCAATTTTCTCGGCTCAATGCAGCCAACTATGACACCAGTCGGCCAAGAAGAAAATACGACTTTCAGGTACAAGCTGGAACTGAAAAGGTCACAAACGTTGCCTGACAGTACCAAGCAACTTCAGGGACGTACCTGATGTCAAAGTACACAACCTGCAGATAGTTTAACAGAAATCTTCTAAACGGGATGTTGCTCCTGGTCCAAATTAATTTGACGTTTCAATTGTCAGAACCTACGTCAAACACACACAAAAATTACTAAAGCACTCTCATTGCGCTAAACAAAGAAAGAAACCTGCAATGCAAAGCTTCTGAACTCAAATAAAAGCCAGGTTCATTAACGAATTGTACTTGGAGCTAGAGGGAATCTTCCGACAGAGGACAGAGCAGAAGTTGCAGTCAGAGGGGGAGGGGTTGTCAAAAGTGCGGCGAATGGGGCCGATGCGGGAAAGAATGTATTACTTTCCCACTCAAAACTCATCAATCAAAAATATTTCGGCATACCTAAGTATCAAGGATATTTCCAAGAATTCTTCAGGTTTTAAATCAACACAATATGTCACAAAAACTTAGGCCCTTAACCCTCCCTCCCTAGAAAAAGAAGTGCCAACATCGAAGGGACCACAAAAATAAATGAAAGCTAGAGGGAATGAAGACCGGGTTATTTAAATTAGACTAACACATTTCCAGACACGTTTTTTTTTCCTTCAATACATTCTAGTGAGTAAAATCGGAGATAAGGCGGATTAACTGAGATTTTGCACGACGTTTGGGAAGGCAAGAACTTATGAACCGGACATCAACCTCGAGTCCTCTAGGGAGGACTTCACGCCTGGTGGGTAGGCAGCTCATTCGACATCTCAGTCGAGGTTTGTCGACCTCCCAGGCGTTTTGCGGGGCACAAAGCTCATGAACTAGCAAGGAATAGGGTAAGAAGAAAGAATTAAGACACACCAACACATTTTTCTGATCATGGTAATGCAGAGTTGTATCGCGGACCATGGTTGCGGGAATAAATAACGGAAAAAGAGTTGTTACGGATTAAAAAAAAACAAAAACACTTAAATTCTTCATTTCCTCCCTGGAAAGTTGAAATGACATGTGGCGCCGTGTGGTTTGCCCTTTCCTTTCGCTTTTCCAGTCTGTTAACCCACTACGGGATACCTTAAGCCTGGAGCTCTAGCCTCAAGATCTGCCTGATGCTCCTGAGGGACACACGGGAGGATACACCTTTCACCCTTCCCTCTTCCCTCCTCCGTCGAGAACCTGGGGAAGAGAGAGGCCAATCTGTTTCTATTGGGAAAGTTGCCGTTCCGTCAGAACCATGGCGGACACCGAGGTAATGTGCGAACTTGTCACGTGGAATTATTTTCAAAATTCTAGGAAAATAATTTAACGAGGAATTATTTGAATGAATTACGGTTTTTCTTTCAGCTCGCCAAAAGTTTGAAGGATCTTCCTTTGCGGATTCAGTCTGCCAGCACCAAGGAACGGCAACAAGTGATCAAACATGTTATCGCAGTTTTGTCAAACCCAGGTAATTTATCGATTCAGTACATCAATCTCTTTGAAATGCGATATTTTTTTTTTGCATCTAGTACCTATTTTCTTGGTTTCCCTGTGCTCTAGCCCTTGGTTATCAACATGGTTGATATGCCTGGGGTGTACCGTACTTGCATGTTAAACTAGTTACTTTGACTTCATTACGCATTTTTCGAAGCCGGATGAGGTACTTCAAGTATTTTTATTTTACGGGGTCAGATACGACATCGTTCTTACGTTTTATGAGTTACCATTCATTCACGGTAAATAATTTTTGAGTGTCATAACCTCATATGTGAAGTTGGTTCAATAATTTTTGTAGAGAGAAATTGAATCATTTTCGTTCATGAATAAATTTGTTTTAGTAGGAACTTGCATTTTTTGCTGTAGATAAATTTCACATTCATTATTTTATATGTCTTACTATTGTGCAACTAATTATGATGTCATAGATGGTCGGCCAAGATTCATTGAATCGCTGAGTTAAGATTACCATTTCTTGACCTGTAATGGTTTTTTAATCCTTCCGTTTTTTCGTAGGCATTACTGAGCCCATTATTCGGGGTCTGTGCCGGGTCTTGCCAATTACATTACCACGGTATACTGAAAACTCTTCAAGAGCCTTAGTATGCGAGCTTATCACTTCGCTCTTGAAACTGCACAAAGAATGGACTGTGAAACACCTCACAGCTTCTCTAGGAGAAGTAGCTAATGGCTTCAAGACACTTGTTGCAACGTAAGGTTAAATCACTGTTATTGAAGTTCTATTTCTCTTGATGTTTGTTATATTTATGTTCTCAAATTTATTTTCAGATACAACACATCACAAACAGCTCTTCAAGCATTTATTTGGTCTTGTATACTTGTTGAACAAGGTTTCAAGGATGCTTCTGACGATTCCAAAGCAGAGTTTCCAGCGTTTCTGGACGCACAAGCTGGTTTGCTATGTGCAGTTGTATCGTCCAAAGTTCAGAAAAACACTCTCAAAGCTCAGCGCCTTACTTACAAAATGTGGAGTTCTAATGAGTCTGTTGTTGACTTGTACATCTCAACCTTGCAAAAACTTAAGGAACCATCTCAACATACTGTTGTCCTTGGATCATATTTGATTCAGCACTTGGCTGATATTAACAAAACTGAATTAGTAAACAAATTCAAGGTAACTATAGCTATCCTATCAATACTTGGTACTTCATTGTGTCAACTGTTATCCTGTATTTTCTTTTCTGTCCATTTTCTCTGTGAACAGGCCTCTCTGCTGGAAACTTTCATCAAAGTTGCAGTCAGTGTGAAAGCAAAACCATCTTCCTATGTTGTTGATGAATCTCGTGCTCTATTACGCCAGCTTAGCCATGATGAGTTTAAGAGCCAGTTGTTGCCCGCAGTTCAAAAAGCTATGTTGCGAAATCCAGAAATAATTTTGGAGTGTGTGGGGCATATTATATCTGCGCTGTCTTTAGATCTAAGTCAATATGCTGT
This sequence comes from Odontothrips loti, assembly GCA_038380765.1. Taxonomy (NCBI): domain Eukaryota; kingdom Metazoa; phylum Arthropoda; class Insecta; order Thysanoptera; family Thripidae; genus Odontothrips; species Odontothrips loti. The sequence continues at coordinate 21,776,570 of CM076244.1, read as the reverse complement.
GGACATTGGGAAAAGTCTTGCCTGTACGTATTCTGGTTCCAATTGATTGGCTGTAAGCCTCTTTGTTCACAGCCTTGTGTTCATAATTGTTATTATTACAGCCAACCTCCATTCCAAAGAGGAGCAGGCTCGAAATGAAGCCGCTGATGCCTGCAGGCGCCTTGGCCAGCAATGTAGTGATGTTGGTGCCATTGAGCAGCTTCTCAATCTAATTTTTGCAGTTTTCCATGGATCTGAGGGAAAACTGACTGTAGCAGAGCAGAAAATTAGTGTTTTGCAGGTATGAGTAAGCCACGATTCCTCTAAATTTCGTCCTGCCCTTCTCCAGAATTATCCAACTAAAGTGGAATTTTTGTTTTATTATGTTTAGGGTGCTGGCAATCTGAGCTACAACACTGTGGCTGGTAGCAGTGTGCAGAGGCTTTCTACATTTGCTGCTGATCACTTCCTCAAAGTGTTGAGTGTTGAAGGTGAGTTCCATGTGTTATTAAAATTTATATCTAATCTGTTTTCTTTGTTTATGTAGCCAGCTCGTTTCATAATAAAATGTCTAATTGAAACATGTTTTATTCCCTTATTTTAGTGCATGAGAAAACCTTAATACATGCTCTTGAAATGATGGCACTGTGGTGTGGCAAGTTTTCAAATGAAATTCCGTCCTCTGTAGTTGATGGATTGAAGGTAAATTCCTACTTTCCTACTCAACATATTACTACATGAACTTTTATTTCTGATTTTTTTTTTTTTCATTTTTGTATTGAACAGAAAGGTTATGCTTCGAAGAATTCAACCGCTCCAGTTCGCACCGCTTACTTCCAGTGTATCTCTTCATGCTTCACTAGCAGCACTGCTCACCTTGGAGCAGATTTTGTGCCTATTCTGTTGAAGGCAATTGAAAAAGGTGCCTCTCAACCAACTCAGGTACCAATTGTCAGCGAAGCCCTAGCCGCCGCATGTGTTCTGCTGAAGCTGTGGAACAGTGAAGGGACTGTCTCGGAAACTCAGCTGACTTCAGCCCTCCCTGCAATTATTGATTCAGAGAAGCAAATATTTGTTTCTGAAAAATTTTTGTCAGTCGCTTCTGATGAAGCTCTAAACAATGTCATGACATTGTGTGATAAATTATTGGTTAATCATTTGGAGAGACTGAATGGACGTAGTGATCCCTTTTATCATGCCATCATCTTCTGCCTTACTTGTGGAAGCCCAACTGTGAGATTACATTGCCGTGCTGTTGTGAAGAAAATGGTTTCATCTCTGGGTGGCACAGATATTGCTCGAGCTCTTCTGAGGGAGCTTACACATTGTTTAGATACTATTAAAATACAGGTTGGAATTTATTTTTCAAGTATTTCATTCATGAAACAAAGCATTTCCAATTTTTTTCCCCACTTATAATCTTAACACTCTTTCAGTGTAATTCGAGCAGAGAGCTGAAAGAAAATAAGGAGAATTCTGAGGGTGGAACTGGTGTAAGTGGTGGTCCTGAAGCAACACCACAGTCTATAGTTTCGTGTATCACATCCTTGTGCTCTGCAAATGGGTTGGTGCCAGAAGATGCCTACTTCATTGCACAAGACTCCCTCCTGCCCTGCAATCATCCAGCTATTGGTAGGTTCTGCTTTAGAGTTTGAAGTTGTCCACACTGTTTAGTGAGAAAATTTGGAAGTGTGGTCATATTTTTGCTTCTAGCTGCTGTTGCGCCAAACTTGTGGCTCAAGATTGTGCGGAGACTTAACTTGGAGCCAGCATCACTATTGGTCCGCTTATCACAAAATATTCGTGCTACTCTTCTTGATGATTACAAACCAACACCGGTATGCATCTTCTCGTTTTGAAAACCATCTTCAAACTTAGTAATTAGAGAAAAATATTTTTCATATCAATTATTGCTCACAGATCATGGAGAATGCTTTAGCATTGGTTGTTAAATTAAGTCCCAATGTCATCTTACCACATTTGCTGGCAAAAGTAACTGATGTTCTTACTGATTCTACCTTACTACATATCACCAAAGATGAGTTCTTTATCTACCAAACACCTGAGGGAGTTCTTTATGATAAGAGTTGCATTGGGTAAATATTTCTTCATTTTTCAAACGTTAGCATAGTTGTTACAGGCGTTTTACCCTATGTCAAAACTATATTTGTATTGCAGGAAAAACAATGATGAATCACTGAATGCTAGAAATGTTAAGAGAGAAAACAAAGCTTACTCATACAAAGAACAGGTAGAGGAATTGGCTTTACGAAGAGAACTGGAAGAAAAGAAGAGACGTGAAGGGAAACTGAAAGAACCAGAACTAAACCCCAAGCAGAAAGAAGCAATGAAAGTGCAATTAGAAAAAGAAAGTGCCATCCGTTCAAAACTTGCCTTGGTTAGAAGAAATTTGATTTTTTGTCCATGTTGTACTCATTGCTTTGCTTTCACGCTTTCACATTTTTTCTCTTCTCTCCATCCAGCTTAAGAGCCGTTTGGACAGCAGTGTATCCATGCTAAATGGTGCTCTTGAGGGAAACCCAGCACATCTCTCTCGCTACTTCCGTGACATTCTTCCATACATACTTACCAACTTGCAGTCACCTCTTGCCGCCCCCACCCTGTGCGATTTTTATATTAAACTTCAGAACAGTGTATTTAACTCATCCCAAAAAATATTAGGTAAGGAATTAATGGTAGAATTGATGGTGGTGTGAAGAGGTGTCTCTCAGTACCTGAAAACTTTATCACTTTACAGGTGATTTGGTGGGACATGTCACCCTACGTCTTCATAAGCCAAAGTGTGATCTGGATGAGGCATGGGAAGATGAGAAGTTGGAATCTGCTGTTTCTAGAGCTATCAATCTTCTCCATAAAACCACAGTCCGTCCTCGCAGTGACGTGAGTGATGGTAAGTGTGAGACATGCCTCAGTCCTTGTGTGCCAGTTGACCACTCTGCATCTAACTTTCCACTTGGATTTCTTCCAGAATCCCATGAAAAACTACTGATTCTCTCTGCGCCTGCTTTCTGCTACTGTTTTTCACTTATCCGCAAGGCGTTGGTCTTTCCGTCAGTAAAGAAGGATGAAGTTTTAATGACCAAGGGTATTCAGATAATTTCTGCTCATGCACGGATGAAGGGTGGTATTTCTGAACCTGTAGATAGCATTGACCTGTACCATCCTGATCTTTTGCCAAGGAGATTAATGTTTGAGCTGTTGATTGGAATAATCAGTGAGTAATTGCTTATTTGCTGCTTGAGGTCCATGTATTTATTTGTTGATACAATTTATTGATGTAAATTTCCTTTCTCTGAATAGGTGCTTACTCTGGGAGACTTCAGCAGCTTGCTAGTGCGGCTCTCATGGATGTGGCTGCCTCAGGATCTGGTGAAGATGGCTATGCCAGAGCAACTGATGATGAAATAGACAGCTTACTGTCTGCTCTTCAAAATCAAGATGCCACTGTGCGAGATGCTGCTCTTAGGGTAAGTTTGATAAAAGCATGGTTCTACGAAGGCTAATTTTAATGTTACTAGGTATTTTCGTTATCTGTTGGCGACAACATTAACATATCACTTTTGTCTTGATAAATTTAGGGTCTAGCTGCAATGGTTGGTGCTTTCCCTACTGTGAAAACAAACCCAGAGCAGGCTGTTAGATTGACTCGGAGAATTTGGGTTGCTAAATTCGATGTGGTTGAAGAAAGCAGGTGAGGTTTGATGATTTCCCTTGTATTGGAGGGAGAGTTATTTAGGATTGGTTAAAATGTTCCAATTTGAAATGTGGTTTTCTTTTTCAGAGAATTAGCATCAAAACTGTGGACTGTAGCAGGTCTGAAACTGGATGAGATGCTCTGGATGAGTGTTCTCTTGGATGTGGTCCACCCAGTTGATGTTGTACAGACTGCTGCTTCAAAAGCCCTGGCTGCTATTATTGAGGAGTATGAAGACCCTCTTCCTAAAGTCATTGAAAATCTTCTTGGAATTTACAAAGAGAAATTGATTGTGAGCTGCAGTGATTAGTTCTCTGATACATCTTATCACTGATAATTCTTTGATGATATTTAACTACACATTTTGCATGTGTTGTAACTAAAACATTTTCTTCTTTTGTCTGTCAGATGATCCCAGCAAAAGTTGACAGTTTTGGACGCATTGAAGAAGATGCTATTGATGTATGGGAACCACGTTCTGGTGTAGCACTTGCACTTAAAGAGCTAGCACCTCTACTTAGTCACAACCAAATTTCAAGTCTTGCACAGTTTTATGTATCTGATGGTCTTGGTGATAGACATGAAAATGTCAGAAAAAATATGTTGAGTGCTGCATTGGCTTGTGTTGATCTGCATGGAAAGGATAATATCAACAGCCTGCTTCCTGTATTTGAAAATTTCCTTGACAAGGCTCCTGACTCCAGTAAATTTGATACTGTTCGCCAATCTGTTGTGATCCTTATGGGATCTCTGGCTAGGCATTTAGACCGTGATGATCCTAAGGTATGTGTGTACTTTTTGTACTCATTGCAGCAGTTAAAAGTTTTTCACACAGATTTTAATGTGTGCCATTTTAATGTATTCCAGGTTAAGCCCATTGTTGCTCGGCTCATTGACGCACTTTCAACACCCTCTCAGCAAGTCCAGGAGGCTGTTGCCCATTGTTTGCCACATCTTGTTCCTGCTGTCAAAGACGATGCCCCTGCACTCATTAAGAAATTAATGGAACAGTTACTTGAGTCTGAGCAGTATGGTGAGCGAAGAGGTGCTTCCTATGGTCTTGCTGGTATTATCAAGGGCATGGGTATTTTGGCCTTGAAACAATATGATGTAATGACAAGATTGACAGAAGCAATTCAAGACAAGAAAAACTATCGTCATAGAGAAGGTTTGATATTTCAGCCCCAAAAAGTTATCATTACGTATTTTCATATATTCATTTAATGTATGTTTGATGGAAGAATACTCTAAATTGCATGTGTTCCTAATTCCCCAGGTGCCCTTCTCGCTTTTGAAATGCTGTGTAATATGCTGGGACGTTTGTTTGAACCCTATATTGTCCATGTTTTGCCTCACCTTTTGCTCTGCTTTGGTGATGGAAATCAATATGTACGTGATGCGACGGATGAGACAGCGCGTGTAGTGATGAGCAAATTGTCAGCACATGGTGTCAAGCTTGTGCTGCCTTCCCTGCTCTCTGCCTTAGAGGAAGACTCATGGCGCACAAAAACTGGCTCTGTCGAGTTGTTGGGAGCCATGGCATATTGTGCACCGAAACAACTTTCATCTTGTCTGCCAAGCATTGTTCCCAAGTTGATTGAAGTTCTAAGTGATTCTCACATTAAAGTTCAAAATGCTGGTGCCCAAGCGCTCAGGCTGATTGGGTCGGTTATCCGAAACCCAGAAATTCAAGGTACCCTTCCATTTGCACTTTGTTATTCTATACATGTTTGAGTGTTTTCAGTCTTTGGAATCATGCATTTTGAAAATTTTCAGCTATTGTTCCTGTTCTTTTGGAGGCTCTTCAAGATCCCTCTCACCGCACAGCCACTTGCCTCCAGACTCTTCTGGAAACACAGTTTGTGCATTTCATTGATGCTCCATCTTTGGCTCTCATAATGCCTGTAGTGCAGCGTGCTTTCATGGATCGGGCTACAGAAACAAGGAAAATGGCTGCCCAGATTATTGGCAACATGTACTCCTTGACAGATCAAAAGGATCTTATGCCTTATTTGCCACATATTGTGCCTGGTCTGAAGTCATCACTTTTGGACCCAGTTCCTGAGGCATGTGCATTGTTTTTGTGTTATTTATTTTACTGATGCTAGACTCACCAAAAACTGAATCTTATAAGTGGTGTATTGTATGTATATTTTATTAGAATTCTCTTGTTATATAGGTGCGTAGTGTGTCTGCAAGAGCACTTGGTGCTATGGTCCGTGGAATGGGTGAACAAACATTCGAAGACTTATTGCCATGGTTGATGACCACACTCACATCTGAGTCGAGCTCTGTTGATCGGTCGGGTGCAGCCCAGGGTCTCAGTGAAGTGGTCAGCGGTTTAGGTGTAGAGAAAATGCACAAACTGATGCCTGAAATCATCGCTACTGCAGAACGTCCAGATATTGCACCTCATGTTAAGGATGGGTATATAATGATGTTCATTTACATGCCTGGAGCTTTCCATGATGATTTTACACCTTACATTTCACAAATCATCAACCCTATCCTGAAGGTACGGAATTTCCCTAGATTGTTTTTTATCTCTTCTTGCAGTTTTCTCATTGATTTTATTGAATTTAGGCTTTGGCTGATGAAAATGAGTATGTACGAGACACTGCCTTGAAGGCTGGGCAGCGTATTGTCAACTTGTATGCAGAGTCTGCTATCATGTTGCTGTTGCCTGAATTGGAGAAGGGTCTTTTTGATGACAATTGGCGTATACGTTATTCATCTGTGCAACTTTTGGGAGACCTGTTGTACCGCATTTCTGGGGTGTCAGGAAAAATGTCAACTGAAACAGCTGACGAAGATGACAACTTTGGAACAGAACAGTCCCACAAGGCTATTATTGATATTTTGGGAGCCACTCGCCGAAATAGGGTATTGGCTGGGTTGTACATGGGCAGATCGGATGTAGCTCTGATGGTGAGACAGGCAGCTTTGCACGTCTGGAAGGTTGTGGTGACGAACACTCCCCGCACCCTGCGAGAAATCCTCCCCACGCTGTTCAGCCTTCTTTTGGGATGCCTGGCGTCAACAAGCTATGACAAGAGGCAGGTAGCCGCCCGAACCCTTGGCGACCTCGTCCGGAAGCTTGGCGAGCGTGTGCTGCCTGAAATCATCCCTATTCTTGAAAGAGGCCTGGAGTCTGACCAAGCTGACCAGCGGCAAGGTGTGTGCATCGGGCTCTCTGAGATTATGGCTTCCACCAGCAGAGATATGGTCCTCACCTTTGTCAACAGTCTTGTGCCAACTGTCAGGTTAGTGTTGCTGCAGTAATCGTGTAGTCCTTTCGATCTCTTCGTTTCTAACTTAACATTGGACCCCAGGAAAGCCATGTGTGATCCTCTTCCTGAGGTGCGAGAGGCGGCTGCAAAGACTTTTGATAGTCTCCACTCAACTGTAGGAGTGCGAGCTCTTGATGATATTCTTCCATCTATGCTTAATCAACTGGTTAGTATTTGCTGGTACACTTCAGCTGTATTTCAAGATTTTAGCCATTTTAAGTGTGTTTATCTGTGCAGAGTGATCCTGATCCTCATGTGGTGGAATGCACTTTGGATGGTTTGAGGCAAGTCATGGCCATCAAGTCCCGTGTGGTCTTGCCCTACTTAGTTCCCCAGCTCACAGCTCAGCCTGTCAACACCAAGGCTCTGTCCATCTTGGCCAGTGTGGCTGGAGAAGCGCTCACTCGTTTCCTCAATAAGATTCTGCCTGCTCTGCTGACTGCTCTGTCCTCGGCACAAGGAACCCCTCAGGAGGCTCAGGTATGCTTTGGAGTAAACTATAAATCTGGAAAGAAGTAGTTCCCACAAGTTTTCACCTTCAATTACATGTATGAACGTTGCGATTTCCATTTTCAGGAGATGGAATATTGTCAGGCTGTCGTGTTGTCTGTGACTGATGAAGTAGGTGTCCGCACAATTGTTGACTCTCTTCTGGAATCCTCACGCTCTGAGAACGCAGCGTGTCGACGGTCCGCCACTGCACTCCTGTGTGCATTTTGTGGCCAGACTCGGGCCAACTACACTCAACACGTACCTCAGTTGTTGCGTGGTATCATTCATTTGTATGCAGATACAGATCAGGGTGTGCTAGTCATGAGCTGTGAAGCCCTTGCAGCTGTATTCAAGGTAATAATTTTTGCTCACTTGCGCAATGTGCATTTCTTAACAGATTTTCAAACTACTTTATTTTATTTTTAAAAAAATATTTTTCCAGACTTTGGAAATTACAGCATCTACTGCATATGTGGGTGACATCAAACAAGCTATTAGGTTTGCTGCTGGTGATCTGAAGGGTCAACAATATATGCCAGGGTTTTGCTTACCGAAGGTAAGAAAAGTGTATACCTGGTAGATACTGTTGTGCTTGTAATTTTTTTTGTGTGTTATACATTCAATGATTTATTCATTCTCAGGGTATCTCACCTATGCTCCCAATGTTCCGTGAAGCTGTTCTCAATGGGCCTCCCGAAATCAAGGAAGTAGCTGCATACTGTATAGGTGACATGATCAAGCTCATCACCAATGAGGCCTTAGCACCATCTGTTGTCCACATTACTGGTCCTTTGATTCGTATTCTCGGTGATCGTTTCAATTGGCCAGTTAAAGCAGCTGTTTTGGATACATTGTCTCTCCTCCTATCGAAGGTATATTCCTTCTCCTTATATTTTGCTCAGCCATCCATATATTTAGTGTGATTTAAATAATTTGAAAGCTATCCATATATTTAGTGTGTTTTAAATAATTTGATTGTTCCAAATTTTTGAAAACTCATTATTTTTGCAACAATTTCTTCGTAGGTTGGGTCCATGTTGAAGCAGTTCTTACCTCAACTTCAAACTACTTTTGTCAAAGCCCTGAATGATGGAAACCGCATTGTTCGAGTCAAAGCAGCTGTAGCAACAGGTCATTTAATTAAAATCCACACAAGACCTGATCCAATCTATACAGAGTTACATAACAGCATCAAGAATTTAGAAGATTCGTCTGTGAGGTAGGCACCTTGATTTTTTTTGATTTTTTTTTAAATTTTTTGTTTTACCATCTACCATTCATCAAAAACTCCACATTTTATGTCATTTCTCTTCAAGGGAAACGATGCTTCAAGCACTGCGGTTCATGATATCTGCAGCAGGAGACAAAATGTCGGAGCCAATTAGGAAATCTATTCTACAAACTCTTCTCGGCATGCTGAGCCATCATGAGGATATATCTAGATGTGCAGCTGCTGGATGCCTTGGCGCTCTGTGTCGCTGGATTTCCCCTGACCAGCTTAATGTGGTGGTGAATGATAATCTCTTGGGTAAGTGAAGGTCTCATCGCGGCAAATAATAATACTAGGAATGTGTCAAGTGTAGTCCTGTGTAAGTCCTGTGGATGAGCCCACATTCAAACCATCCTTTATTTTTATTGCTGCTTGGATCAGTTGAGGAAACTCGGCTGAAGGGTAGAGGTTTTAAACCTCCACCCCAAGGTGAGATTTATGGAATGTCAGTTGTTTGTTGTTAGTCAGTGTGTGTGTGGGTATTTTAGGTCGATTGCAATATTGTTGTGTGTCTAGGTGTTGCATGTAGTACGGAAAGAGGAATTCATTCTACTGGTCTTTTCATTTCAGTGGACGATAATTCCTTGGATTGGATGTTAAGACATGGCCGAAGCTCAGCACTCTTTGTTGCCTTAAAGGAATGTCCATCTGTTGTGTACACAGGTGCTTTCTGTGATAAGCTTCATAGAGTTACATTGTCATTTTTGCTGGCCGACCGAGTAAGTCCTTGGTTAATCTTCAACATTTTCCTCCATTTGTTTTTGTCCTTTGTGTTTCTTATACTTTTTTCCACCTCTGTTTTAGGTTCAAGTTGCTCAAAATGGTATTCGTTGCTGTGCCTACCTGTTTGATTACTGCATGTCAAATGAAAAGGCCTTACCTCAACCCTTAATTTCACCATTCGTTAGAGTATGTATTTGTACCTCAACACATTTTCATCACATGACATGTTTTTAAAATTATTGATGTGGTTAAAATGTAACTGCTATCTTGTCTCTTTCAGACCATGAATCATAGTTCAAATGAAGTTAAGCAATTAGTGTCAAGAGTATGCTCTTACCTTGCTAGAAGGCATGATAAGAAGACTTTTGCCCCAGAATTGTTGAAATTAATTCTACCCATGCTTGTCAATGGAACTAAAGAGAAAAATAGTTATGTTAAGGCTGATAGTGAAATTGCTCTTGTGGCTGTGTTAAGGTTACGGCATGGAGAAGACATGCTTCAAGTGAGTTCTCTATTTTTATGTGATTGTTAAATTATTTTTTTAAAATCTGCTGCATTTCTCTCTTACTAATTTTTCTTTTGCTTTCAGCATTGTTTGACTTTGCTTGATGCTGGTGCCCAAGAAGCGCTCACTGATGTCATCAGCAAGGTTCTTCGTAAGGTTGCTAATCAGCCTGAAACTAAGGAAGAAGAGTTAGATGATACACTTGTTACCTGATCAGCTGGAAAAATCTGGTTTGGAATATCAATTCAATTTTACAACAGAAATGATTCTTACAAGAAGGCATAGAGAACCCCACTTCACTCTAATGCACTGTTTTCTTGTTACTTAAAAGTACATAAGACTGCAGTTCAGTAACACAAATTAAATGTGATTCGGTGTAATTTTCTTCATTTTGTGGAAGTTTGAGATGTTTGAAACAGTTATGTCAGTGATAAGCATTAGGTACACCTTCAATCTCCATTTTGACTTTACATTAATCATTAAGAATCTACAAAAAAAAAATAGTTAAGAAAACATATTAAGCCATGCACTGACAAGTCTGTTTAAAACTAGTCTTTGGATGTGCATTGTAAGAAAAGACATTCTTCCAGCAATCAAGAACTGTAAACTTAATTTTGTAGTGGTGTATTGCAGTTTTTAATGTAAATGTTTTAATCTGTCAATGGTCTTCATAACCAATAACAATGTATTTTGTTTTTCATTCAACGAAGTCTAATGATGTTTTTCAGTATTTGTTTACACGGGTCTCTCTGTCTCTAATGTGTTCCACCTATTTCTATTTCTGTTGCGTACTTGTTTCTTAATAAAAATAAATAGCAAGCAAATTTACAATGGTTTTCTGGCATCTCCTGATTTCCGATCTAATGTCTGGACTGGCCACATTAGGTCTGCCCTTGTGACAATATCGTGGGCGCACTGAACGGTTCGTCCGTAGGACCTTTTTTCAATTATATTAGATTTATTTCTTATATGGGTTGTGCAACTTGGATCTAGAGTTCCCTTAAGGGTGCACAGACTGCTCTCAGTTTACATAAAGAGTATACCCCGAAAGTATAGCAAAAGCAAAGAATATCATAGTAGCAAAATAGCAATGGCAATAGCATATAGAACAGGTACTAGTAACCTGAGTGAGGCAGAAAAAAAATACAGAAAACCATAAAACATGATCACACATGGGAAAGAAAGGTCAGTGCACTAGGTGTGCCAAAAACACGAAGGATATTTTCGGAGCGGTAGAAGTCCCGGAGGCAGACTAGATATATATAGGGATTCTGTTTTTCGCCCTCTAAATCTGGCAGGTTCGAACAGCCGCTACTCGGTGCGTAGCGAGTAAAGTAGCGGCTTCTGCCGTGGACGAAAAGACCTATGCCCCACCCAAATCTAGCCGGGGCAGCCCTCCATGATTGAAGGGGTCTTTTAAGTGCTTTTAAGCGACGCCCGTATCTGCGACCGTGCGTGCAAGTGAGCTGGCAACTCAAGGCGCGGCGTTCTGTGCTTCGGGAGCAGAGCACCCGGGGGGAAACTCAGAACAGGGCGGACTGGGACCCTGACGGCCCGAGCGGAAAAATTTTCAGACGGCCCTTCCCCCCTCGGAAATTTTACGTAAGGGGGATGAATATTTCGCAAATCTTACGTAAGATATGGGGGGGGGGGGGGGGGGAGGGGTTTGCTAGATCTTACGGACCCTTACGTAGGGGGGGGGGGGGGCTATAATTCCTCCAAAAAAACTGACGTAATTAATGGACGCTCCCCATCTGTATCTCTCGGCCCTTTAGCGAAATGGCTACTACACCACGGCCCGGTACACTGTCCACTGTAGGACACAGGCTGAGCTGACAGCGTTCGCGGGCCTGACCCGAGCAGCCCACGGCCCACGATGGCCCTCCCGGTCCCGGATTGTCCGCGGCCCTCGGCCCTTCCGGGCCTGCGGCCCGGTCGGGAAAAGACACCCCACCCGCCCGGGAGCCCGGGCCAGTCCGCCCCTGGAAACTTCTAGGGGTTGGAGCTTCTGTTTTCCTCTCTCTGAATCTGGCAGGTGCGGACATATGCCGCTACGCTATGCCGCTACTCGGTGCGTAGCGATTAGAGTACAGCGGCTTCGGTCGTTTACGAAGGGAACCTATGTCCCCCAAATCTTCGCAGGGGCGGACTCCCATGGTTATTGGTGCCAAACCAGACTGCGGTTGAAGGGCACTACGGTATTATGGAGTTCCGGAGGCCGTGTTTAAGGGTCCCCTGGCTGAAGCCGGGACGTAGAGGTTTTGTCCGCAACAGTCAACAGACCACCAGGCCTTCATTACTGAAGCCATACATTGCGGTTTGAAGAAGCCAGCTCCGCGGCCCGGCCAGCTCACCCGTGCGCACGCTCGCGACGCCAACTACAGACCCCTGCGTGCCCTGCTATGCCCTGCCCCGCGCTGCAGCTGCTGTTTGTAGCTGTTCTACTCGCAGTCGCAGGTCGTCGTCGCCTGCGTCGCGTCTTCCCTCCCGGCTACTCCTGGCCCTTGCCTTCCCATCACTTCCCTTCCTCTCCGCCCTACCCCGCGCACCTACTCACCCCTTTCCCTTCCGTTCCGTTCCTTCCACCGGGCGGCCGCGGCCGCTTGCCGCCGCGGCTGCAAGTCCCCCACCCACCCACCGGCCCCACCCCACGCCGCACCCCGCCGCTCCCCGCCCTCTTCCTTCCTCTCTCCTGCCACTTCTCCTTTGGCCGCGCCGCCAGCCGCCGCCCCTTCTCTCGTCCCGTCCCCGTCCCTCGTGCGCTCACGCTCATGCTCAGTACGCAGCGGGACCGCTGTGCGCGAGGCTGTGAGACGGGATAGCCGCTGTCGCTGCCGCCGCCGTAACCGCGGCCCGACGAAACGCGATCGCGAGTGAGATGCCCGGCTAACCCTCGTCATCTTCGACCCGGTCAGCTGTTCGCTGGGGGGCCGGCCCGGCCCATGCATTTCGACGACGACGGCGGCCTCCTGCCCTGTCGCGTGTCCTTGGTCCGCGGGCGAATCGTGCGTGTTGTCGAGTGCCGTATGAGAAATTGCGCGTGCCGCCAGATTCGCGAGCGGGGCTGCGCACGCGCGAGTGGTGATTCAGCAGTGATGTGCCGTGGTGAAGCTTATTGATTCGGCGTGTTTGTATGCGCGCGAGTGCTGCCCAGTGCATAGTGTGCGCGCGTGTGTGTGTGGATTACGGATTACCCGGTCTCGTCAACGTCGCCGACGCCGCCCCGACCCTCCGCGCCCAGGCCGAGGCCCAGAGCCCAGGCCGAGGCAGAGCGGAGCCCGTGGAGCCGTCACACAAGTGCAGTGCGCAGACAAAGCGTCAGCGCCGTCCGCCTCCAGCCACCCCCCGACGCTGTCGCCTGCCGCGCCACCCACCGCCCACTAGGTCCAGGCCGCACAGCGCCCGCACCCGGCGTCGGCGAGCACGTGCAGCGGAGCCCCCGCCTCCCCCACGTACCACGTGTGCGCGGAGGTAGTGCAAGTGCGCCCCCGGCCGCGGGCCCGGTGTGTTGGAGGAGTCCCTGTGCTCGGCGCTCTGGTCGTGTTGGTGGTGGTGGTGGCAGTGGCTGCTGTGGGGCTGGCTCTGCCTCCCCGCTGTCGTCCGCTTCCTGACCCTCGGGCTGGCGGCACACATGCTGGGCGTTCTCAAGCGGAAATGGAAGCCTAAAAGGTGAGTGCGGCGCCGAGTCGAGCTGTCGTGTTGTCGGGGCACCGTCTCAGCCTCGTAACGGGGCAGGGCCAGCAGGGCGCAGCGCAACGACCTTAATGCGTGTCTTAAGATGCAGCGCCAACGTGGTGCCCAGTGGTGCCTTAGCAAGTAAGAGTCTTTTGGGAAATATTTTCTAAGGTCAATTGGACCAAAGTAGGGCCCTAAAGGGCTTAAATTTCAAGGAAAACGCTGTAACTCTTACGGTTTTTGAGATACCAGTGTTTTAAGTGCGAAAATAAATCAAAATTAGATTTCTGCAAATTTAGGACTAAAAACGCCGATATCTCAAAAACCGTAAGAGTTACAGCGTTTTCCTTGAAATTTAAGCCCTTTAGGGCCCAACTTTGGTCCAATAGACCTTAGAAAATATTTTCAAAATTTTTCTGCAACATTGATTTTGACTGCTGTAAGGGGCAGTTATGCCCCATTCGGGTGCCCTGCGCGACCCCTTCCGGTGATCGAAAAAAATTTCGAAAGTCGCAAAGATCTTGTATTTTGTTATAGCATCCGAATTCGATCTCGCTCACTGACATTTTTGACTTCGCTTTTTTTTGCCCCTCTCTAGAGGGGGTCATGGTGTGTGTTTAACCTTTATAATCCTTCGTACCGAGCGCCTCCCGCCGCGCGCAGGGCGCACCAAGGCGATGCGAGTGCAGTGCACTGTGCACACAGGCGCCATACCGTGGCCGCGCTGTGTGGGCGGGCAGGGGCAGGGCAGCGCTGCACCGCCACACCGCTGCCCGATCCACCTGTTCACAGTTCGCCGAGTGGTGCTGAGTGAAGTGAGTGTTTGTCCTCGCACTTAGCGAGGACAGAACCCCCCCCCCCCCCCCCTTTCCTCAAGCCGGCCTGCGGGCCTCCCTCGTCTTCCCCTTCGCCGACGCAAGCCTCATAAATGACAGTGCACGCGTTTGGGTTCGGGCGGGTTGTTGGCCACTATTGAACGTTTTCATTCATCCTTCTCCCGCTGCCCATGTGACACCCCACACACACGCGCACGAGCCGGACTCGGACTCGGACTCGCGGCTGGAGATGTGGCTGTCTGGGTTGGGTCCTGTACGGAGTAGTATATTGGAAATTATTGGAAAACTGGCCAAATGTTCGTAATTTTTGAGCATATTATGTATTTTAATGGACGATATTAAGTATTATGAATTTTTATACCTGGCATTATTGAAGCGTCTCGGGAGTAGTATACAAGACGGCCACCCTGTGAGGTGTAGGTAGGGTGTTGGCACCTACCACGTTGCCTCCAACTCGAAGCCCGAGCTCGAGGCCCGAGCTCGAGGCCTCGCCGCTCAGTCCCTGCCCAGTCCCTGTTCTGGCTCTGACTCTCGCTTTGGCTTTGGCTTTGGCATTCCTCCCATTAATGGACGTCGCGAATCGAAAATAGCCGGTTCGGCTCGGTTCGGCCGGGTTTTGGCGGCTGTGGGCTGTGGCTCGTCATTTCGACTGCTCGGTTTCGCTTCTCCCGGCCGTCAAGCGACACGGGAGGACCCGTTTCGTCCGTCTGCCGTCCATGGTCGGCAGGCGCGGATCCAGAGGGGGGGGGGGGGGGCACGGGGAAAGTGCCCCCCCCCCCCCCAAGGGCGCCTGAAAGTGGGCAACCTGCGAAGCCTCTCCGCCTGTAAGTAGGCAAAAAGTGGTACTTTGCCGCTCCCTTGGGCCGCTCCTGGATCCGCGCTTGATGGTCGGACGCTCTCAACTTTGTCACGACGTAGAGGCTGAGCCGAGCAGACTGGTTTCGGCTCGGTCGGCTCGCGTTTTGAGCAAGGTTAGTGAGCGCGCGGTGTGGATGAGGCGGGACGGGACGGGCTTGCCTTGACCCCCGCAGCGCAGTGCGGCTCCCGCCCGGCCCGGCCCGCCCAGCCCCACCCCGCCCGGCACCGCCAGCACACCGCACTCGAAATAGATGCCTTTCCCGAACCGAACAGAACCGAACAGCCGAAGTGAAGACAAGAGAAGATGCCCCGAGGGCCTAACGCCGGGCATAGGCATATAGGGCCGCCGCGGCCAGAGTAAATATACGGAATGAGGCGGCGGCAGCTCTGGCCATTCTCTGCCGGCAGAGTACATCACGGGCAGCCGCTGGCCGCTCCGCTATTACTCTCGGTACAGCACGCGTGAGCTGAGGCTTTTATGTGGCCGGCCCCCGGGGCCCAGAATCCCCGATCCCCGCACGACGTGCTTTAACGGCGTGTGTACGTACAGCTTTTACTTCTTTTTTATGTGTATAATTTTCTCAGTGCGTGGGCGCACGCACTCAAAAATAGTGCGAAGAGAGTGCGGAGGCACAGCCGGGCACAGCTCTGACGACAGGTGAGCGTCATTACCCGATTAGTACGAGTGTGCTGCGGCTGTGGTGCTCACGCTGCACGCCCCGCTGATAAGCATTGAGGCCCCGCCCCCGCCCGGTATTCATTCACCCATTCATTCATTCGCCCATTCATTCATCTATCCAGTCATCCAATCATTCATTTAATTCATTCATCAGGGGCGATCACGCTCCATGGAAAGTATACCATGCTCCAATCTGAGGCGAAGCTGCATCTTCTGTTCTGAATCGTCGTGTGTTTCTGACGGTGGCCCCAGGCCCAGGATGCACTGCGCTCACCGCCCTCATGCAGCGTGCACGTATGGTAGACGGGATGTGGTTTGCACGGCCTTCCTCTTCTCGCTTTCCCGCGCAGCGCCGCGTGGCACGCCAGCCAGCGCAGCGCACGCAAGAAAGTAATGATAAAGAAATTATCTCGGAATTATATTGTTGCATGATTTTCATGCGTGTACACACCGCGCCGGGTAGCGCACAGCGCACGCTGGTGCTCTGGCCTGGCACTCTGGCGAGGCGGCGCGAGGCGAGACTGCATCATGTGATGCCGTGCCGACTGCATGGGAAAGGCATTGAAGACCGGTGCGCGCTGCCGGCGGCTGCCGGCTGCTGCTGCGGCTGCTGCGGCTGCTGCGGCTGCTGCTGTTGTCAGGATTCGTACCCGGCCGAGAGGTACACCGTAGGGTACCAGGGTACCAGCACCAGGGCGAGTGTGCGGAGCTCGGCGACATCAGAGCACAGCAAGGCGTTCGGGAGGGGGGGGGGGGGTCTGGCTTCCGCTCGCAGCAGTGATGTCAGTGATGTCCTCCTCCTGTCTCCTGAGGGCGGCGGGAGGGGGTGGGCTGTCGTGCCGTGGCCTCGTACAGCACCGCACCACGCGAGGCGCTATCTAGCGGCACCGCGGCTCCACCGGTGTTCGAACCCACGACCTCGGGGACCGACGGGGACGGGGCGACCGCGAGGCCAACGCTACCGTCGTGGTCGGACCGGGCCTCAGAGATTGGGCGCACTTTGATCCAAAGCCAGTTGCCGCCAGACGGGACCAGCAGCTGTGATATAATGGAGACGTCCTTGGGGGCGTCATGTCTCGACTGGACAGCGCTAGGCCCTGCTGCCCTGCTCCTGCTCAGCTCTTCAGCTCTGTCCAGAGCTCTCCGGCCCAGGCCAGCTCTAGCCCATAGCCCCCCCCCCCTCCCATTATGTCCGTACCGGTGTTGTCACCTGATTTATGGAACGGGTCGTTCGACCGCCGCACCGCCGTGTCGCCCGCGTGCTGCACTGGGGCTGCATTAGTGCTGCACTGGGGCTGCATTAGTGCTGCACTGGGGCTGCATTAGTGCTGCACTGGGACTGCACTGGGACTGCACTGGGGCAGCACGGGGGCAGCACCGGGGCTGCACCGGGGCTGCATTAGTGCTGCACTGGGGCTGCATTAGTGCTGCACTGGGGCTGCATTAGTGCTGCACTGGGGCTGCACGGGGGCTGCATGGCGGCGGTGTCGGCAGCAGCTCTGGAGACGCAGCCGCGGCTCATCACCGTCGCCTTACATGGCACAAATGGCCAACACGGCCAGGCACCGCAGAGGCCTCGCCTCATCGCTCAGAAGAAGCGGCTAGATTTTTCATCCGACGGCCCCATCCGTCTCCTCTCGTTGTTGCTGCTACTGCTGCTATACTGATGGTATACTGCTGGCTTCTACGCATCGCCCCTTTTCGCGGGCAAACAACACGCAGGTGGCGGCGGGAGATACGTCGCCCTGCATATTTATGATGTCCACGACGACGTGTGGCGAGGCGAGGCGACTGCCGTGCCGGTGCCGGTTGTTGTGTTGACCACACGTGCGTCGTGTTGTCGTCTGCTAGCGCGTCGTCTGCTGCTACTGGGGCGGAAGTGACGGGGTCGTGGTCGCGGTCGCCGCGCACGATGATGCGGTATGCAGAGGGAGGAGGGAAGGAGAGGAGAGGAGAGGGGAGGGGAGGGGAGGAGAGGAGAGGAGAGGGGAGGGGAGGGGAGGAGAGGAGAGGACCTCAGCAGAAGGACTCGACGACTCGACGCTGTGCGGGCGAACAGGACGGAAACGGCGGACTGCATGCATCACTTTGTGGCATGCATGTCATGTGGAATCACTGCCCAATGTGTGTGTGTGTGTGTGTGTGTGTGTGTGTGTGTGTGTGCGTGCGTGCGTGCGTGCGTGCGTGCGTGCGTCTGGTGTTTTAAGGCTAGAAGATGGGACGCTGAAAAGAGTTACAAGTCAGCCCCTAGCAGCAGCAGCAGTAGCAGCGGCGCACCTGTGCCTTGTGAGGTGCGGAGGTTGCGGACCTCGGGCTCAGGCCAGAGGTTTGTGTTGGTCCGCCGAAAAAAAAAGGAAGGGGTTTATCGCTTGGCTTCTCCCAGCACACAGCCCCCCATGGCAGCCCATGGCAGCCCATGGCCCAGCCACCGACTTATCTGGTCTCCCCTCTCGCTCCCTCTTTCTCTCGCGCTCTCGGTACCGTCCAAAGGTGGCCAGGAAGGCAGCCAGGGCCAGGGCCGAGCCATGAGGCCATGAGCCTCGCGGAGCCATGGGGCAGCGGCAGGGCAGCGTCGCGTCAGCGCCCGCAACCCTTTGTGTGTGTGTGTGTGTGTGTGTGTGTGTGTGTGTTTGTGTGTGTGCGCGCGCGCGCCGCTGCCAGCGCTGCGTGAGTCATGGCAGACAAGGGAGCGGCGTGGCCGGGCCGCTCTAGTTTTCGCTTCGCGGGAACGAAAAGATAAAAAATGAATTATAAATAATGTTGTTTTCACCACGGAAAAACGAGTGTAAACAAAAACAAGACCGGAGATACGGTTAATATTTATATATACCTCGAGAAGGAGAACGTGTGCCCTTTTTATTCGAATGTATACTTATATCTGATCTAGCATGTAAACGAGGAGAGCTTGGAAGATTTTTATTGAAGGTGTCCCAGAGAACACATGTTGGTTTTTATTCTCTCGTGGCTGATGCATCTGCGTGTGAGAGAGAGGGAGAGAGAGCGGTGGGCGGTGGCGTGGCGGAGCGGAGCGTCGATCGATACCAACGCTGGTGGTGTCCCGTCCTTTCCCGGCCCGCCTGGGTCCGGCCCTTTCACCCTGCCCTTCACCGCGGACTGGCCAGAGGACTCCAGGGCAGGGCTGCGATTGGCTGTGCATGACGTCACACTCTGCATAATCCTGACCTGTGCTGCTGATGGGGCCGACCTGTCAGGTGTTGAAGGGAATGAAAGGAAATGAGGAGGCACACACGCATACACACACACGCATACACACACACACACACTCTTGTGTGTATTCGCGGCATTCCCTATTCTGCATATCCAGTCTGAAAAACTTGTTCCCGACTTCCGCCGTGGTGAGCGTGTTGGAGGCCGTGGCGGGAGGGCTCGGTGGGACCGTGGGGCCCCGGGCCCCCGGGAGGGCCCCCGGGAGGGCCCCGGGAGGGCCCCGGGAGGGCCCCGGGAGGGGCCCCCGGGAGGGCCCCCGGGAGGGCCGGGCTTGGCTAGGTTGGGCGCTTATCTTTGTGGGGCACGGGTGTGTGCTGCTTGTGCTGTGCGCAGTGCGGCCCGCCAGGGGCAGCCAGGGGCAGCCAGGGGCCCCCCCCGGACGGGTATTCTAATGCGGACGCGTCTCTTCTGTATTCATAGGCCTCCGCCATGAGCGGATCCGTTGCCCCCGCTGGAACCCTCCACCACCGAAATAACCCCCTTCGATATCGCCTCGCGCTCGCCGCATCACGACCTCTTGACACCTCTCTCTCTCTCTCTCTCTCTCTCTCTCTCTCTCTCTCTCTCTCTCTCTCTCTCTCTCTCTCTCTCTCTCTCTCTCTCTCTCTCTCTCTCTCTCTCTCTCTCTCTCTCTCTCTCTCTCTCTCTCTCTCTCTCTCTCTCTCTCTCTCTCTCTCTCTCTCTCTCTCTCTCTCTCTCTCTCTCTCTCTCTCTCTCTCTCTCTCTCTCTCTCTCTCTCTCTCTCTCTCTCTCCTTCTCCTTCGCAAAATTAAATTGGCGCTGTCTGAGCTCGAGCCTAAGCCAAAGCGCGACAGCAGCGAGGCGGGGCGTGGCAGGCGGGGAGGCAGGCGGTGAGCGTAGCCCGGCGACTTCTCGACGTGACGCGGTGGCGGCGGCTCGACTCCACTCTGCAGAGCGCGTCTTGTGGCCAGATTTTGCGCGCGTCGTCCGCATTCTGTGTAGGACGGACGGATTCGCGAACATGGCGACGTCGCCCTTACGTCCCCCCGTCAGCGTAGAGTTATACACCAGATGTCCCATTTGCCCCGTGCCAAACACCCGCAACGCACTACTTCCGTCTCTTTCTGTCTCGGCCAGACGCCATGTTCTCGGTGAGACAGAAAGAGACGGAGCTAGTGCGTTGCGGGCTTGCGCACCATTCTGTTGGCACGGGGCTAATGGGACACATGGGATGTGGAGAAAGTCCATACCGAGCCGCAGTATTGGGCTCGTACCTTCTCGTGGGTTGGCTGTCCCGCAGCCCCGTTGGGCCCTGTCCCTGTGGGGACGGACTAGCCTAGCAGGCTCTTCTAGCCGAGGCTCTAGCCGGCTCTAGCTGAGCCCGGACCGGAGCCAAGGCCAGGGCCGCAACACGGTTTGTTGTGGTTTTGCTTTCGTCCCTCGCATCCTTTTGGCAGTCGCGACGAAATTCCCGTCAGCTGTGCGGCACCGACGGCACGCGCTCGCACACACACAAAAACACACACACACACACACACGCACACACATCAAGTCGGTGTTCCACAATAATAGTACTTACTCTTCGCAACCATCATACAGCGAGAAAAATGTGACACAGAAGGAAATGGCACTACTAATAACAGTGGGGTGCAGCGTCTCTCAGTTTCCTGCCCGGCTTAGGTAATTAAATAGTGAGGTAGGCCATAGGCGCGCTGTGCGGCAGCGGCAGCGGCAGCGGCAGTGGCGGCGGCTTTTCTCTTGATTACAGCTCGGGGCCCTCGGGGCCAAGCCCCTCCGGCCTCCGGCCCTGGCCATATGGGGGCCATCTTCTTATTACTAACCGGATGATCGGACGAAAATTAATAAATGGAGGCCCTTATGCAGAGCTCCCAGCGCAGGCAGCTCGGATGTGAGGAGATGCGGGCGAGAAATCGCATCCCTGGTTGCAAATGAGTCTGGGAAATTTTTGTATAACTTTGATCGGTTCAGAAGAGTAAGATGAGATATCGGGAGAACTATTGATCCTAATCAGCCTGGTGGCGGGAAAGGGCGCCATTCTGGTGTGTGGCGATAGAAGCTGTGCGAAGCTCAACGTGCCATCTTCCTCACGTAATACACGATCGTCGCCATATCCGAGGGTCCAAAAGAGTCGGCGGGAATGCGCCTGGCAGATCTGGTTGGTATTTGAACCCGGACTCGTTGTTTTGGCGTCCAGCGAGAATAATATCTGCGTCCGTCCGCTCACCTGGCTGGCCAACTGGTTCTGCATCTGGTGCCTGCGATCTGCCTTTCCGCCCAGCCATCCCACATCAGGGAGAAACACGCACGGAGTGCTCCGCTGGCTCCGCTGGCTCCGCTGGCTCCGCTCGTATAATGTGGGACCTACAGCCACAGCCGCTGCAGCTGTACATGGGGCCCAGCCCAGCCCGACCTGCCGAGCTTGATAAGGCCAGGTGACTCGCCAAGGGGTCCGTGAGAGTCCTCACCGTGCGGTCAAAATTTGTAAGGCAGTTTGCAGTGCCATCTAGAGATGGGCGCCGTCAAAGTTTCCATCGGCGGCGGCGTTTGGGAAAAACTACCCGGCGGCGGCGGCGTTTCGGCGCGCCGCCGTTGCCAAAGATCCGCGGCGGCGCGGCGGCGAAATCGGCGTGACCATGTCAATTTCACTCGTATTTGTTATAAATGACAAACAAGACAAGAATCTGCTTAATATAATATATTTGGGTCGGGTTAAGATACGAAAATAAACCTTAACATCGCACTATAGCATGGCCGAGCCGAGCACAGCGAAAGGCGTTTGGCCGGCAGTAGTCGGCTGGTGACGGCCAGGCCGGCGAGCTCGCTGCGCGGAGGAGGAAAAGGGAAGAGGGACGACAAAGGGCACGGATACAAGGTGTCATATCAGAATCCACGCCGCGCCGCCGCCGTTAAAATAGCCGGCGGCGGCGCGGCGGCGCGCCGTCGTTTTTTCGCCGGCGGCGGCGGCGTGCCGCCCGAAGCCGGCGGCGCGGCGTAATCGGCGCGGCGCCCATCTCTAGGCCATCTAAATGCCTCAACCCAGAAGAATGTTGTCTTCAATCGAGGTTGGAATGACCTTAAAGTCTCTTGGCCCAAAGCTTCGTGCAAATGCTCGCCCCCATGTTATTGCCGGCAATGGGAGGGACCATGCGGCGCGGCGCATCAGGAGAAACTCGCTCCTGCATCAATTTGTCGACCATATTTTGTCGGCGCTGCGCCGTCGCTCGTCAGACATTGGGAACGTAACATGACAGGGAGCGGCTGAGGCGTTTAGCACCGCGAAGCACTGCGAGGCACCGCGAGGCACCGCGAGGCACCGCGAGGCACCGCGAGGCACCGCGAGGCACCGCGAGGCACCGCGAGGCACCGCGAGGCACCGCGAGGCACCGCGACCGCGAGGCACCGCGAGCACCGCACCGAGGCACCGCGAGGCACCGCGAGGCACCGCGAGGCAGCGAGGCACCGCGAGGCACCGCGAGGCACCGCCGCGAGGCACCGCGAGGCACCGCGAGGCAGGCACCGCCGCGAGGCACCGCGAGGCACCGCGAGGCACCGCGAGGCACCGCGAGGCACCGCGAGGCACCGCGAGGCACCGCGAGGCACCGCGAGGCACCGCGAGGCACCGCGAGGCACCGCGAGGCACCGCGAGGCACCGCGAGGCACCGCGAGGCACCGCGAGGCACCGCGCGAGGCACCGCGAGGCACCGCGAGGCAGGCACCGCGAGGCACCGCGAGGCACCGCGAGGCACCGCGAGGCACCGCGAGGCACCGCGAGGCACCGCGAGGCACCCGCGAGGCACCGCGAGGCACCGCGAGGCACCGCGCACCGCGAGGCACCGCGAGGCACCGCGAGGCACCGAGGCACCGCGAGGCACCGCGAGGCACCGCGAGGCACCGCGAGGCACCGCGAGGCACCGCGAGGAGGCACCCGAGGCACCGCGAGGCACCGCGAGGCGAGGCACCGCGAGGCACCGCGAGGCACCGCGAGGCACCGCGAGGCACCGCGAGGCACCGCGAGGCACCGCGAGGCACCGCGAGGCACCGCGAGGCACCGCGAGGCACCGCGAGGCACCGCGAGGCACCGCGAGGCACCGCCGCGAGGCACCGCGAGGCACCGCGAGGCACCGCGAGGCACCGCGAGGCACCGCGAGGCACCGCGAGGCACCGCGAGGCACCGCGAGGCACCGCGCACCGCGAGGCACCGCAGCCGAATGGCACCGCAGCGCAGCCTGGCGGCGGCTGCACCGCGAGGCCGGAGAGCTTTCTTTTCGCCCGAACGCAGCCGAATGGGCAGCGCAGCTCTGGCGGCGGCTGCGCTGCTGCGGGGTTAGCCACGCTACAGCCCCCCGCCGAGCCCGGCAGCAGCAGCAGCCATTCAAACTTGGCTATCTCCGACGAGTGCTCGAAGGGGGCCACGCCCGGCCACGGCACAAGTGAAACGAAACACACAGCGCGGCGCTGCCGGAGCACGCCCGCCGCCCGGCCCGCCCGGCCCCCGTCCCGCCCGGCCCGCCCGGCCCGCCCGGCCCGCCCGGCCCGCCCGGCCCGCCCGGCCCGCCCGGCCCGCCCGGCCCCCGTCCCGCAGCTCCCGGCTCGTTCAGGCGGACACCTTTAAACTACTCGGAAGGTGCAGTTTGATTGTATGGCAGGCGGCGCGGCGGTCAGGAGCCCTAGTTGTTGTCGGGGTTCGGGTGTTTCAGGCCCTGTTCGCCGGGGTGTGAGGGAGGGAGAGCTCGAGAGCTCCGTGCCGGCGTCTCCCAGGCCGGAAGGCTTACGGACCCGCGAAAGGAACCCGGCCACTAAAAATTCGGTGTTAAAGTTCACACTCGAAAACTGGTTTTATGATGAGTTTATGCCGGTTTTGGGCGTGAAATGTAGTTTATCTGCCCCGAGTCGCATAGGCCCAACACGCGCGGCGCCCTCAGGCCGCCAGTGAACCTGTGAGCCTTCCCCTCCCCTCTCTCCCCCGCCGCTGTGGTGCGCAAAACTTGGGTAAACAGAAACGCGGCGGGACGGCCGTATTTATCTTCGGGATTACTTGATTGTGAGTTCGCGCTTTAGATATCAGCGCACATGGGGTTAGCTTCGTACAGGGGGTGTGCTGGGGACACCGATGATGGGCGAGACACCTTGTAGTTTGTATTCAAAGGCGCGGGAAACTTGCAAAGAAATTCCCGGAATCTCAATATTTTACAAATCTGCATTGAACAGCTTGAACAGCTGCAGTGATCAGGACAAGGACCCCGGAAGCCCGAGGAAATGATTCGCCGTTAAATAATCACCGTGATTATTCATTTTCTACCCGCATAGCGCAAAAATAATAATAGCTGCGGTCTCCCTGTGGCGCCGTGCGAGCCCACATCTCGTCTAGTCCTCGCTCGTCTCTCCGCACGTTCCTGGAACGCTCCTCCGTCTTCATTTCCCGCGGTGAAAACATTTCTTCCCTTTTCGCACCGCAGAAAATAAGTTGGTCGGCGGGGCGGCTGGTGCTGACACCGTCTGCCGGTGATGGCGCCGACGCTGCCGAGCCGAGCCGAGCCGGGGCCCAGCCGGGTCCTAGCCAGGGCCGAGCCGGGACCGAGCCTAAACGCCAGCCTAGTACCATGTGCCACCAAGACAATACGGGGCGCCGGCAGGTTCTACACCGACGTGTGTGTGTGTGTGTGTGTGTGTGTGTGTGTACACTGTGCACGCGTGTGTGTGTGTGTGTGTGTGTGTGTGTCTGTGCACGCGCGTGTGTGCGCGTGGCGTTCGCACTGTGTGCACTGTGTGTTCTGGGAAGGCGAGGCGTGGCGGTATGTGTCCGCGTGCTGTGCAAACTCGGAACAGAACGTGGAACAGAATCAGAACATACAAGCAGCGTTGTGCCTGTGGTGCGCGGGTTCAACTACCGGCGCAGCCGAACTCTTTTGAAATAGGCGTTTGCGGAGTGCGCCGCACTGTGAACGGCGGAGCGGCGGTGTAGTAGTGCAGTGGGGCACGGCCGGGGCCGGGCGTGAGTCACCGTGCGACCTCACCACGCGATACACAGGAGGCTGTGGCGCAGGTACACGGGAGAAATGGGTTTGCGGAAACAATGATGATGGGAGGAGGAGGAGGAGGAGGAGGAAACGAGGAAGGAAGACGTGCAGAGGGCGGGAGGAGCAGGAGTATGCACGCAAGCGAGGAAGGAAAGTTATGCGTCACTTTTGCATCGATCGCCTGCAAATACTGCACAGAGCGGAAACCACACACATACACAACACACACACACACACACACACACACACACACACACACACACACATGCGCAGAGCACTCCTCGCCACTTCCTCTATATTCCTCTGAGGGCCGACGACCCAGCGGCCCCTCTCTCCCCCACTTCCTTTCTTCCTCCTTTCCTTTATCTTTCTCTGCAAGTATTGCGCTCCGCATTGCGATTAGGGAGGAAGAAGGCTTCCGTATGCTAGCGCTGGGAAATGTACCCGAATAATGGTAAATTTGCCGATCTAGCTGAGTCAACGTGCATTCCCCCCGTTTTTTCTTCTTTTTCTTTGGGCAGGGTCGCGTTTGCGTGACGTGAAGCAAAGCGTGCTGCTTGGCCAGCGCTGTCCGAGCCGAGCCGTGCCGTGCCCAAGCCGAGGGGTTTTGTGGGCAGCGACACGCTCCAAAGGCTGCCGGAGAGAAATTAAAGCCAAGCGCAGCCAAGCCCCACTCAGCCCGCGGCCCCGGCAGAAAGCCGTGCTGTAGCTCCTGAGCAGAGCCGGCGGGGAAAGCCGCCAGGCAGAATCAGAGACTAACAGCAGCGGCTAGAGTAACTGTAGCCCTTATTGCGCGCAGAATATCGTGCGACTTTGAACAATCAACACCGTATGGTGTTCTAAATGGACTGAGGGCAACTCGGAGGGCAACTACGGCTCGCGAGTACGGATCCTCGCAGATGTGTGCTGATCTTTGCGGTACATCGGTGATTAACTGGTGTCACATCACAAGGCGATATGTCTCGGCCGCCTGCTCCCTCGACAGGCCTCTCTCCCCTGCGCGCCCTTCCCACGGCAACGTCAGCGGCTCTGATAAGGGTGGGGGGGGGGGGGGGGGGGTAGGGCTGAGGGCTGCGCCCAAGGGCCACTGAGTTCTAGCCCCGGCCGCAGCGCTGCAGGCTGCAGGGCGCTGTCCCGCCGCCCTCCCCGCGGCCTTGACATTACCAGGCAGGGCAGGGGTGTGCGCGTGTGCGCTAGGAAGGGGCACAACTTCAGTGCAAGTTCCTGACGTGTCAGCGACGCCTCTGCACCTGGAACTGATAGTGACATTCAGTCACATTTCGCGCGCGCACAAGTACGCCGTTGAATCGGATTTCTGTTATTCTCGCTTTGATCAGCGATGTCAGCCATAATACATGTACGACTGCAGTTGTTTTATACACCCTCCCCTCGCCTCGCATTTCGAATAATGTCACGTCGTCGCACCGCGCGGCCCTCTCGTGCCCCCTGAAAACAAAAGATGGGAGGGAAATGGTGGAACAAGTGCGGAGGGGTCCGCGGCTTCACGAGCGAGCGCCAGCAAAGGTCGGCCGCAGCATGGAAAGTGCCCTAGGTGAGGGCCTGACGGTGAGGTGATGTGAGCTGAGGGGCGGGGGGGGGGGGGGCAGAGGGGATCGGAGGGGGGGGGGGGGGCAGAGGGGACCGGAGGGGGACCGGAGCAAGGGGACTCGTGGCCCGCAGCCAAATGCGACGTATCCAAGGCAAAGGCCACGGCTTTGTAGTAAGACCGGGCTGTTGTGCCGAGCCGTTCCAAATGTTTTAGGATTTTCATTCGCGTGCCGATGATTGGCTGAGACCTGCCAGTGGATGCTGCAGGCGCCTTCCGCGCTGCACGCGCGCACGCACACACACACACACATACATGCACACACACACACACACACACACACACACACACACACACACACACACACAGAGGCGCCAGGGTGTGCCCCGGGTGTGACCCACCGGTGGTTGTTGGCATGGTAACGGCTCACGTTCTACTCACTGACTGCTCACAGCCCTCACTGTCCGCCGGCCGGCCCCGCGCTCAGTAGCAGCGCAGAGTCGCCAGAGCCTGATGAGGCAGCACACGATCGCCTAGGAGGTATGCCGTCCCGTTAAGCAGGGCTGTTCGGCGGGACTGCCTACCCTCCGGGCTGCTGGAGGTATGCCGTCCCGTTAAGCAGGGCTGTTCGGCGGGACTGCCTACCCTCCGGGCTGCTGGAGGTATGCCGTCCCGTTAAGCAGGGCTGTTCGGCGGGACTGCCTACCCTCCGGGCTGCTGGAGGTATGCCGTCCCGTTAAGCAGGGCTGTTCGGCGGGACTGCCTACCCTCCGGGCTGCTGGAGGTATGCCGTCCCGTTAAGCAGGGCTGTTCGGCGGGACTGCCTACCCTCCGGGCTGCTGGAGGTATGCCGTCCCGTTAAGCAGGGCTGTTCGGCGGGACTGCCTACCCTCCGGGCTGCTGGAGGTATGCCGTCCCGTTAAGCAGGGCTGTTCGGCGGGACTGCCTACCCTCCGGGCTGCTGGAGGTATGCCGTCCCGTTAAGCAGGGCTGTTCGGCGGGACTGCCTACCCTCCGGGCTGCTGGAGGTATGCCGTCCCGTTAAGCAGGGCTGTTCGGCGGGACTGCCTACCCTCCGGGCTGCTGGAGGTATGCCGTCCCGTTAAGCAGGGCTGTTCGGCGGGACTGCCTACCCTCCGGGCTGCTGGAGGTATGCCGTCCCGTTAAGCAGGGCTGTTCGGCGGGACTGCCTACCCTCCGGGCTGCTGGAGGTATGCCGTCCCGTTAAGCAGGGCTGTTCGGCGGGACTGCCTACCCTCCGGGCTGCTGGAGGTATGCCGTCCCGTTAAGCAGGGCTGTTCGGCGGGACTGCCTACCCTCCGGGCTGCTGGAGGTATGCCGTCCCGTTAAGCAGGGCTGTTCGGCGGGACTGCCTACCCTCCGGGCTGCTGGAGGTATGCCGTCCCGTTAAGCAGGGCTGTTCGGCGGGACTGCCTACCCTCCGGGCTGCTGGAGGTATGCCGTCCCGTTAAGCAGGGCTGTTCGGCGGGACTGCCTACCCTCCGGGCTGCTGGAGGTATGCCGTCCCGTTAAGCAGGGCTGTTCGGCGGGACTGCCTACCCTCCGGGCTGCTGGAGGTATGCCGTCCCGTTAAGCAGGGCTGTTCGGCGGGACTGCCTACCCTCCCGTCTGCTGGGCGTGTCCGGCAGCGGCGTGTGGATCGGAGCCCCGGCCCACCCCGCCCTGCGTCGCCAGGCCTCGGTCGCGTCGGCCGTCTCGGCTGGCCGGTCACTGTTCATTGCGGCGATATCTCGGAATGAGACGATATTTTATTCGCCGCGGCCCCGCTCGGGTCTGCTCGGCCCCGCTACACGTCGTTGGCCTACATGCGGATGCAAATGCTGCGGACTCTAGCTCGCGTGCCTCGTGTCCGCCAGGGCCTCACCAAGGGCCCGGCCCGGGTTCGAGTACGGCCTGTTATCTTTTGTTTTCATTCTCTGGGTCCAGCTTTGCGTGTGGACGTGTGGATGGGAGCGCCGGGCCGGGCCTCTCAATCAGCTCGGTGGTCCGCACTCATAATGACGGATATGCTTCGCTGTGGGATGGATGACTTGATGGCCGAAAACGCAGCCTGAGTTTGGCCGCGTGATTACCAGGCCTAGCCGAGCCCGGCCCGGACAGGACAAGGCCCCCAAAACGGTCTTCATTTGGTGTTGGAAAGTCGGCTCGGTCGTGGGCTCCGGTGGGCACACGGTTAACCAGCTATTTACGGGGCGTGTAGGCCGAAGCAGCCTGAGTAGAGCCGGAGCCTTCTCGGAGCATGGATAGCGGAGATGGCTCCAATTTAAGCTGCGGGCCGCCGGAGAATGCTGCCGAACTCGGGAGAATGCGAGCATCGAGCTTGGTGATTTTCATATGCTATTTCCATAGAAATGAATTTGCCAGCCGTGGTATTGGAGATTGGAGTAGGGCGTGTGGGCTCGCGCTGGGGCTGCCGCTATGTGCAGGCTGCAGGCTGCAGGCCCCGGCCCCCGGCAGCCGTATCACAGCCTTATCACGCCCGAAAACGCGCCTCGACCCTGACAGCCGGTCCGGGTCATGGGAATCAATCATCCAATCAATCCGTCACATCGCCACTGTCTGCTGTTGGCGAACGGACGTTGCATATCCATTCATCTTCCTGTCACTTTACTCTCGTCACGTTTCCCCGCCTTGTATTATTTTCTTCCCCCCTCAGACTGTGACGGCAGAGTCTGTTTGCATCGCGGACGCGCCGCGTGGGCGGGCACAGCCTGGGCACAGCCTGGGCACAGCCTGGGCACAGCCTGGGCACAGCCTGGGCACAGTCTGGGCACAGCCTGGGCACAGCCAAGTGCAGTTTGTTACCAGGAAGCGCAAGGCTGGCCAAGGCGCACCCCGGCAGCACCCGTTGCGCCAAATACGGGCAGGACAAGTGCATACTAAACGCATGCAAATAACGCTTCACACACACACACACACACACACACATAGACACACACGCACACACACACGCAGCTACAGGTCGTATAGTTTTTCAATTACAAAAAAATACTAACGACTTTTATGTCCCATTTTACTCCCCGCACCCATGAATACTTTTATTTTTTATGCTTTTCTCATCTCGATTTGCGTCCGAGAGATAATGTATGGTCACCATCTCCACACTTATTTTTTGGGGTTTGAATTTCAACCTTTAGCCGAGTGACTCAATTTATCCACCACGGGTTGGACGCGTTCAACCCTAAAATGGGGTTGAATTATTTTGAACCCTGCCCGAGGGTTGAAATCCAAACCTTACTGGAGGGGTAAAAAATGGAACGTCGTGGGTTTAAGTTAATACTTCCCAAAAACGAAATGTTTCAGTTACGTACATCATTTATGTACGTGTATGAAAGCCCTTTAGCTGGGACTCGAACCCAGGACCTCCCGCCCACAGGTCCGTGCCTTTAACCAAACGGCTACACTGACAGTTGAGAACCTGGGACCCAGATCAGACCTCTTGTATATATCGTACCACTGGGTAAGTGTTACCATCGTAAGGTTTAAAATTCAACCTAGTCAGATGAAAATTATTACAATTTAAAATGGAGTTTCATTTTATCATCCCCGAGGGCTGAAATTCCACTGCTTCAAGTTTAATTTTGAACCAAAATGGTTAAAATGTAAAAAAGAGAACTTAGATATGTGATATTTCAACCATCAGTCAGAGGTTTTAGACCTATCACTGCAAATTTTCAGCCTTGGATGTAATTTGTACCCTTAAGGTTGTCAGCCATTTCTCATAATTCGGCCTTAAGGGTTGATCGTTTTCAACCCTTTTCTGCGATGGGGTTGAAATTTAAACCCAAAAAAATAACAGTGCAAAGGCCATTAAAGACACATCACGTCTTGTCTTGTAGTACCATAGGCCTCGTAGAGCATCACGTTCATTTGTGACTAATAGCAACGGCGTGCATAACTACAGTCTACAGTACGTGTCTGTGGCACGTAGGTCCTCCGGTGCTCACCTCCATCCACAGCCATCTCCATCCTGGCGAGCATGTTCACCCCTGGCGTCGCCCCGCCCAAGTGGACGGCAGCTGCGGCGCGGTCGGGGGCCGTGCGTCGCATTAGTCTACCCGCCGGTAGCGGCAGTAAACGAGGCACCGGTACAACGCCGGCCGTATTACGATTGGCGTTGTTTTCTTTTACGCATCCAACGACGTAGACAAGTGTTATTTCAAAACACCGCCCGCCCGCATGGGGGACCGTGGCGGGCCGCGGCGATAGCACGTATCGGTGCGAGGTGACGGCGGCGGGTCACGTCGCAGACCGGGGTGGCCGTTCCTGACGTGTTTTCTGCTCTCCTTTTCCAGGTGAGGCATCGGGACATCGCCGCGTCACACACCGCCTCCTCTCCTGTCCTCTTCTCCTCCCGGTGGGCAAGGTATAACAGTAGTCCGCACGGCAGCGAATGAGCTGGCCGAGCTGTGATGTTCGGGCGTGGTCGTGGCGGGGCGTGGCATAGCGCTGCGTGTCAGCGTGTCACCTGGATGGAGAGCCGAGCGGCACAGAGACAATGGTGTCCTGCGGGGCCGGGCAGGGCCGGGCGGGGCGGCTGCTGCTGGAAGTAGTTTCCGGACACAGCCGGGAGCCGAGTGCTGAGCCAGCTCAGGAAGCACCCGAACCACTCTGGCCTGCCTGGCCTGGCGTACGTCTGCATATCACGGCGGATGACGCGGCGGGACAGCCCTGACCTTGTGCCGCGAATCATCTTGGCTTCATGCGCTCCACCACGATCGTGACCTTTGATGACCTTTCGGCGTGTGACGACGTCGTCCGCCCGCCTCGGTTGTCGCGGTGACCGGCTATCACCGTGCTTCCCTCTCCGGACGCGCCGCCGCCGCCGCCGCCGCGCCTGGACGAGGCCGCAGCACCCAAAGCGACCACGTCCGCGATACTGCGATATTGCCGCATGCGCACCGCACACCCGACCCGACCTTATAACCACCAATTTTCGACAGACTGATCAGAGATATGACGCCTGCCGGGTAGGCAACCACGTCTGATGCTCGCACGCGCGCCGTGCGGGCTGGCCTACCCTAGTACTTGCAGGCGCTTAGCGCCGGGGCCCGGGCCGTAGGCACGAGGCCCGGCCCTCCGCCCCGGACGGTGATACGCTAAGAGTGTGCCTCGTGCCTCCATTACCGAATCGGAGGATATAAGAAAGAAGGAACAGGCAAGACACGGTACTTCCTGCCGGGCGGGGCGGGGAGTGGGAGGGACCCACCTCACCGTGGCGGCGGGGTCTTAGGAGCCGCGTCTCTTCTTCTTCTTCTTCTTCCTCTCTCCCCTCCTTCTTGGTTCACAGCAGCGTAACGTAGCGGTGTATTCACGTAAATTTACGGCCGAGGTTTGAGGTGAATGTAGCGTGGCGTGGCTCGGGAGTGCAGGATGGAAAACGGAAGCCGTGCTGCTGGCGGGGGGCCGGGGTGGGGGGGGGGGAGCGCCGTGCCAGGCCGGGCGGGGCGTGTTGGATGCGCTCGTGATGTGGTTTTCACACCAGCGGCAGACAGACCGGCGCGGAAAAAGGGGGTACAACTACAACACCTTTTGGCCGGCCGGGCCACGCGCTGCAGCCGCCCAGCCGTACCCTGCGGTACCCTCCAGGCCTCCAGGGCACCCTTCTTCCCAGGGCCGTCTTCCTCAATGGGCTGCTTGGGCAGCGGGGAGGTGATGGCTTTCTCCGCGGGGTCCTTGGTGGCGTCCTCGGCGTGGTCCTGGCGGAATCCGCTGCAGCACAAATTGGCTTGAAGTGCGCGCGGTGCAGTACGGGCAGTTCACACAGGTGCAGCCCAGCGATACGATTCGCCTAGGCCCTTTGTCTCTCTCTCTCTCTCTCTCTCTCTCTCTCTCTCTCTCTCTGTCTCTCTCTCTCTCTCTCTCTCTCTCTCTCTCTCTCTCTCACACACACACACACACACACGCACACACATTCTCCAAGGTGCATAGTAGCATGCGAAATCAGATCGCCCCCTCTCTTTCTAATTCATTAGCAGCGCCAAAGTCGTAAATAACGGCCAGTGTGCTGGGAGTCCCACCTCGGCCTGAGCCCAGCCGCAGCCCCGCCGCAGGCCGCTAGGAGTGCACCGACCTGCCGCCCCTCCCCGCCCCGCCCCGCCCCGCCCCGCCCCGCCCCGCCCCGGCCCCGCTGCGCCCGCGGCACTCCGTCCACCGCAAAACATTCCGCCGGAGCTGAGAGGACGGTGCAGCCGGCTGCAGCTGCGGCCCACAGTCAGTCTCCGCGCTGAAGGATTCGAATCGGATGGGGACGTTGGGTGTTGGCGGGGCCACGCCGCCGCGGGGCCTTTGGTTCGGGTCTAGTCCCACTGGTGGCGGGGCGTTGCGTCAGAAGCAACCACTCTCATCTCATCAGTGGTAGTTTATAGCGTGCATGGATCCATGCGGGCAGGCCGGGCCTGGCCGGGCCCAGAGCCGCCGGAGCGTTAGAGCGTGGCCTGAGGCCGGCCCGGGGCCCAGCGCCCCGCCGGAGCAGACCGGACCGGAGGCAACCGGAGGCGGAAAGAAAACCTCCTCCCGGCGCGTGCGGTGCGTCACATAACACGTCCGCACGGGTTCGAATACTGATAGGTTCCTCAGTTTTATTATTTTGCGCGTGTGCGCATACGCGTGCGCGCGCGCTCCTGTTCTGGAGTGTGGCTGCGCCGTCTAGGAACTACGTCGTAGGGACGAGACCGAAACGCGGGGGCCGCCTCGGCGGCGAATAGCCTGTGCAAAGGGCTTAAATACGGGATTGCGTTCGTGGCCTCAGGACGGGGAGAGAGAGAGAGAGAGAGAGAGAGAGAGAGAGAGAGAGAGAGAGAAAGTGAGAAAGATAGATAGATAGATAGAGAGAGAGAGAGAGAGAGAGAGAGAGAGAGAGAGAGAGAGAGAGAGAGAGAGAGAGAGAGAGAGAGAGAGAGAGAGAGAGAGAGAGAGAGAGAGAGAGAGAGAGAGAGAGAGAGAGAGAGAGAGAGAGAGAGAGAGAGAGAGAGAGAGAGAGAGAGAGAGAGAGAGAAGAGAGAGAGAGAGAGAAAGAGAGAGAGAAGAGAGAGAGAGAGAGAGAGAGAGAGAGAGAGAGAGAGAGAGAGAGAGAGAGAGAGAGAGAGAGAGAGAGAGAGAGAGAGAGAGAGAGAGAGAGAGAGAGAGAGAGAGAGAGAGAGAGAGAGAGAGAAAGAGAGAAGAGAGAGAGAGAGAGAGAAAGAGAGGGGGGGGGGGGGGCAATCATAAAAGTTGAGGGTCCCTGCTCGGCTACCTACGTGGGCGGGACGGCCGCTGTAGGGATTTTAAAGCCCTCCTCTTCCCTCTGGCGAAATGGTGGACGCGGAGGATTCATCCCGGCATCTCCCCGACCCGGCATCACGCCGCAACTCCCGAAATACAAAATAACGACACGAGCTCTTTTTCCGTGTCTGGGGGGGGGGGGGGGGGGGGGTCCTCGTCGTCGTGATGGGCAGGGTTTGCAAACGGGAGCAGCAGCAGCAAAGGTCTTCAACGGGTGGGTCTGTCGGGTCCGATGTATTTTGCGTGTGAGAGAGACAGATATAGCACGTTTCGGCGCGTCTGGGACTCCATCGCATCGGAACATATGGCCAAGAACCATGATCGAATCCCGCCAGAAGCAAGCGATTTTAGCCCACTTCCTGAACACTTTTACTTATTTGAACTCGTGTCCGTGGCTCTAGGAAACATGTATAATGCTTAGTCGTTGTTAAAACCTCGAAAAAACCGAAAGGAAGGGTGGGTGTACCGGCGGCGCCGGGACTCGAAGCCGGATCCCAGCGTGAATTTGGCCGGGTCCAGTCAGACCCGACGCGTCAGACCCGACCCGAAGGCTTTCTGCCGGCAGCGGGACCCGGCAGACCCACCCGTTGAAGATCTTTGCAGCAGCACCCAGATCCCACACAACACACTTATGCTGAATGTAAATATATTTTTGGATATTTCACTCACTAGTGTGTCGTTGGGGCCGGGCCGCGGCCTGCCACACCACGCCCCGCCCCCTGCCGCGTCAGCCGTAACGGCGCTGCGGAAGCGTACTGCTTTTGCGTACTGCAGAATAGTAGTCCGCTTCGTCCGCTCCGCTCGTCCCAGCCTGCCGCCACCGCTGAA
This sequence comes from Odontothrips loti, assembly GCA_038380765.1. NCBI lineage: Eukaryota > Metazoa > Arthropoda > Insecta > Thysanoptera > Thripidae > Odontothrips > Odontothrips loti. Next base: position 21,741,663 of record CM076244.1, on the reverse strand, counting down.
ATGTCACAAGACGAGGCGGAAGGCTACAATTAAAATGTTTTCCTCGTCGCCTTGTGCAGCGGCAGCAGCAGCAGCAGCAGCGGCAGCAGAAGGGAGAGGCAGGACAAACTCTCCGCGAAACTTGATAGAAGTTCGACCGAGACATACTTCACGTCTCCTCTGACAATAATAACGCTGCGGACGGCGAGAGGCAGAAAGTAATAATGGATGCAGACGACTCTAATCAATTATTTTCCTCATTCCTCCCCCTCTCCTTTATTACGAGCGCCGCTGCGCTGTGAGGCTGCTGTGTGCATAGTATGCAGCGATTATCGGTCCGCGCTGCCCCCGTGCCGCCCCCGTGCCGCCCCGGGCCACCCCCGGGCCGCCCCCGTACCCCCTCCGCGTGTTTGCTTATGTGCAGAGTCTGCCTGCCTGCCTGCCTCTACGCACTCTAATTTGGCGAGGCCGGGGAGGGCCATGCGGAACTCGAGCAGACGAAGGAGCAGGTCAGGCGGGAAGAGGGGTGGCGCTGGGGTCCGCCTGACCTCGTTCCGTTCCGTTCGCCCCGACTGCATTTCAATAATCTTTGGTGACAGCGCCGCCTGGCTGCTGCCTGCTGGCTGCCTGCTGGCTGCCTGCTGGCTGCCTGCTGGCTGCCTGCTGGCTGCCTGCTGGCTGCCTGCTGGCTGCCTGCTGGCTGCCTGCTGGCTGCCTGCCTGTCAGTGGGTCCACCCAACCGTTCCCTCCTCGGCCCTCGGGCGCGAGCTCGGACTGCAGCAGCGCTGGCGCTGCAGAAGCGGAGGCGTCCCGCCTAGTCCCGCCCCGCCCCGCTCCACCCTGCCCCGCCCGCGTCCGTTCTACTTAGGATGCACCTCCGCCACGGGTCGCCCTGGCCCGGGGCCAGAGTGCAATGCGGAACCAGAGAAAGGCAGAGGGTTCCCCCCCCCTCCTCACCCACCCTCCCTCCTGCCTTCTCTACGTCCCACTCCCTCACTCTCGGAAAAAATAGAAGTTTTGCTAGAAAAGTGTTGGTACGCAAAGGAAAGGTGGGGAAGGTGGCGGGCGGCGGGCGGTGTGTCCCATGTGCAGTGCAGCGCCCCCCCCCCCCCTCCCCCACTCCTCCTACTGAGGGACGCCCTGGCGGACATCCGCCCGCATGTTGTTTCGCAAAAAGGTGAGGAGGGGGTGGAGGGGGGGGGGCAAGGGGAGGAGAGGGGGCGTTGGCCGCCTGAGCTGTCTCGCTGTGAACAATCGAAACGACCGCTGCTTTACGATGGACATGCGTTGCATCGCCGGGCTGCGCGGGGCTGCGCCTCCGGGCCGTTGACAGGCCGGGCCCGGCCCGGACTCGGCGCTGCAGCTGCTGTCTCCGTCTTTGTCTCACTCCGCTCTGCGGTCCCTGCGGCCGTGTGTTGCTGTCCTTCTCCGTCTGGGCAAAACGCACAGGAGGAAGTGAGTGGCGAGGTGGCGAGCGCACCTCGAGCAGTGTGAGGACGGGAGGAGGCGGGCAGGGCACGCTGCTGGCTGCTGTGCGGCGAGGGCTAAGGGCCTGGGACTGGACTGGGGCCCCAGGACTGTCGACAGAGGCCCTGGCTGCCTGTGCGGTGAGGGCTAAGGGCCTGGGACTGGACTGGGGCCCCAGGACTGTCGACAGAGGCCCTGGCTGCCTGTGCGGTGAGGGCTAAGGGCCTGGGACTGGACTGGGGCCCCAGGACTGTCGACAGAGGCCCCGGCTGCCTGTGCTGTGAGGGCTAAGGGCCTGGGACTGGACTGGGGCCCCAGGACTGTCGACAGAGGCCCTGGCTGCCTGTGCGGTGAGGGCTAAGGGCCTGGGACTGGACTGGGGCCCCAGGACTGTCGACAGAGGCCCTGGCTGCCTGTGCGGTGAGGGCTAAGGGCCTGGGACTGGACTGGGGCCCCAGGACTGTCGACAGAGGCCCTGGCTGCCTGTGCGGTGAGGGCTAAGGGCCTGGGACTGGACTGGGGCCCCAGGACTGTCGACAGAGGCCCCGGCTGCCCGTGCTGTGAGGGCTAAGGGCCTGGGACTGGACTGGGGCCCCAGGACTGTCGACAGAGGCCCCGGCTGCCTGTGCGGCGAGGGCTAAGGGCCTGGGACTGGACTGGGGCCCCAGGACTGTCGACAGAGGCCCCGGCTGCCCGTGCTGTGAGGGCTAAGGGCCTGGGACTGGACTGGGGCCCCAGGACTGTCGACAGAGGCCCCGGCTGCCCGTGCTGTGAGGGCTAAGGGCCTGGGACTGGACTGGGGCCCCAGGACTGTCGACAGAGGCCCCGGCTGCCTGTGCGGCGAGGGCTAAGGGCCTGGGACTGGACTGGGGCCCCAGGACTGTCGACAGAGGCCCCGGCTGCCCGTGCTGTGAGGGCTAAGGGCCTGGGACTGGACTGGGGCCCCAGGACTGTCGACAGAGGCCCCGGCTGCCCGTGCGGTGAGGGCTAAGGGCCTGGGACTGGACTGGGGCCCCAGGACTGTCGACAGAGGCCCCGGCTGCCCGTGCTGTGTCCACCTTGCGCCGTACGCGTACGGACTGCCTGAGCAGCGCTGAGCCGCCTAAGCGGCCGGAGCGGAGCGGGGCGGCGCTAAGCGCAGCGGCCGCAGCGGCGGTGGTCGCCTGGCCTGGCCTGGCCGGCGTATGGCTGTCTGCCGTACCGGTGCTGCCGGCTGTTGGCAGTGCTCAGGAAAACGCCTGGACTGGACGCCTTGGACTGGACGCCTCCCGTTTTTTTCTGCCGTTCCTTCGGACACGCGCAGCGCACGGCGCCCCCGACTCCTCGACACCGAGCGGGGAGGTCCCTAAGTAAGGTGGAAGGAGAAACCGCCCCGTAGGGGAGTGCCGAGGCGCCTGCGAGCGCCAGGGTAGGCCAGCCCGCACGACACGCGTGCATGCACAAGTCGTGGGTTGCCTACCCAGCGGGCGCCGTCTGTTCCCAGCCGGTCCAGATAGCACGGAGGCGTTTTAAGCCGATGCCGTGGACGTATTTAAGGCTGGTCCCAAGGGATGGGCGAGCGCTTCGCTGTCATTCACCTCAGCCTGCCTCAGCCCAGCGGGCTCAGCCGGCCCAGCCCAGCCGGCCCAGCCCAGCGAGCGGCGCGCGCGTGCAGTTGTGCAGACAAGGGCTTGGGCCGCATTGGCCGCATGAGTTATGCGAGCGATTTGTCGGCGGGGCCCCGCCGGTCCCCGCCGGTCCGCGCAGCGACAAACTCCTCCGTGCCGACGGCAGCGGCCGAGGGAGGAACAGGAACTCACGTGGACCCCGGCGACCATCGCCGGCCCCACTTGTCATCGCCCAGGAATCTGCTGGCGGCGCCAAGTGATTCCATAAATCGGTGCCGCTGCCGTCCGCGCCCCAGCGCCTGGCCTAGCCGCCTAGCCGAGAGGGGGATTAATCAGCGGGCGGAGTTTGTATTGACGCGTGTGTTGTGTGGCCGCCTGTAGTTTGTCGCCGGGTCGTCACAACGAGTCGTGTAGTCGGGCCCGCGGGGCGTCCGCGCCGCCCCCGGCCGCCTTCGTCCGCCCCCGGCCGGCGACAGGAATACACACTGGTACTCCAGATCCTGTCCGCTGGCCCGCTGGCTGGCGCGCGGCCAGGGGAGGAGAGGAGGCATCAGGCAGGAGCCGCCCCGCCCCGCCCCGCCCCACTCCTCCCGGTCCGTGCCAACAATACCGCCGCGTCGCGTTGTGTCATAAACATCCGCGTTAAGAAGCCGTCGATGTATAGCGTCGTGTCGCCAGTGAGGTGCCTCGGTGCCGCCGGTGCCGGGCCGGCGGGGGCCGTGCGCAGGCAGGACGTGTCGGCAGCCCTCGGCAGCCCTCGGCAGCCCTCGGCAGCCCTCGGCAGCCCTCGGCAGCCCTCGGCAGCCCTCGGCAGCCCTGCATCCGCGACCGGCTTCGGTCTGGCTTCGGTCACGTGACGTCCTACGGGACGTGCGAAGGCAGGAGACAGGAGGCGTCCTGTCCTAACACGGGAATATTCACAGGTGTAACTCCCCGAATCCAAGCGAATTCTGAGGATTCATAGACCTTTACTGCGTATAGGGACTGATCAAAATTGTATCGGTGGAATTTCACATCTAGTGAGGGCCTAGAGGGGCAAGGGTCTCAAAATGAGAGGGGGAGGGGGATAGATTTCTTTCAAAACCATATTCTAGACCTCCTCAAAATGAAATTTCGGCGATATTTTTTTGACAGAGTCTGATACCTAGAAAAGTCCAACCAACCTTCAACATTTGGTTTGATTCAGGGAGTTACACCTGTAAACATTATTTTGTGAGTGGCAGAAGGCGAAAGCAGAACCGATACTTGGGTGGCGCTGGCGCAGAGCACGGAGAGCGGGTCCCCCGGGTCCCCACCCCGAGGCCCCGGCTGGGACTGGGGCACAAAGTCAGCTGTCGGCGCGTCCTGTGTGCGGCGCTGTGCGGTGTCACGTGCACACCACCCCCCACCTCCCAGTCCCAATGCTGTTCTTCATCGTGGCGAAAGGAGGGGAAACGTGCACTGTGGCTGATGCCGCACAAAGTAGGCGCGTACGCAGGATTTCGGTTTAGGGGGGGGTCACGTCGCGCTTTTTGCCTACTTACAGGCTGAATGCCATGTGGGTTGCCTACCTTCCGGGCGGCGCCCATCGGGCGCCGAGGGCTTTTTTTTTTTTTTTGGGGGGGGGGGGGTCACGACCCTTTGACCCCCCCCCCCCCCCCCCCCCCCCCCCTAAATACACGCCTGGCCTGGCACAAAGCAGCGTTGCAGTGACGCCAATAAGTTTTCCATTCCGTTCTGCGAGTGCGAGTTGAATTTCAGCGCTCGGGCTACACAATATTGCGTGTGTGCTTTCTCGTCCGTTCTCTTCCCCCGACCCGACCCCATTCTAGGGCCCCGCCCCGCCCCGCCCCGCCGGGCTGCCGGCGCTGCCGAGCTGCGCCACACGCTCAGTATTCGCTCCGCTGCTTTCACGTTACTACCTACCGCCCGTTCTGAAGCAGCCAAGCAGCCAAGCAGCGAAGCCGAGGGGAAGAAAAAGGATGGGGGCGGGGCGGGGCGGGGGGCGGCCGGACGGGGACGGGACGGGCAGATGCATCACAGGTGAAATGTGTGTTTACGATAACATGGCCGTGTCCTGCCGGCCCTGCCGAGGACTAATTGGAGCTGAGTTGGTGACGCAGACGTCCGCCCCCCTCCTGGTCGGGGGGGCTGTCTGTAGACAAATTAAGTACAATGCTCTGTGAGTGTCCCGGGATTTCGCAATCTTGAAATGAACCTCAGCTTACTATTTCGGATCTTTTTTTTTTTTTTTGAAATTGAGATTATGTTAAATACGGTATAAGAAAAGTTTTTTTTTTTTCGAAGGATTATTCGTGTTGGACTCTCTCAAAGATCTTTAAAAAGAAGTTTTTTTTTACTGTAAAGATTCCGGGTCGGGTAATTTTCGTGCACCCCGGGTTGAAAATATCGATACTGGCCAAATGTCTTTGGTGGCCGTTAGTCTCTCTACTCCTTGACGGCAGTGACGATGGTGATGATGATGACGATGACGACGCCCCTCCCGGCCCCGCTTCCTCCGTCCCGCTTGCTTGGAGACGGCAGCCATGGCGGCCCCCCGGCCCCGGACCTCACCGCACCGGACTGTGGACCGGACTCCCCCTTCGCCGCCGCTCTTTTTGCATGGAGGCCGAGTTATTCCGCGGTAGAGTGCGCATTGCGGTTCGGCTCGACCCCCCCCCCCCCCCCCCCCCTCCCCGCCTCCCCGATTCTTTTCTCCTTAATCCCGACTCAGCGCGTAATGAAAGCAATACCCATCGAGAGAAAGGCCTCGGTGGCCGGGCACGAGCGCTGCGCTGGGCTGGGCTGGGCTGGGCGCACTCCGCGCACGCTCCCCCGGCCGAAACTCATCTCAGGCTTCGCCGCCGCCCCGCCCCGCCCTACCCCGTGCCTTCCCCGTGCCTTCCCCATGGCTTCCCCATGGCTTCCTCGTCACGAAGCCATGAACTAAAGGCGGTTCGGCGGCATTAATTGCGGCACAAAGCCGCCACAACGACGGCGCCGGCGAACTAAAAGATGAGGAAAACAGATAACGACTTGACGATCCGAAATCCGAGGCGTCGCGGCAAGCAGCAAGGAAGTAACCCGGCGCCGTCGGGGCGGGCGGGCCGCCCAGCTGTCCTGGGGAAGCGAGAAGCGGGCCTGATAGGCCGGGCCGGGCCGGGCCGGGCCGCCGCGAGGAATGGCTTGGCTGAGCCTCGGCAGCCTCGGCTCTGGCGTGGACGTGCTAAATAATGCAGATGAATAAGGAATCGCTGCCGGAGTCTGGTCCGGACCACTTCGTACAATCACTGTACACTATGTGAAACAATCACCTCTACAATCATCCACAATCACACTATCCAATCACTCCAATCATTAGAATCATGTATACAATCACACTCCAATCATTAGAAACATGTACAATCACTACAATGAAATAAAATCATTACAATCGCTTACATTCACACCTACAATCACCACAATCACTTGCAGTCATTCATATAATCAAAAGAATCGCTAATCGCAGTTTAAAATTTTAGGGTCAAATCACTTTTAAAGTTGAAAACAATAATTTTCCAATCATTTCCAATCAACTCGAATCATTTCCAATCATATACAATCATGTACAATCACTTTCCAATCGTGTACAATCACTTCCAATCATATATACAATCTTTTCCAATCACTCCAATCATCCACAATCTCTCCAATCGTTTACAATCACTCCAATCATTTACAATCACTTTTGATTTCAATCACTGTACAAAATTTTGGGCAGTGGTATCCGTCCCGGGTCCGGACCTTGCCGGGTCCGGGGCGGGGCGGGGCGGGGCGGGGCGGGGCGGGTCGACGGCGACATCCCAGCCCCAGCGCACCGCCGCTACGGCGACGGCCGACGGCCGCTGCAGTTCGAGTTGATTGACGAGCCCGTCTCGGCTTCGACCCCGACGGCATCAGGAACAGAACAGGCGGCAGGTGTCGTCGGCCAGCGCAGCCCGAGCCCAGCCTGCAGCAGGCTGCAGCGGGCTGGAACTGAGAGCTGAGCTGAGCAGCGTAGCGTGACGATTGATACCGCGAGCCGAGAATAAAGTTACTAGTGCCAAAGTCCCCCCACGTGCACCGTACTGTACACTGTACCCCACGTAAGTAACTCCCACTGCACTGTACGCTGTACGCCACTTGACATTGTACCCTTGTCTAGAGTGCCTGCGCGTTCTGTACAGCCCGCTGTGCCCCGCTGTGCCCCGCTGTGCCCCGCTGTGCCCCGCTGTGCCCCGCTGTGCCCCGCTGTGCCCCGCTCTGCCCCGCTGTGCCCCGCTGTGCCCCGCTGTGCTCCGCTGTGCCCCGCTGTGCCCCGCTGTGCCCCGCTGTGCCCCGCTGTGCCCCGCTGTGCCCCGCTGTGCCCCGCTGTGCCCCGCTGTGCCCGCTGTGCCCCGCTGTGCCCCGCTGTGCCCCGCTGTGCCCCGCTGTGCCCCGCTGTGCCCCGCTGTGCCCCGCTGTGCCCCGCTGTGCCCCGCTGTGCCCCGCTGTGCCCCGCTGTGCCCCGCTGTGCCCCGCTGTGCCCCGCTGTGCCCCGCTGTGCCCCGCTGTGCCCCGCTGTGCTCCGCTCTGCTCCGCTCTGCTCCGCTCTGCTCCGCTCTGCTCCGCTCTGCTCCGCTCCCAGTTCCCAGCCGCTGTGGCTGCAGCTCGCAGCTGCACGAGCGATCGGTCCGACCCCTCGAGCATCCGGCCCCCGGCCCCGCCAAGGGCCCCCGCCCCTGCCGAGCCCAGACCCGCCCGCCGCCTTCTCGAATACCGTTCGCCGGCGTTTCGTCCGAGATTTCGATAGTTGCAGGTCGATAGCCGTCCGCCGTCCGCGCTGGTGTGGCGGGCGGAAGTGTTTTCGGCCCCGCCGGGCGTGGAGCGGGGCGCAGCTCTGCGGGAGGGAGGGAAGGGGGAGGCGTAGGGCGGGGCGGGTAATTGGCGCAAGGGAGAGGGTCTCACGCCACGACATCTGATCCGACAGCGACTGCACGGCCGCCGTGCCCTCCGGGGTCGAAAGGTCATCGGCGGGACGGACACTCGACCCCCCGCCGCGCCGCTCGGACACTCTCTCTGTCTCTCTTATACACACACACACACACACACACACACATTCACACGCTATCGTGTCAGCGCCACACTGTTTTTGAGTTTGCAACGTTACGTGACAAAAATTTGCAACGTTGCATTGCAACGTAGGTTGCTAAAAACAGTGATGGTCGTCACAAATTTTGTGACGTCCATCACAATTTTGTGTGACGATCGTCACAATGTTGTAAATTTGTGATGATTGTTACAAAAACTTGCAATGGGCGTCACAAAATTTGTGACGTCCATCACTGCTTCTTGCAACGTGTCACCGTTGCAAAAGTTTGTGATGAACGTTGCAAACCCAAAAATAGTGCAGGACCACCCTGCTAACACCACAGCGGCGCGGACGCAGTGCGGGGCCCTCCGCGGGGCCCTCCGCGGGGCCCTCCGCGGGGCCCTCAGCGGGGCCCTCAGCGGGGCCCTCAGCGGGGCCCTCAGCGGGGCCCTCGGCGGGGCCCTCCGCGGGGCCCTCCGCGGGGCCCTCCGCGGGGCCCTCCGCGGGGCCCTCAGCGGGGCCCTCCGCGGGGCCCTCAGCGGGGCCCTCAGCGGGGCCCTCAGCGGGGCCCTCAGCGGGGCCCTCAGCGGGGCCCTCAGCGGGGCCCTCAGCGGGGCCCTCGGCGGGGCCCTCGGAACAGCCGAACAGCCACAACAGCCACCCAGGGCGGCACACGTGATCACACACATTTGTCGCGCTTTCCTTTCGCGCCGCACACCGTGAGGTCAGCGAGGAGGTCCTCAGGTCCTCCTCAGGTCCTCCTCGGGTCCTCCTCTCTGTGTCCTCGTCCTGCTCTGCGTGTCCTCGAGGATGACGCCCTGCGTGTGGCGAGCGCGTGCGGTGTGGATCGTGACTCGCAGAGCCGGGGACTGCCGACAGCGATCGGGCTGCGGATAAGTCGTGTTGTTTGGTGCGCAGGGCAGCGCAGGGCAGCGCAGGGTGTCCTTACCGTTACAGATACTCCGGCTTTCATCTCGTCGCTTTGTTAACCAAAGCTACCGGCTAGGAACAATGTTTGCCCCCACGACGTGACTGAGCGGTTGCGGTGCTGGGCCTCGGCTGGGCTCACGCTCGCTGATGCTGTACGTGGCGCACGGCTCGGCTTGGCTGGAGGCCCTGCTGGGGGCCCTGCTGGGGGCCCTACGCCAGTCCTTTGGGAACAATGGCCCATGGCCGGCTTGAGCCTGGAGCCCTTCCATGGCCCGGCCCTGCGCGGAAAATGCCCCGAGATGATACGCCGTTCTGTACGACAAAGAAATAACAGGGCTAAGGCACCACCAGCCCCGCCCCCCCCTCTCTCTCTCTCTCTCTCTCTCTCTCTCTCTTTCTCTTCCTCTCTCTTTCTTACGTCCGCTGCATGCCTTTGTGGGCGATGACGCCGTGTCGTGTGCCACCGCCGAACACATGTCTGATCAGATCACACACGGCGCGACACACGTGTGAGGGCAGGCCGGTCAGGCCGCGGGCCGGGGCTGTATACGTCTGTCTGCGTCTGTCGCGGACATCTCCATTCGCGTCTCTCTCTGTCTCTCTCTGTCTGTCTCTCTGTCTCTGTCTGTCTCTCTCTCTGTCTCTCTCCGTCTCTCTCTCTGTCTCACTCGGTTCGGTCGATAGGCCATCTCAAGTGGGAGCGGCCGAGCCGGAAGACCCATGTCCATGTCCCGTGTCAACGCGCCCGCCCTGCTTGTCAGCGTCCCCCGAATCGCGCCGTGTCCATCGGCCGGCCTAATCACTGCTAAATCAGCATCGCCATCCCCGCTCCAAAGGCAGCACGGCACGGCTGGTGCAGGCTAGGCTCGCGGTCACCGGTGTACCACTTTGACCTGGGCGCCGACGGGAGTTTTGACAGCGGCGGCGCGGCGCCCGGGTCTAGTGCCACTGAAGCCCTACAGCCTGCAGCGGAAAGAAGCGAAGGAAGTTCACAGCCGCCGCAGCCCAGTCGGAAGGAAGGCAACCTCGCTAAATGATTGAATGGACGGGGATTCATATGAATGGGCGAGCGAAATGAATGGCGAGTGAGTGGGTGAGTGTGCTGCGGCGGCGGTGCTGCCGGATGAGTGCGCTCTCGAAACGCACGTTCGGTTACCGTTTTGCTCCCTAATGCGGCACGGACTTCCATTATTTTTGCGGTGAGTGCTGCTGCGTCCCGTGCTTCGGCCCCCTTCGGCCGCCTTTGGCCTGTGGGGCCCTTCCCTTTCCACCCAACGGGACAGTGTGGTACAAGGAGACGAGCAGGGCCTGGCCTGGCCTTCGGATCCAGCAGCGTCCCCGCCGAGGGGGTCTTCACTTGAAAAAAAAATCAGAAACAAAAAATCAAGTTGAGAAAAATCAAAAAAGTCAAATATATACGACACAAAACGTTCAAAAAAATCAGAAAAACTACTCATAAAAATAAAAAAGAAGCAGACAGAAAATAAAAAATTCAGTTTTAAACCGATATCGTTTTCAGAAAAATCAATTTGTTGTTGATAAAAAAATCAAGTAAAATCAAATGAATCAGCAATTATTTAGATATGTGTACATCGAGAAGGGGCAGTGATGGCTCCCTGTCCCCGCCGCGCGTCTCGTGGTCAGGTCACGTGGTCAGGTCCCACCGTATCCATTGGGGTCCGTGGGGTCCGTCAGGAGCAGGGCAGCAGTGGCGGTTTAACTGCTCCATCACAGCATATGGGGGGCGATCCTGAAAAATTTCAGGTGTTTGCCTACCTTTCAGGCGGATCGCCGGCCAGCTGCTGATCTCACAGGTGGGGGGCGATCGCCGGCCATCTGCTCTGATCTCACAGGGGGGCGATCGCCCCCCCCCCCCCCCCCCTTAAACCGCCACTGCAGGGCAGTACCTGGCGGGGCCGGGAGGGGCCACGCACGCCTTTAGAGCTCATTCGCCTGCGAAAGAGTCTCACCTGGGCGGGGCGGGGGTACATAGGCACGATCGCGGGCTCGAACGGGACGTGTTTTATACCCGGCGGACAACTAACTGCGTGGCGTTTATTGGCACTCAAACGCCGAGTTCTGTCACCCATTATTGGCAGCCGTTTGGTTTATGGTAGTATTGTTACAGGTTTGGCAGCGGCCTTATAATGACGCTGGCCAGGTGTGGCGGTGTTCTGCCGCCACCTTATTTGGACACTCCGCCTTTGTCGTCCCGGTCAGGTGCAGAGCTCTAGGGTGCCGAAGGTACAGGGGGGGGGGGGGGGGGCAGTCGCTGTCATTTTAAGGACAAAGTCGCAGTGTTTCTTCATTATCGAATCGAGACCCCGAGCTACTTTTTCGAACGTGTTTTGAGAGATCCCTGTGGAGAAAGGTCCAAACAAACGTCCGCCTCCTTTATCTCGTTCGGGGAGCTGTGGACGCCATTATAGTGTATTGAAAAACTGGGGAGGGGGGGGGGGCAAAATTGCTTTCCGCAACTGGGCTGCCGGGCTGAAAAGCGCTGAAAAGTCGATGAACTCTTTGCACGGTCGACTGGTTCTGGAGAAAGGGAGAAACAAGAAGAAAAGGTCGGGTCGGCTCGCGGCTCGTTTTTCGCTCCAAAATCAATAACGTTCGTTTGCATCGACTAATTAGTCCTCAGAAATTGTTCCCCGAGTACCTCGATGTGATGCGGAGCGGGCACGTATAATGGCTCATTGCGATTCCATTAAGATAACTCCGTTTCGTTTCCATGCTCCGTGATGTTCTCCCCCATAAATACACCGAACGAAGCAAAGGCTCTGGCGGGCACGGATATATACTGCCGTGCCCTCTGTGTGTTTCCCACGGCAAATCGTTGTCAGGGTTCGAAGGGACTGAGCGAAGGGCTTGTGAGCAGCCCATTGTCCGTCTCACTATGGCTATCCTATCTTCTCCTCCTGATTTAGCCCCCCCCCCCCACTTCCATCTCGCTCTCTCTCTGTCTCTCTCTCTCTCTCTCTCTCTCTCTCTCTCTCTCTCTCTCTCTCTCTCTCTCTCTCTCTCTCTCTCTCTCTCTCTCTCTCTCTCTCTCTCTGTCTCTCTCTCTGTCTCTCTCTGTCTCTCTCTCTCTCTCTCTCTCTCTCTCTCTCTCTGTCTCTCTCTCTCTCTCTCTCTCTCTCTCTCTCTCTCTCTCTCTCTCTCTCTCTCTCTCTCTCTCTCTCTCTCTCTCTCTCTGCCGTGCGCTCCCGCGGCCAGTCTCGGCCAGTCTCGGCTTACGCCAAATTGGTAAAGCGCACACGGCTGTGAGGCGCTCTCCGATTGTGCGGCTGGGCGCGGCTCTACCGGCCCCGGCCACATTCCCACACCCACCGCGGCGGGGCCGGCAGAGCAGCAGGGCAGCAGGGCCGCGGCACAGAGCCACCCGGCCCGGCCCGGCGCGTCTCGTCTTTCAGGGCCAACAGACACGGCATCCTCGCTCATTGCAGACACCTTCTGCCTGCGCTCGCACCCACTGCGCCCCCGCCATTTACTTTTAATCCTGCGCACAACGTTTCATTATTTTAATTTAACAATCATAAGCACACTCGCGGCCCATGTGTGCTTTGCACGGGTCGTTATCGCGACGATCTCCTCCGTCGCTATGATTTCGGTGCAGCAGGACAGGCGGCGGGCGGGGCGGCAGAGCATAACATGCCGCCCTCCGCAGCTCCACGCCCTTTTCTTCCCTGCTGCTGCATTTTCGAAGGACGTGGCGTCGGCGGCAATGAAAACGCCGGCAGCTTATGCTATGCCACCGATGCCACCGCTGCGGCGGCCAAGGCGAGCCGGGGCGAGCCGGGGCGGGAAAGAGAGGGGGAGAGAGGGAGAGAGAGAGAGAGAGAGAGAGAGAGAGAGAGAGAGAGAGAGAGAGAGAGAGAGAGAGAGAGAGAGAGAGAGAGAGAGAGAGAGAGAGAGAGAGAGAGAGAGACAGAGACAGAGACAGAGAGAGACAGAGAGACAGAGACAGAGAGAGAAAGGAAGGGGGGGGGGGGTAAGAACGACGGAGAGAGAGACGGAGGGCGGGAGGGAGAGCGTGGTACGCATCGCACACAGTGAGTCGGCTCTGAGGGAATGCAGTGCAGCGGGGTCCGGCCGGCCCCGGGCTGGGCTGTGCCATAGCTGTGCATCACCGGGCTGTGCATCGCGCCGACCACCGCCTCACCTCGCCTCGCCTCCCGCGTCTCGACCGTGTTTTTTGCACGCTCCTCCTCTCGTCTCCCGACCGCCCGGCCGTAGACTTGGCTTGAGTCTGTCCCGGTCGATCCCGGATCCGTCATCCGCGAGTCCTGGCGGCCGAGCCCGGCCCCCTCCGGGACCTCCGGGACCTCCGGGACCTCCGGGACCTCCGGGACCTCCGGGACCTCCGGGACCTCCGGGACCTCCGGGACCTCCGGGACCTCCGGGACCTCCGGGACCTCCGGGACCTCCGGGACCTCCGGGACCTCCGGGACCTCCGGGCGGCCCCAACCTGGCGGACACGACAGGAGCGCGAGGATGCGCGCGGCACGAGGCCGTCGTACAACCGCCGGACTTCTCGTCCTCAATTCCGACTCAAAGAAGCGCAAACGGGAAGGAGATCTGATTCCCAGTCGTCTGCTGAGCACGCCAGCGCTTAGGATGCGTAGGGGTCCACATCTCAAGACAATCAGCAATCAGTGCATACATTTTTAGACAATTAAACACAATCATCGACTAAAAATCTTTAAAAATGCATGAGAAGTGGGTTTAAGTAATACTAAAGGACTAAAGCCGGCAGTAAAACTTCATAAATAGGCTAATATTTTGAATTTTCCCCGCTCGGCCGCCCTTGACCAGGGGGCTGCGAGGCTGTCTGCCTGCCTGTCTCTGTTATTAGTGTAGCGGGGCCTCAGCGGCGGGGGCTGGAGGGCGGGGAAGAGGAGGGAGGTGGAGAGGACACACTTTGGGTTTTCATTTTGCTTGGCTTGGCGCAGCGTCAGCTGGGGAAACAACGCTGCTGGCACCAAGTTCGCTGCCCTTTTAGTTGGGGTACGTCCTAAATGCCACCCCGCGCTTTTTATACCAACCTCTTTCAGCCCTATTGCCATTCTCTCCTCGCTCTTTCTGCCCTGCCTCTACTTCTCTCTCTATCCCCCCGTTCCTCTCGGTTCCTTTGCAATGCGCCGCGCTCTCGGCGGCGTGGCAAAGGGAAAGGCCTTCAGTGGTCCGTGGAGCGCTGCTCGCGCTGCTGCTGCTGCTGCTCCTGCCGCCGCTGCCGAGCTGCCTCTTGGCTGCCCTCTTCCCTCCCGCCTTCTTGACCTCATCTCTCCTTCCGCAATGAACCCCGACGGTTCGGCTGCGAGCCGCTCGAAAACAGAACGGAATTTAACCCCCGTTCCGGAACCACATCGTGACCACTGCCCATCAGACAGAAAAGGTCATGTGAGACCGTTTTTGGTATCCCTGCGCCATGCTGAGTCCAGCTGAGCTTGAGATCAGTCTCAAACCGTGAATTAACGCCAAGCTTCAAAAGAGCCCCTTCCCTTATCGCCGGACATTAGTCGGTGGTCATGCCGTGCTCCTTCTCAGTGAGTGTGCCGGTGGTGCAGGGCGGCAGGGCAGGTGCGTGGGGCTAAACTTAGCCCGCATCCTTGTGACGCGTGGCGCACCGCCCGTCTGGCTGCGGGCTACGGGCGGGCGGTGCGCGAGGCGCCGTGCAGGTAGGCCACGCGTCGCCGCCGCGGACACGGGTGCCCGGCGGGCCTGCCTACCCCGCACGGCGCTCCCCCGCTGCCGCCGCCGCTGCCCGCCCGGCCTAGCCCCCGGCAGCTGTCGCCGGTGTCCGCTAGCTGTTATCGACCTCACCGGAAGTGGGCCGTGGAGAAGGAAAGGCGAGGCGAGGATGGCCGCGGTGCAGCCGATGCAGGCTGTGCAGGCGGGGCAGGCGGGGCGTCACCAAGCAGACTCACGGCTCAGGCCACGGCTCCGGACACGCCTCCGGCCACGGCTCCGGCCACGGCTCCGGCCACGGCTCCGGACACGGCTCCGGACACGGCTCCGGACACGGCTCCGGACACGGCTCCGGACACGGCTCCGGACACGGCTCCGGACACGGCTCCGGACACGGCTCCGGACACGGCTCCGGACACGGCTCCGGACACGGCTCCGGACACGGCTCCGGACACGGCTCCGGACACGGCTCCGGACACGGCTCCGGACACGGCTCCGGACACGGCTCCGGACACGGCTCCGGACACGGCTCCGGACACGGCTCCGGACACGGCTCCGGACACGGCTCCGGCCACAGGGTGCTCCGCAGAGAAGTAGACCGAGGGCTGAGGGCTCGGAGCCCGGAGCCGGAGGGCCCAAGGCGGCGCTGCGGTGCTGCTGTCTGCTGGATTATTGAGATTCCTGCTGCCTGGAGGGGCGGGACGGGAAGGCGTGCCCTCGGCCAGGTTTGTTCGCGTCTTTCCTCCGAGGCAATCGAGTCACCGAACTCTCCTCTGCAAAAAAATAAAAATAAAATTGAATAAATGAAAAAAATACGGCGACGGTGACTGTGATTAACCGACGGCTACGACGACATACTGCGGCGGCCGTCGGGTTAATTAGTTTAAGCGTCATTACTGTTGCTGCTCTCGAAGAAGTGCGGCGTCGGCTGTGTTGGGCTCCGCTGGCTCCGCTGGCTCCGCTGGCCCCGCTGGCTCCGCTTCGGCCCGCTTCGGCCCCGCTACTCCGTGCCGTGCGCTCACGTGTGGCTTTGTCATGTGAATGTAATCGACCCGCGGGGTCTTCGCAGAACCCCGTCCTCATAACGCAGCGAGCCGCACACATCGGGACGGGCGGGACCCATCTGAAGGACCCACGGCCCCGGCGCCCACCCTGCCGTCAGCCCGGACTGAGTGTCCGACTGACTGACTGACTGACTGACTGACTGGCAGACAGACTGACACTTACGCGCACGCTTTGTCATGTTCTTGCTCGTGTGTCCGCCGTCGTGCGAAACTTTCCCGCGCAAGCCGTGGCGCGGCGGGCGTCTGCGGTTTGTCTGACACACACACACACACACACACACGCACGCACGCACACACACACGCACGCACGCACGCGCAAACACACACACACACACACACACACGCACACACACACGCACGCACGCACGCTCACACCCACACTCTCTCTCTCTCTCTCTCTCTCTCTCTCTCTCTCTCTCTCTCTCTCTCTCTCTCTCTCTCTACCCCCCCCCCTCTCTGCAATGCAGATAGCAACGTGCTGTGTGAATTTGTGCTTTCCTTTAGAGGTCGCGCCCTCGAGTTCCAGTGCAGAACTTCGCAGATAGCATTGCCGGTTTCGTAGTAGTTGTGTTCCTCGGTCTGCCAAAAAGCTCTCCATTTCTCGTGAGGTATCATTAACAAGGACAAGTGAACCGTGAATTACCGCGCCTTGTCCGCGGCCGAGGTCGTCTCCACCAGCATCCGGCACGCCCCGGGACAACGACAAGGCCCACCGGTCGCACCGCACCGCCGCCGAAACGGTCGGCCGGCCCAAACGTGGCGCAGGACCACATGAAAAGAGCGCGAGCGGGTGAGGGGTGCCGGCAGGAGCCGGCGGCGGCGGCTGCGGCGGCGGTGGCAGCGGCGGCAGCGGCGGCGGTGGCAGCGGCGGCAGCGGCGACGGCGGCGATGGCAGCGGCGGCAGCGGCGACGGCGGCGATGGTAGCGGCGGCAGCGGCGACGGCGGCCGATTCCTGAAGGTGGGCGACCATATCGGATCGGGCCGAGGCAGACACACGCAAGTCTGGGCAGCGGCCGGTGAGGGAGCGGCTCCACGCCGGCGGTGACTCATCGCCACGCGCCCGCGCGCCCGCACACATTGCCATTTTTGTTGACCCCGCCCGTAAAACGTACGCAGTATTTCCTTGTATCTGTTTTGTGTCTTACCATTCCCTCCTGGTGCGGGGCTAGTTGCCGTGCGGTGCCGTGCTGGTCGGTAAGGCGACACCAGACGCCAGCAGCAGCAGCAGCAGCAGCAGCAGCAGCAGCAGCAGCAGCAGCAGCAGCAGGCCCGCCACCACCGCCAGGCCGTGATGCGATGGCTGTGGATCGGGGGCCGCGGGGGACGGAGGGCCCGGCGCGAGGCCCCTGCCTGAGGCCACGACACATGACATGACGCCCCGCTCTCTCTCTCTCTCTCTCTCTCTCTCTCTCTCTCTCTCTCTCTCTCTCTCTCTCTCTCTCTCTCTCTCTCTCTCTCTCTCTCTCTCTCTCTCTCTCTCAGCTAGCCCGTATCGGCTGACTTCACCCACACCGAAGGAGCGTCCAAGTACCATGCGAAGAAAAGAAACACATGTCACTGGTAAAACTAGGGCGCAACCGTACAACCGTTTTGAAGCACATCGGCTTTAAGCGTAAAGTTACGCGCTTATAGCGTACGGGATGGAAATTCTTCCATGCGTTGGTAGAGGACTGCTACGTTTCAAACGGGCGTATCGTTACACAGTAGTTTTACCAGTGAGCAGATAAGTAAATCACGCCAGGAAAAATCACCCGCAGGTAAAACAAGACAGGTACACTGTAAATGAAAGAGTAATGATCATCATTCAATGCAAAATCATAACTTTTTTAGGGTCACTAACATGTGTTAATATACCGACATATCGGCACGACAAGTGTTGATTATCATATTAAACGAATGTTAAACCTTTATCCTAGTTTAAATTATAATGATCATCATTGTTTTATTCGCAGTGCATGGAGAACGCTTAGCGTTCTAGGACAGACTCGTTCTTTCATTTTTGAGGGAAATGAGGTTTACTGAGATTTTTATAATTCAATGTACTTCGTTCTCAAATTTACAAAAAGATTTTGCAATCAGTATTTGTGATTTTTTATCACATTTCAAGTGGACCTAGCCACTGATCTATTAGTCCAAGCCCTGCAGAGTACGCGAAAAGTGATTGTTGACTGCGGGCGACGGCTGGTCACAAGACAAACTTCCACCGATCTGCGGTCTCTACGATTTGGAGACTGATTTTTTTTTTGAACCTGCTTCGCAGAGTTGTTTTTTTTATACGTGCCTTTACTCCAGGGCATTGTACGCTGTCTTACGGCCGCCCCCCCGCGAGTCCTTGCCGCGGTCGGTGCCCGCGCCGCGCTCCTAGCCCGGCCCGGCCGGCCCTGCCTGCGCCTTATTGTGTCCCGGGTATACCTCCATACTAGGCCACGCGATCCGAACCGGCGGACACCGGCGGACAGCACCTGGCCGTAACGTAACGCTTCTAATCCATACGTCCACGTACAAAAAAAAATGTTTAAAAAAAAATGAGCCCTCGGGCTTTGCCTATGGCTGCGCCTTGGCCTGCCGCCTATGGCACCGCACCGGTCACACATTACGTCACAGAAGGTCAGCTGCAGTCCGGTCGATACCCCGCGCCGGCGTCTGCGTCACGTGGTACATGGACGGTACTACCGCAGATGGTCTAGCCGCGGCCCGGCGAGGCGAAGCATGGCGAAGCATGGCGAAGCATGGCGAAGCGAGGAGCATTATTGCCATCCAAAAACGCGTTCCTGCCGAAGGCAAAAAGGCGCGGCTCAATCTGCTGTCAGTCAGTTGGCCGCAGCGGCGGTAGCAGCGGCGGCAGCAGCGGCGGCAGCAGCGCGGCAGCAGCGGCAGCAGCGGCAGCAGCGGCAGCAGCGGCAGCAGCGGCAGCAGCGGCGGCAGCAGCGGCGGTAGCAGCGGCGGCAGCGGCAGCCTCGGCCGGGGACCCAGGACCGGGACACGGGTCTGGAGGCTGGGCCGCACGGCGCTGTGCCGCACGCATTAGGCAGCAAGGCTCCTCATCACGATCGTAAACGTGCGTTCCGAGTGAAAGTGATGGGCACCAGGGGACCATGGACTTTGCCATGGGCACCATGAGTACCACGGGCGCCTAGCCGCCGACGCCGTGGCGTTATGTGAGCGCTGACTCTTACAACCTTCCTACCTGTCGAAACCGAGTTCTTGTCTCCGTGCCGCCCAGATCGACCAGAGCTCTCGCACACTCGCGCTGCCCCCCCCCCCCCCCCTTCCTTCCCCGCACTTCCTCCCGGATACGTAGTACGCCGTACGCCCCACACTGTTAAGAAGATAACTGTTAGGGAGCAGCAAGTTCTGTTAACTCTTTTACTAGCTGGCAAATAATTAAAAAAAAAATCAATTTTAGAATGATCTGAGTTTAAAAGTGGATGGACCATCCATGAGAAAAAGCTATTCTATAATGGTTCTAGCCATTCTAGAATGGCTTAAGGGCATTTTCAAATGATCGAACAAAACTGTTTGAAAAGCACCATGAGGAAACAAGTCATTTTCGAATCAGATTGTTTTAACGGTGCACCGGCACACCGTTGGCTACGGCCCAGCGCCAAATGGATCGGCCCCCACTTTGGACATGGAAAGATAAAAAGTCGTCCGATGAATACTAAAGTGAGTGTGTGCATTATTTCGGCTCGGCCCGGCTTGGGCTCGGCCCCGCCGACCTGGATACTGACCTGCCGTGACCCGGGAGGGAACGAGAGCATGGAATCGACTCGGGGCGTGCGCACGATGCCGTGCCGTGCCGTGCCGTGCCGTGCCGTGCCGTGCCGTGCCGTGCCGTGCCGTGCCGTGCCGTGCCGTGCCGTGCCGTGCCGTGCCGTGCCGTGCCGTGCCGTGCCGACTGTACGGCACCAAGGAGGACTGCGTCACGGGGTCAGTGCGTGTGCTGTGCCCCGGCTGTGCCCCGGCTGTGCCCCGGCTGTGCCCCGGCTGTGCCCCGGCTGTGCCCCGGCTGTGCCCTGGCTGCTGTGGCGGCAGAGACAATGAACTCCTGAGCCGGCCGATACGCGAACAATAGCGGCGGCTGTCGGGTAATCATAGCAGGCTCTCTGCCGTCGTGGGTTCAAATACCGGCACCGGCTCTGGTCGGGGGGTGTCTTTGCCTTTGCCCGCACGTCACGCGACTTACCTGGACTTTCTTGGCCTCCTCGTCTCCTCCCTTGGAATCATATCGGATTCTTTCACGGCAAAAGGAAATCCCTTTCTTTCCGAAGGATCATGCATGTTGAACTCCCATACATATCCTTCTAAAAGAAGTGTTTCCTTTTACCGTGTTTCTCAGTTGACTGCAGCACCTTGACTAACGATACATGTGTCTTGGTTTGTTTCAGGTAAAACCAGTAAGAAGCTGCGTGCGGTGGTAGTGCTGGTACACGGGGCGGCACGCGTAAGTGAGGGCAGAGACAGAGAGCGGGAGAGCGCGGGGAGAAAGTGCGCGTGCGAGTGAGTTGGCGAGTGTGCCAATGCCATCGGACGCGGGCTCGAATCCCCGGCGCCGAATACGCATGCCCCCCCCCGTTCTCGACGGCGCCATGCAAAATGTAAAGCAATGCAAAGCCGCGTAATTATCGTCCATAAATAACAATCTCGCCGTCATCTCGCAGCTTGACGCACACAGAGAACACTTGGCAAACGTCGTGGGTTCGAATCCGCTCCGACCCGGTGGTCGTCGCATTATTTCCAGTGGCAATATATTTTTACGTGTCGCTTTGGCGGTAATGTTCGCAGCCGGTCGGGTGTACCTGCTGTAGGCCGCGGGGGCGGGGCTGCGGGGGGGGGGGGGGGGCGTGAGTACGACCTTCCTCTCCGCGGGCGGCGGGTGATGTGAGAAGGCGTGCCGTTGAGCAGAGCTTCCACTCCACTCCGCGCCATACTCCCCGGCCCCAACAACGCCGTCTGTGCGTGAGAGTCGTGGGTCAGAGGGGAGAGAAGGGCCCCAGCCTGGCCCCAGCACAGCACAGCGGACGGTCCCATTCATTCGGCCCGGAGCCGGGACGGGACGGGATGGGACGCGCGTAGGAGGAAAAGTGGCGGGCGGCGCCGCCGGGGGCAGAGCAGGGGCAGGTGCCGCTGAGGTGCGGCTGTGCGGGCTGGGCTACCGCGGCGTACCCACCGGGGAGTGCCTTACCCGCCCTGCCCCCAGCTCTGCCCCCAGTTCTGCCTTCCCCCCCCCCCTCTACCCCCTCTCCCACTCCCCTCCCATGAGACCTTGACAGCGCGCCTCGCCTCGGCCTCGCCTAATGTACCTCCAAGGCGACAGGGGGCTACGCGGGGCTACGGGTTGCGTATGGCATGGACCTCTTTGCTCGCCACGCGGGGGGTCGATCGCTAATGTGAGCCGTGCGGGCGTGGCAGGGGCGTGGGGGGGGGGGCGTGGCGGGGCGGCCGGCTCCCTTTCACCGGGCTGGGCTGGGCCCTCTGCCGCGTTGCTGTAGAGCAATGCTGTGGCCGCAGTGTCCGTTGTGCGTGTGCATTGCCAAACGCTCCGCGCCGAAACGGAAAGCTCGGCAGCCAGCCGCCCCGGCCTGCCCCGCCGGCCCCGCCCCGCCCCGCCCCGCCCCGCTAGCGTCGCTGCCATTTCGCAAGGGCGGTGCTCGGATTTCTCACGCGTGGCGCGGCGCGGCGTCCACAGCCACAGTGACGGTCCGGGCCGGGCCGGGCGTCACTCTCCGAATTGGAGCGGCGGACGCGCACCAATGGACACGCATCCGGGCCGGGCCGGGCGCTGGCGGGCCGCGAGGCGTGAGGCGGCGTGACGCGACGTGGGGTGGGGTGGGGTGTGTGCTGCGCCAGCCAAAACTTCTGTCAACACCAGGATTTGAACCCAGGACAGCCGCGGGCGACTGGCCGGTGCGGGGCGGGGCGTCATGGCTTGGTCACGGTGTCTGCCTGCTGCCGCGCCGCCGCCGGCCGCGTGTCACGTTTTGTTGTTATTTTCGGCGCCACGGGTAAAAAGGCGCGGCCGTAGCCCGCCCCGCCCTGCCCCGCCCCTCCCCGCCCTGCCCCGTCCCTCCCCGCCCCGCCCCACCCCGCCCCGCCCGAGGCCCCCGCGCCCCGCGGGCCCCAGCTAGCGGCGTGAGACACTTTCCCAGCAGGGCGTCCCCGCGCCCCGCGTTACCTCACCGCTCCCTGCTCTCCGGTGATAACGGCTATCACAACAGCCCCGCTCCTGTATGCTAATCAGGCTACGAGTGGGCCGCGTGGGCCGGGCAGTGTGTCAGTGTTTTAGTGCGGTTCGATACGCAGCTCGGGAGCCTCGCTATCGGTGGGTTTTATTCGGTTTTATTGCGCCTCTTTTGGGGCGCCTGATCGACAAGCAGACCGCGCCGTCTTATCCACCGTGCTTCTGATTAGCACTGTCTATTGGAGCAGCAGCAGCAGGTGTAGTAGGTGTTGCCGCATCGCCGGCGCGTTCCCCAGGCCGGGTTGGGGGGGGGGGGGGGGGGGGGTCATCGCACCCGAAACCGGCGACCGGGCTAGGCAACCCGCATATCCTCCTGCGAAACCCAAGTCTGGCTACGCCCCTGGGGCCTGCCGGGGTGCCTGTCCAGCCGCCTCCGTCCGTACGGCTCCTTGCTGGTAGTTCCCTCAGGGTCGGCTCGGGTCGGCTCGGGCCCACCCATCAGGGCTCGAAGAACAACGGAGAAAGCGCACGCGGCCATCATTCTTTAATGCAGGCTTTCTTGACCGTGACGGGATGAGATTTTCCGACGGCGAGAGGAAAAACTGGGCAAGAAAAGCGGAAGATGCCGCGAGAAGAGAGAGGAAAATTGATGAAGGCGGGATAAAAAGCAGAGTGGGCAGAGCCTCCTCCGGCGGCCGGGCATCGCTGCTGCTGCTGCTGCTGGTGCTGCTGCTGGTGCTGCTGCTGGTGCTGCTGCTGGTGCTGCTGCTGGTGCTGCTGCTGGTGCTGCTGCTGGTGCTGCTGCTGGTGCTGCTGCTGGTGCTGCTGCTGGTGCTGCTGGTGCTGCTGCTGCTGGTGCTGCTGCTCGCGAGGGGGCGTCCGTAACTGACGCGTAACGCTTCGCCGTGCAGTGTACTGCCGTGTTCAGTACCGTTGCGGTTACGTAGTTTGTGAACGGCCGTCCTTACCCCCCCCCCCCTGCGGTCATTCCCCGCGTGCACCTGCCGGCCTGCGCTGTGCCGCGAGTGCCGTCATTAGAGCAAGGACTCTGACTCTGAGTCATCACGGCCTGCCTGCCGCTGCTGCTACCGCCGCTGCTGCTACCGGCGCTGCTGCCACCGCCGGACACGGGCCGCTTCATGCGTTCTTCTCTTCGGAGTGCAGCTGCTACAGCTGCAGCAGCAGCAGCGCCATGGGTGATAGATTATCGTTTGTCACGTCAGACAAGACTGTGCAGTAACTCAGTTATTGTGGGAGGGACGGGACGGACAGGCGGACGGTCGGACGGAGCGAGGTGACTCCTCGTTATTGCGGGCCCGCTAACCGGGTGGCAATTGGCACGGTGGGGCGGTGCGGTGGTGCGGTGGTGTGAGGCTAGGAGCGCCAGGCCTAGAGCGGGGCCCGGCCGGCCCGGTAGGGTGGCGCCAGCGCCCTAACAGGACGCGCAAACGAACCGTCGGCGTCGGCTGCGCTGCCATGCCGCCGGCCCGGCGCCTAGCGCCTGAAGGTGTCCGCGGTAGGCTAGCCCGCGTCACACGCGTGCGTGCTGGAGGCCGGGTTGCCTACCCGCCAGGCGCCAGGAGCTCCGTTCTTTACTCGTTCTTTGCTTCCTCTACTACGACTATGACGTAGAAGCAAAAAAAGAACGAGTATTGCGCTCGCCCTGTCAGTTAAGACCCCGATTCATCTCAAAAACTGCGTAACGGAGGGATTCTGTTTTGGGGGCGTTTTGGTTGGGCGTTGACCTAGTTTCGAAAATGACATATTAGATTTCTGAAAAACAAAAAACAAAAAAAATTGTATTTAGAGACCGCAGATCGGTAGGAGTTTGACTTGGGACCAGCCGTCGCCCGCAGTCAACAGTCACTTTTCGCGTTCTCTGCAGGGCTTGGAGTAATAGATCAGTGGCTACGTCCAGTTACGATGTAAGAAGGGAGGGTTTCTGTTTTTGGGGCGTTTTGGTGAAAATGAAATATTAGATTTCTGAAAAACAAGGAACAAAAATTCTCGTTTTTAGAGACCGCAGATCGGTGGAAGTTTGTCTTGGAACCATCCGTCGCCCGCCGTCAACAATCACTTTTCGCGTACTCTGCAGGGCTCGGAGTAATAGATCAGTGGCTAAGTCCAGTAAAAATGCGAGAAAAACACAGAATTTAAAAAAAAATCACAAATACTGATTGTGCAGAAATTGTTCGTAAATATGAGAACCCATAACATAAAATTATGAAATTCTCGAAAAACCGTATTTTCCCTCAAAACTCAAAGAACGAGTCTGTCCTAGGACGCTAAAGCGTTCTCTATGCCTGTCTTGTTAGTACACATTGCCGCTGCCGCGGGTTCGAGTAGCACCGTCGGGCTCCTGGCCCCTCTATTTGGGATCCTGGTCGCAGCCTGGGCTGACAGCGCCGGCGGACGTTGGCGGCACGGCGCGGCGCGGACGAACTTTGTTTGCCATCCGGGGCTCTCCGCGGACTCTCTGCCGGCCGGGATGGGAGCTCCATCTCCACTGGCGAGGAGGAAGGAAACGCAATTTGCCCCGCCGTAACTCCGTAACGTAATTTGACGGGCACTTGTCGCGTCAGCGGTTTCTTTTTATTTTCCGAGGGGTTGGAAAGGAAGCCTGGTCTGCTTCCTTCTTTCTCCCAATCGGGGATCCGCGCCAGCATCCAATAGGAACGAGAAGCGGAGCCGGCGAAGCCCGGGCAGCGAGGCGGGCGGAGTAATCCCCCGATGTTCGCGTGGCAGGATAGAGGCAGGCGATGGCGTTCACCCCAGAGGGGAGCGGCGGCCTCCAGCCCAGCTCTCGGTTTGGATCGCGTGCTTGGGATGTTGCCGGCGGCAGCGACACCTACGTGGAGCTTCGCTCTGCTCCGCCGGGCTCTACTTGACGGCGCCGCGCTGCGTGATGTATCTGACCGCCCGGGGCCGGCCGCTGCAGCCGCTGCCCACGAGGACCTCTCCACCCCCACGGCGGCGGCGTGGGCCGACACCGGCCGACACAATGATGATGATGATGACGATGATGTGATGGTGGTGCTGGTGTTCATGATGATGTTGGTGATGTGATGGTGATGGTGTTGATCGCGATGATGTGATGATGGTGGTGCTGTTATTGATGACGATGATGATGATGTGATGATGATGTTGACGACCGCAGCCCGCAGCTGCATAATGTACGCCCACAAGTACTGGGCACCAGAGAGCGCCAGTTGCCCGTCGCTTTTCGGAAACTGCGCTGGTCAGCGCTAGCTCTCCGCACTGGTCAGCGTTAGCTCTCCGCGCTGGTCAGCGCTAGCTCTCCGCGCTGGTCAGCGCTAGCTCTCCGCGCTGGTCAGCGCTAGCTCTCCGCGCTGGTCAGCGCTAGCTGTCCGCGCCGCTCGCACAAGACGACGTTGATGTGCGATGGGCTCTGCGCGCGCCAATTGGTGTCACGAGAAGAGAGAAAAAATATTAAAAAAATAAGAAACCAAGGACGTTAGCAAAGGAAAAAGTAAACCAATTAGGAAGACAGGAACTTCAATTAAAACTTACTTTGTCTCGGCCGTGGCGATGCCGTGGCGATGCCGTGGCCACGCCGTGACGACCCGCACAGTTGTTTTTTGTGCCCCTCCTACGGCTTGCTGCGCCTGTGTGTTGCACTGGGGGGTGCCGGCCCGGCGCCGCTGCCCCGCTGCCGTATCTGAAATTCGCCCGCATTTTGCTTTGGCGCTCCTGCTCTGAGCGCCTCCGGGCCTGAAGCACCTGCCGGCTGTCGGCGCCAGTGTCCGAGGCTCGTCCCGCTCGGGCAGCAGACCATCAAGGGCAAGGTCCCCGACCCGATACGGGCACGAGGCACACGCCACACCCCCAGGACAGGAAATTACAAGGAAATACAGTACACGTAGGGCCCGTAGGCCTGTCCCGTGCGCGTAGAGGGCAGAATGAAGCATCCTATCGATCGACCTTCAACTCGCCCGCATATACGTCTGCGTCCGCCCTATGTATGAGACCATTACAGCCAAATAGAGGGGAAGCTCGCTGGATCTGCCTGCCAGAGGGTGCACAGTGTACAACACTCTGTATTTTAAATTGCAATCCGAATTTGTTACTGCAAGAAATAGTTGTACAATCCAAAAGACGTAATGGGCCCGTTATCGCATACGGTTTGCAATACATTGTATCACACACTTTTTGCGCTACAATTTTGCAATAACGGGCCCATTACATCCTATAAGGCAGTGTATCAATTTTTGTTTGCAATAACGCCAGTGTATTGCAATTTCGGAAACAGGGAGTGGTCGTGTGAGGGCCGTTGCGGGCGGCTGCGGGCATGCCGAGAGGGAGAGGTGGGGGACCGCACACCGCACACTGGGCCTGCACTGCACTGGGCCTGCACTGCACTGGGCCTGCACTGCACTGGGCCTGCACTGCACTGGGCCTGCACTGCACTGGGCCTGCACTGCACTGGGCCTGCACTGCACTGGGCCTGCACTCGGACGCGGACGCCGACGACGTCAGGAAAACAAACACGGCCGTCGGCCGCCCCGCCCCGCCCCGCCCCCGCACTCGGCGGTGTTGCGTCGCCAGTCGGCGTAACTCAAAGGAGACCTGAACCTCTTTTCCCCGTGCCGCCGCATGTGCCGCCGCTGTGCCGCCGCCCGGCCCGACACACGGACCACGGGCTGTCCTTTCGATGAAGTTTCTGGCCGCGAAAAGCAAGACTGCAGGTATCCCTGCCGCCCGCTCCTGCAGCTGCACCCAGAGAAAGGATTTCTTGTTACAAGTCTGTAAGAAATG
This sequence comes from Odontothrips loti, assembly GCA_038380765.1. Lineage (NCBI taxonomy): Eukaryota > Metazoa > Arthropoda > Insecta > Thysanoptera > Thripidae > Odontothrips > Odontothrips loti. Next base: position 21,714,902 of record CM076244.1, on the reverse strand, counting down.
TCTTGACCTTTTGGGGATTGAACTGAGCAAAATAATTACTCACGTGAAGTCATGTTGTGTTGGATTAAGAATTTTTCTCTTGGATCAAGACTTTTTTGGCATTGGTTCAACATTTTTATGGACTTAGTTACAACTGTGCCCAAAAACTGTTGGATCAAGTAAATTTTACTTATTCCAAGAAACGGTTTCCCTGAGGGTGCAGTTCCTCACCTCGGGCATCGGGGGGGGGGGGGGGGGGGGGACGTGTTCTCTCCAGCCCAGCCGCACGACGCTCCATGCAAGCGCCTGCGAGCGGCCGGGGTAGGCCAGCCCGCACGGCACGCGTGCGCGCCGGGGCCGAGGCTGCCTACCCGCCGGGCGCCCTGTGCGCTGCCCGCTATGGGGCGGCGCCCTGGGGGTGACGGGGCAGGTGCCGCCGGGTGCCGCGGCCGGGCAGCTGGCAGCGCGCCAGCATCCGGCGAGTCCAGAGCAAAGGTCCCAGGTCCCTCTAATGCAGACGCGTGTTTTGTGTCGTGTTTCATTATTCTGTCGCGGTGCGTTTTGTCGTGCCGTCATGTTTGACTTGTTGCTCTTGACACCCCATCTACCGCCGTCTGCCGCCGTGGGCATGGGAGAAGCCCTGAAGGCCTGCGGTAGCTCCCGGCATCTCCCCGAAAAACTCTGAAAAAAAACCAGCATAAAGTAGAAGCCAAAATTATGTAAGAAAGGGAGATTTTTTCTGGTATTTTTTTACGGGCTGCAGCGACTTCTGTCCGTCTGTCTATCTGTCTGTCTGTCTGCGTCCCTTTGTGTGAAGGAGTCGCATGCCGGACGGCTGCATGTCAGCGCCCAGCCCACCGCTGTGAATGGCTCTAATAAGCATGAGCGGCAGGGCGGGGCGGGGAGCTGCATCCTGGACAGAAGACACCCAGCCCTGCCCAGCGGCCCCCGGGGGCAGCACGACGGGGCGTGACTGCAGCGCAGCAGCGCTGTCTCTGAGTACCCGCTGACGTAAGACGACGTCGAGAGAACCTGCGCTGCGCGTCACAACGATAAATAGTGTCCATGAAAAACGAGAAGACTTCGCTTTGAAGTCATTGTCTTTCTCTCTGGGGTCAGGTCAGGGGCTGCTGGGCTGCTGGAAACAAACACGCCTTCTCCACGGTTAGACACTTTGAGTCCTGCGGGCCGCCGGGCCGCGCACACCGGCCGGTGCTGGCCGGGCTCCGCCGGGACGCCCAGGACGGGTCATTGGCTCACACCGCTCGCGGCTCGCACTCGCAGCCTGAGCGCGGCGCCGCGATTGAGATCGCAAATCGCAAGTACAAACTGCACATTGTTGGTGCCGGTGCCGCCCCCGGCCGCCCCCGGCCGCGGCCTGCGGCTGGCTGCGGCCAGCTCAGATGGACACTGGTGATACGACTGGCCTCTCCCGCTCATGTCGCGCGGACAAACCACACACACACACACACACACACACACAAACACGCGCACACAGAGCACACGACTGCACCAGCTCAGCCGCAAGGTCTTTTCCTCGCCGTCCTGTCCGATAGCAAGCAGAGGAGTCTTGTCCGCTTTATTTCTTCTCTTTCTCTCTCTGTCTCTCTCTGTCTCTCTCTCTGTCTCTCTCTCTCTCTCTCTCTCTGTCTCTGTCTCTCTGTCTCTCTCTGTCTCTCTCTCTCTCTCTCTCTCTCTCTCTCTCTCTCTCTCTCTCTCTCTCTCTCTCTCTCTCTCTCTCTCTCATTTTCGTTTCATGTGTTTTTTTGTTTTTTTTTTACATTTTCTTTCTCTTCCCCCCTCCCCCGTCTCCCCCTCGCTCGCCACAACCGCAAGAGGAAAGAAGGGGCATCATTACGGCAATGGTCAGCCTGGAGCTGCCGGCGACAGAGAGGGGAAGGGGAAAGGGAAGAGGTGGAAGGGGAAGAGGGGGGGGGGCTGTTCTCGGTGCGGCTGCAACGTGCAGTCCCTCTGAATGTCGTTTTGTCCGCGACAATCCGATTCCACGGCGGTACCGGAGGCCGGAGGCCGGAGGCCCCAGACCAGCGGCGGGCGGGTACAGGCAGCCCGGGCCCGGGCAGCACAGGCAGGGCCAATGGCCGATCGCGCTGCCCAGCCGAGCCGAGCCAGGACAGCAATCGCGGGGCAGCAGGGGGGCTGCTTCCCAGACTCCCCTCCTAGTCTCTGCGATTAGCTCCCCCCCCCCCCCGGTTCTCTGGAAAATTGCCGTTTCGCACCGTTTTATCATGGTTCTCTCCCTTGGGTCCACCATGAGCCGCCCCCGCCGCTCTAGTCCAGATCGATGCCGCCGGCCGGGAGTGACGCCCGGCCCGAACACCACCGGCACCCGGCGCCGGCTGTCGGGCAGCTTCTGCTTCTGCTTCTCATCCCCGGGGCCGCCTGCGTTGGCTTCCCGAGGCGCCAAAGCGCGGAGGAGATTACAGGGGGCTGACGGGGGCCGCGAGGGCCTCGAGGGCCTCGCGCCGGCGGCCGGGCGCCGCGGCGCCCGTCTGGTCGCGGGGCTACACCGGGGCTTATGTCTGCTTCCGCGGCGTCGTGGGGGGTGCCGCTCTAAGGGCTTTAAACACGGCCCCTCCGCTGATCGATACAGCAGCGCGGGCCTGCTGGCCTCGACCGTCACCTGCAGTGTGGGGCCCGCGGCCGACGGGGGCCGACGGGGGCCTCGGGCCGGGCCAGAGATGCACTGTAACTCGGTTAGGGGATAAGCGAGTCGGCGCCGCCGTGGGGCGTGAGGGAGGTAGGGGGAGGGGGAAGGGCGGAGGAGAGGAGCCGCTGCCGCTGCCGCTGCCGCTGCCGCTGCCGCTGCCGCTGCCGCTGCCGCTGCCGCTGCCGCTGCCGCTGCCGCTGCCGCTGCCGCTGCCGCTGCCGCTGCCGCTGCCGCTGCCGCTGCCGCTGCCGCTGCCGCTGCCGCTGCCGCTGCCCGGCCCGGTGATTGGCAGTTCGCCTAACGAGCGGACGGTAGGCCACCCGGCCGGCGGCCGTGCGGGCTCGTAGTGGTGGCGCCGGCGCCCCTGCCTGCCAGCACTGCCAGCAGTCCCTATAGCTCCTGCGAGTGCTGGGGTAGGCCAGCCCGCACGACACGCATGCATGCCGAAGTCGAATTATTGCCTACCCAACAGGCGCCATCTGTGCCCACCAAGACTGGCCAAAGTTAGGTTTGCGCCTTGCGGCAACTCCTTAAAGAATGATCCGAGGAATGATCCCAGTGTGGCCGTCCGGTAACTGCGCACAACGAGACGCGAGCTATCGGACGGCCGAGGGCCGAGGGGTAAACACCCCGGTCGGTGCGTGCGCCTAAGGCCTCTGGTCGGTACCCCGCCCCACCCGGCCCACCCGGTGCACGGCCGCCTCCATGTGAGTGTGACGCTGAGGATCTCATTCCTGTGCTTCCGCGTGTTGCAGGGCGTCGAGCAGCAACGGCCACCACCACAACAACAACCAGAATGGCAGGCTGCTCGAGCCGCCGGCCGCCAGCGCGGAGGGCCGCGCCGCCCCCTCGGCCAGGTGAGTGCGGGGTGCTGGGTGCTGCTCACTGCGCCCACCCCCTAGTGTCTCTCGGCGCGGGGAGTACGTCAGCCCCGCGGCGTCGCGACGCCCCGGCCTCTGCCTCGCAGCCCTGGCCGGGCCCGCGGTGATGGCGATACCCCCTGCACCGCGCTGACGTCGCCGCCGTCGTTGTTGCAGGCAAATCCACCCCGTGTACGGCGAGAAGGCGCAGCTGCTGGCGTACGAGAACGAGCAGGAGGCGCTGCTGCACCGCCACCTCCAGCACGCGGCGGCGGTAGCGGCGGTAGCGGCGGACGCCCCCGCGCCTCCCGCTCCGCCCCCGCCCGTACCGCCCGCGCCGCCCTACCTCTGCATCCCGCCGCCCGCGGGTCCGCCGCCGCCCTTGCCGCCCGCTTACCCCCTCGCGCCCAACATCTGCGTGGAGGGGGGCCGCATCGAGTTCATCCGCCCCTCGCTAGATGGCGCCGCGAGCGAGGACAAGGAGCGAGGGCTGGCGCCGGTCACCCACGGCCACGGCCCGGCGCACCCGGTGCCGCCGCCGCCGATACCCCCTCACGGCCCCGGACACCGCAGGGCGGGGAGTAGCGGCGGCACCGTGTCGCGGGCGCAGCAGACGCAGACACCACCCCCGGACGACGACACCCACTCGGAGGAGAAGTGCGACCTCGCCAAGGTACGATCCATCGTTGACACCCTGTGCCACAGGGCACAATACCTTAGCAGGGAGTTGCGGCACGCTGCCGCACAGTTTCTCTAAAAGACTGATGCTGCTAAGAGACGTCCTTCTTCTGTATTGTCTCATTGCTGGTTATTCGTTTTCTATATTTGTTCGTAGTATCATCATGATGTCAGAAGAATACTGTCTTTTAAGATCCGTCCGACCGCAGTCTGCAGCGGTAGTCTATGACTGGTGTTGCGAGAAAGAGAGAGAGAGAGAGAGAGAGAGAGAGAGAGAGAGAGAGAGAGAGAGAGAGAGAGAGAGAGAGAGAGAGAGAGAGAGAGAAAGAAAGAAAGAAGGAGACAGACAGACAGGCAAACAGACAGACAGACAAAGACCGGCTGCTGGAGGGCTCTTAGCGAGCAAACTGTGTTGTCTTGTTTGGCCAATTTGCGTCCCTATCCCTTCCGTGCCCGTTTTGCAGTGGTGGCGGAGGCGGAGGAGGCAGTGTTGCAGCCGTGCCGAGGGGTGCCCGTGGGGGTGGTGTGACACGCACCCTCCCCGTCGGAGCCCCTCTCCTCGCACCGCGGCCCTGCCCAGGCCCTGCCCAGGCCCTGCCGCCCTCCGCCTGCGATACATGCCGCTTGCGCCTCGTCTATTTTTTTCTGCCACCTGTCTATCTGCTCTTTAGAGGGGAGTCAAACCCTCGCCCGCAGCATCAGGGGAGGATGCAGAAGGATGAATTATTCGTGCACCTTAGCTCCCACGTGTGCCTGCCGGGTTGCCTGCACGTGAGAGGCAGCGCAACGGACTCACGTGTGCTGGGCTGGACGGAAACTGATCAAAAGTCGCAGCATTGGCTGTGAAGAAGCTGAAGCTGCCGGAGGCCGACGCCACGGAGACACCACAGAACAACGGCGCCGGCGCCAGCTCGGGGCGCCAAGGCGCACTGCCACGCTCCACCTAACCAAATTACTCGCCGCGAACGGAAACTGTTATCAACCCTTTGATGTCGGTCGTCACCCCCATCCCCCACCCCTCCCTGTATCCGGCCCTGCCGGGTTGTCGTCGCGCGCTCAGCTCACCGACCGGAGGCAGCGGGGTGCGGCGGGGCGGCAAGTCAGCGCGGGAGGGTGTCTTAATGACGGGGGCGGTAAAGGCAGGCAAACGCACATGCAAACAGAGTCTAACCCGAATCTGCGCGCAGACACCGGCAGCAGCAGCAGCAGCAGCAGCAGCAGCAGCAGGAGCCAACAGAGACTCTTCCCGCTGCCGGCATGAAGAGGTCAACGACTGCCTCTCTTTTGGCTAGCGGCAACCACCTCGACGCCGCGGAGTCGTGGAGCCACGCGCCCACCGGTGTGCCCCGCCCCGCCCCCCCCCCGCCCTGCCCCGCCCCCGCCCCCGCTAACCCTAACGCTGCCTCCGCCTCCTGTCCCGTTTCCTCGCCTGCCAATTACTGTTCTAATTATTCGCACGGCTTCAGCGGCTGCGAGCCGTGGAGGAAGGAGAGGAGGCAGTCAATGGGGGTGGGGGTTGGGGGGGGGGGGAAGTTGACTCGCGAGAACTTTAACAGAAATCAAGGCATCCCTTTGTTCGTTGCCACAGTTCGTGTCGAAAAGCGTTGATGTATTTTTCACTTTCACGCAGCAGCCAGCGAGCGCACACACGACACGGTACCCAGAGAGGCCATGCCCGCAGCCCGCGGTCGCTGCCGCAGAGAGATGCACCCCACAGCGCTCGCTTGCGAGCACTCCCATTTCCCCCTTTTGGTTTTAGAATATTGACGCAACTGCCAATAACCGCGTTACCGACCGGCCAACCACCACCACCACCACCAGCGGCGGCAGCAGCAGCTGCGGCAGTAGCGGCGGTAGCAGCGGCTGCGGCAGTAGCGGCGGTAGCAGCGGCAGCAGCCGCTCCAAGGGTTATTACGCTTTGGGCTTTCGCTCTGGATTGAATCAGGGCATGTGCAGGCTGTGCAGGGCGCGCAGGGTGGGGCGGGCGGTGCGCGGAGCCGTGGCGGGGCCCGGGCTGGGCTGGGCTGGGCCCGCAGCCCGCACTGCGTAATGTGTTTCCGCCGGAAGATAAAAGCCCTCGGCTGTGCCGTGCTGGCTAAGGCCGTTTTGCTGGGCTAGGCTGGGGCCCTGGCCGGGGCACTGGCTGGGGCCGGGCCGGGACAGGCCGGGGACGGTAGGCTGCTGCAGGAGCGGGCAGCGCGGACAGGGGGAGGGGGAGCAGGGAGGGGAACTGCACTCGCTACTGTCCAACGCGCGCGACGGGCAGGTAGGCAGTCCTGCAACGGACACCGGTATTCCGGTACGCGCGGTTCGAGGCGGCGCAGGCAGACGGTGTCGTCCTGGAGTCACTCCACTCGCGGACTCTATGTCGTGTGGCGGGGAGGGGAGGGGCAGGAGGGGCAGGAGGGGAGGGGCAGGAGGGGAGGGGAGGGGCAGGAGGGGAGGGGAGGGGCAGGAGGGGCGCCGGAGTCATTTTTCGCTCTGTTGTTTCGCGGCGGATAGGGGCGGAGCGCGGAGGGCTTGGCGGAGGGGCGTGCAGCGCGCCGTGGCTGCCGGTGCCGGTGCAGCGGCATGGTGATGAGACGAGGCCAACTGCCCGTGAAGTGACTGCCGCCGCCGCTGCTGCCGCTGCTGCTGCTGCTGCTGCTGCTGCTGCTGCTGCTGCTGCTGCTGCTGCTGCTGCTGCTGCTGCTGCTGCTGCTGCTGATGCACTGGCGGGGGACACACGCACCGCGCATGCGTGCTGCACCGCGGTTGTGTGCCCGTGCCACAGTGGCGCGTGGCGGCGCGTGCCGTGGGGCTCCGTGGGGCTCCGGCGGGGTGCACATCGCCACGACCTGGCCGCCCCCTGGCGAGCCCTGCCGCCCCCGCAGCAGCAGAGGTGCTTTGTTTCAGACCGCCGGGAGAGGGGAGGGACCCCGTCGGAGCCCCGGCCTCGTGCTGCCGGAGGGCCTTCATGGGGGAGCAGCAGCAGCAGCACAGAGAGATGAAAGTTGGCGTCACGTTTTAGGCGTTCCGTGCCGGGGCGGGGCGGGAGTGGCACGGCTGCCATCCGGATCGCATATATTGCCGCTGATGAAAGCACCGGCGGGACGGATAAACACTGTTGGAAAAATATTTATTTATTTATTTATGTATTTATCGAACTGGGATAATAATAAAAGTATCGCAGCCTTGCCATGTGCTGCATACGGCTCCCGCCGGCTCCCGCTGACTCGGTATTATTCAGCACCGTGCTGTTCTGTACACGCGTCCGCACGCGTCTGTCTGCGGCGGAAAAGTTATTTACGCCGCCCTCCCGAAACTTCAGCCCCCCCCCCCTCTGCGAAAACGTGTTTAATGTTGAGCCCCCCCGCTATGTGCGTGTGTGCGTGTTCGCGCGCGCGCTCGCATTTAGGGACAAGGAGCGCGGTGAGCCGCTGGGAGGACACGCCTCTGAACCCACGCAGCTCGGCGGCGGTGCGGCAGCGCTGGCGTCCGCTGAGGTGTGTCAGTGTGTGTGTGTCAGTGTGTGCGCGTGTGTGTGTCAGTGTGTGTGTGTGTGTGTGTGTGTGTCAGTGTGTACAGTGTGTGTGTGTGTGTGTGTTTTTGTGCGTGTGTGCGTGTGTGTGTCAGTGTGTGCGTGTGCGTGCGCGCGTGAGAGGTCTTATCGTATGCATTGCCTCCTTTCGGGATTAATGGCTTTAGTTTCCGCGTGTCTTATGATTTGCATAGCGGAGCGGATGCGGCAAATAGGTGAACCCCCCCCCCTCTTCCCCCGGGGCTCACTCGAGAGTAATCGACTTTGTGTCGTCCTTCTGATAGTGATCAAAGTCATGTCGTCGTCCCCGGAGGAACAGAAACAGAACAGAACAGCGAGCAGCCGGCAGCAGCCAGAGACGGGCAGAGACAGAGGCCGGCCTGGCCTTGCCGCACCGGCGCGGGTTCAAATACCGATAGCGTCGCTGTGGTGATTTTTTTTTTCCGCTCTGTTTTCCTCCCGAATCCGTTTCCTCGACGCCGACGCGCCGCTGCGCCGTCTTAGAAGACGTCCCCGCGATCGTTCCGTTCCCACCGGATCAATTTCTCCCTCCTCTTCTGTTTTTATATCCGGCCCGTTGTCGGGCGCAGATGTATCGGACGGGCCCTGGCGCCCTCGGCTGGCCTCGGCCCTCCACTCGCCCGGCCCGAACGGAATCCCATAAAGCTAAAGCAGAGATAATTAACGGACGGTGCAATATCGCGGGCTGAGGGCGGGGCGGGGTGGGCAGCCGGAGCTGGCAGGCAGCAGGGCAGCAGCAGGCAGCAGCAGGCAGCAGCAGGGAGGGAAGGGCGGACGGGACGGATCAGACACGACGACGTCTCAGGTAGTAAAAGAGTAGATAAGTGCGCGGGCTAGAAAGGAAGGGAGAGGGAATGAGGAGAGGGGAGAGAGAGAGAGGGGCGGACCACGAATCAAGAGTAGCGCCGGACTGCTGCGGGAAATTCACCTCTGCCATCGTCGTCGTCATGTCCTGTCCTTCTTCCTCTCCCTCCCGCCCTTATCGTCTCGTCCTTCTTTTTTTGCTCCTGCATGGGGTCAGCCGGGGTCGATGAGTGGGGCGACCGGAGGCGCGTGCCCCTTCGCCATCCATTGCCGCCCCCGCCACCCTCTTCCTCCCCCCGCCACCCCCCGCCACCCCCGCGCCACGACGGACGCCGATTAAGCCGTCGGGTGGCGTCGACTCGACGCCGAGTGTGAAAATGTAAATGGGCGAGATTAGGCCCTGGCCTCGGCCACGGCGGTGCAGCGGCCGCGGCGTGTACCTGGGGCCTGGGCCATGATAAGGACAGGGCAGGGGGGGGTGCTGGGTACGGACACTGCGGCCGAGGCCGAAGGCCGAAGGTACAGGAAAATCCCCGTCATGCTGGGCGGTAGTTGAACCCGACGCCCCGAGCCCTGTCGAGCGGCACTCTGTGAGCACGGCCGCTTGGTGGTCTGCCGCGCCCACCGCGGGGCGCCAGCAACTAGTAGAGCCCTTTAGGCCCTCCATAGGCCCGGGAGGCCCGTATGCATATGCATGGACAGGCCTCGTTTGTCACGATTGTCGAAGTACGAGGAGCGGAGAAGAGAAGAGAGCAGGCGACGAAACAAAGAGTGGTGAAAAAGAGCGAGGCCGCGGGCGCGTCGTGGAGCCCGGCGCAGCCCCCGGGCCGCCGACACGACCCGACCCTCGGCCGTCAACCCCTTTTAGTGTCCTGCGTCAAAGCAGGCATCACCCCGCTTATTTAGCCTCCCACTCAATTCCCATGTAAATGCAGGCAGATATCATCGTCATCGGCGCTCTATTTATTTTTAGAGCATTTTCTTCTCATTTTGCCCCCCCCCCCCTCTATCTCCCTCTCCTTATAACCCAAATCTGCTATCCTATTTTTTGTTCAAAGGGCTCGTCTTGCGCAATTACTGCGGCGCTTAAATGTTATTTTGGGAGAGTAAATAACGCATATCCTATTCTGGCCAGCCCTGTGGGGCAACGAGGGGGGGGGGGGGGGGGGCAGGTGTGGTGCACTCGCTTTCCAGGGCACAAAAGGTGACGACGCAGAGCGGCGTCGCAGCGCGGGTGGGCCAGCCCCCTCCCCTCCCCTCCTTTTCACCTTCACACCTCCTCTCTTCGCCTCCCCCCTCCAACCTCATTCAAAGTATTCTACTTTAAGGACGAATTACCTTAATGCTTGATCGGGCGGCGGGCGGAAATTTGTGGTTGAGCAGCAGTAATGATAATCCCCGTCCACCTCGCTCCGTTCGTTCAATCATTCAGTCATTCAGTCCTTCATTCGTCAATTCAGTCCTTCATTCGTCAATTCATTAATTTGTTCATTCATTCGTTTATTCATTCGTCCATTCATTTATTCATGCATTCGTTCATTCGTCAATCCATTCAGTCATTCATTCATTCGTGTATCTATATGGCAACCTACGCATTCATCAGACCGTTCATCGATTCATACGTCCATTGGTTCATTCGCTTCGCTCATTCATTCATTTATTCATTCGCGATTCTTGTGCAGGGCGTCGTTCGCGGGCTGCACTTCGCGCACTCCGTCTGAAAAAAATATCGTAGTCTTCCGAAAATTGCGTGGCCGTTTGCTTTGTTCACTGCTTTGGTATGTTAGTTGTCGTTGGCGGCCGACACCTGCAGACTGCAGGCGCTGCAGGCAGTGAGGTTGTCCCGGCCAGGACCACACGGAGGAGCCGCCGGAGCCGGCCGGAGCGCGGCCAGGACCTCGGCCAGGACGGGACGCTTGCAGAATGTTAATGCGGCCTCGTGGCGGCTGCGGCGGACAGGGCAGGTGCGCCAGGCCCCGGTCCGGAGTCAGGTGGTCTGGTAAGAGTGCAACGGAATTACTCGGAATTACGCACGAGGAAAGTAGTACCTTGAGGGCCCCGCCCAGCCCCGCCCCCCACGACCAACACGTAACGCCGTAACGCACTTTACAGACGACCCCGTTCGCAGTGTATGTCAAAGTTACGTGTTCAAATTTGACCGACTTCGGCCGGCACAAGGGTTATTTATTTTGGCTGTACGAGATCGTTGCTTTTTAAAGGTAAGACTGCCAAAGTTTGAAGTCGCTCCGACGTCATGAACTGACTCAAATCGATTCTTGTCCGTGGCGGCACCGCCGTGTTGGGGGGGGGGGGGGGGGGGGGGTTGCGGAAAAAAACAGTTTTGCCATATCTCAGTTCAAAATTTGAATTTCGAAATGCCTTTTTTTTTGTTCGGCTTGTTTTTTAGTTCTCTACGCGGTGAGTTGAAAAGATTGTTAAAAAATTGAGCGCAAATTGGTCGTCAAAATTTCCTACCGCATGAGCGAATTAAGCCTCTGTAACCCTCGTCCCCGGGACTGGCCCGGAGGCCAGCGGCGCCGGGTCCCGGGCCGGGTCCCGGCAGGTAAGCGCTGTCCGATCTTTGTCCCTAGCTCCTCCCGGCGGAGGGGACAACAATCGGCGTTCGACTACTTTCTTGTCTTTAGCAGCCGCCGGGTATCGATCCCCGGTCCTCCAAACTCCAAAAGACCCTGAGGAAGGCCCGCGCTAGCGCTCTCGCCCGTTGATAACACTCCTGCCAAATTGCCGGCGGTGTTCGCAGGGAGGTTCCCAGGTTCACTGCTCCCCTTCGGGCTCCCTTTGGGTTCCCTTTGGGTTCCCTTTAGCTTCGCTATGCGCTGCGTTTGCTTTAACGACACGGGGCTGCGGGGCTCCGCGGCCAACTCGCCAACTCATCAGCGAGACGCTCTCCTGCTAACGTAATTTTCATTTGCCCCCTTTTTTACCTCCTATTCTCCTGTCCTCTCGGCCCGGCCGGGCGGAGCCCAGCCATCCGCTCCCCCGGGGCAATGAAACTTTACGGCGGCGTATCGACGCCCAACAGACTCAGATTCAGATTCAAACCGGATCAGGGCTCTTCTTCGAGGTCCAGCTGGTGTCGTGGGGACAAGGGAACCAGCAGGAGAGGGGAAGGAGCCATGGCTGTGCCAAGAGGGGACGTTCAGAAACTAGGGGACCGATTTTAGGCCACCTTTTGGCCCCTCCTCTCTATCGTGGCATGGCCAACCTAACCTTCCCATGCAATAAGGATAGGATCGTGACCATAGGCTGCCCCCCCCCCCCCTTCCAATTGGTCACTTGGTTTATGAACGTCCCCCCAAAGCGGTGCGGTGGCCAAGGACTGCCACAGGCCGCCACAGTGCCACAGGCCAAAGCAACTTCTGCAGAGGCTGCTGCTGCTGCTGCTGCTGCTGCTGCTGCTGCTGCTGCTCTTCTCTCGGCTCCTCTCGTCACACTCGCTATGTGGATGTGATGCGGACCCGTTCCGTTTGAATTCTGCCGCTCATGAGGCATCGCGACATCAGCGATGCGCGGCTTCCGGTGCAGGGGCAGGGAGAGGGAGAGAGAGAGAGAGAGAGAGAGAGAGAGAGAGAGAGAGAGAGAGAGAGAGAGAGAGAGAGAGAGAGAGAGAGAGAGAGAGAGAGAGAGAGAGAGAGAGAGAGAGAGAGAGAGAGAGAGAGAGAGAGAGAGAGAGAGAGAGAGAGAGAGAGAGAGAGAGAGAGAGAGAGAGAGAGAGAGAGAGGGCAGAGAGGTGCACGTGTGGGGCCGCTGTGATAACACGGCGGTCGTATTCCTGACACGTGTGTTATTCCCGGTGGGCGGTGTGGCGGTGTGGGCGCTTGCACAGTATAGCGAGAGAGAGAGAGAGAGAGGGGGGGGGGAGGGGGAGTGATGCAGCCGAGATGCAGCGCCACGTCGCGTATCGGCGGGCCAGGCGCGCTAAGGGGCTTTATTTCCCGCCGGACTGCGCCGAAATGGATCATTAATCAACCGCAGGTGCTTTAAGACTTCAGCGAGTCCCACACACACACACACACACACACACACACACACACACACACACACGCACACACATACACAACGTCCTAGCGCGGACAGACCACCAGACAACCGCCGGCCGTCCAGCATCTCTCTCTCTCTCTCTCTCTCTCTCTCTCTCTCTCTCTCTCTCTCTCTCTCTCTCTCTCTCTCTCTCTCTCTCTCTCTCTCTCTCTCTCTCTCTCTCTCTCTCTCTCTCTCTCTCGGTTCCCGCGACCTGTCTCCTCTCCCTCTCCGGCCCCCCTGAAACTTGTGCAAGTCATCCTACATATGCTTCTGGCGTGTCTTTATCATGACGTGTGTTACATGAAGAGGAATGGGAAAGGAGAGAGAGAGTCGGAACACTATCTCTCTCTGTCTCTTCGACGTGTTTAGAACGTTTCCCCTCGCAGATGAAAGGCCTCTTCTGTGTGTGTTTGCGTGCGTGTGCAGTGCACGTGCGTAACTTTCATTTTGTGGCGTCGGTCGTCCGTGGTCGCCCGGCGCTCGCGTGGACTGGACGGTGGGCCATTCATGGAGGTCCATGGGGCCATTGCCGTTTGCTACAAGTGCGTGTGCTCTGCACACTAAATGTAAAAGAGCAAGTTTGTCCCAAATTTTTTGAACATCTTGTGCGCAGCCCAAACAGAGGATAAATTCGTGGGTCGCTGGAAAACAAAAGTGAACTTTTCGGGTGACAAAATTGTCTTCGATTTGGGATGCGCACAAAATATGACGAAAATTTGGACGAAATTGTTCCTCTGACATTGGTCTGTGCTCTGTGGCCTTGTCTGTGGCGGGGAGCTAGTCGGGACCCCCGGGTATCGGTGCCCTGCCTACGCCCCACGCCCCACGCCCCACACCCCACGCCCTCGGCCGCGGCACGATCCGAACTGTTGCCGATGCGGTGCCTGGAAATACTGGCTCCAGGCGCTCGGGGGCGCTCGCCTTCGTAGCTTTATTCCGGCGATGGAATTAATTACTTTAGGGCCGGCAATAAATATTGATTGATCGCCGATGCGACGATGATGATGTTTGTGATGACCCCGGGGCCGCGGGGCGCCGCACGACGCTGCGGCCGGGCAGCCCAGAGGAGTAAACCCCGGCGAGGCCGCGCTGCTCTCCGGAAGTAGGGGAGGGGAGGGGAGGGGAGAGGAGGGGAGAGGAGGGGAGAGGAGGGAAGGGGAGAGGAAGGGAGGGGAGAGGAGGGGAGAGCCGCCCGAGCCGGGAAGGTTTTATTTCGTTGATCCGCGGACATCACATCGCATCACGGCGTGTCGTCAAACCGCGCCCAAGTGCTCGGCTCTCGGCTCGCTGGTGTGGCAGCATATATATATATACCGCCGCGCCTTACATCCAGGTCACGTGACACGCGCGGCGCACTTTGAGCCGAGCCCGCCAAGCAGTCGAATCGTTAAAAGATTCAAGACGAAACGTGAACTAAGCGTTCGCATTCCGCATCTGCGGCTCACCCCCACCCCCACCAGCCGCCGGCCCTGGCCGCCCTGGCGCCCCTGCTGCAGCTGCACTCGGCCGCCGCGTTTGGCAAACAAAGTCGCGGCAACTTGGGCTTGTTGTTAATCCTGTTTGTGCTCGGGATTTATATATATATATCGTGTACCAGTTACAGCAGGCGGACGGACGGAGGCGGCACGAGTGCTATCCAAATAGCTGTGCTGTCATAGCAGCGGCAGGCTGTGCCGAAAGGGCGACGTGGACGGTGTAGCAGCGGTGGGGTGGGGAGGGGGGAATCAATCATTTCCTGCAGCACGCGCCTGGTGAGTTGTGTGGAGAGCGTTTGGACTGCAAACACACACACGCACACACACGCACACACACACACACACACACACACACACGCACACACACGCACACACACACACACACACACACACACACACACACACACACACACACACACACACACACACACACACACACACACGGTGTGTTCAGCGAGTGGCGGACCCCGCACAAGGCCCAGGGTTCCGTGCCGCCGCGCCCTGGAGAGGAGGAGGAGGGCCGGCTGAAGGGATGAAACTTGGAGTGCCGGTGGCGGGAAGGGGTGCAGGGCGGAAGTTTGCTACCAGGATGCGCCACTAGCTGCAGCGGGCTGGGCTCTGGGGCTCCGGGCGCCAGCGGCAGCGGCACCAGATGGGCTGCTGGGCTGGCCTATCAATATCCAACCGAAAATATGGAGCACATCTCTCTCTCTCTCTCTCTCTCTCTCTCTCTCTCTCTCTCTCTCTCTCTCTCTCTCTCTCTCTCTCTCTCTCTCTCTCTCTCTCTCTCTCTCTCTCTCTCTCTCTCTCTCTCTCTCTCTCTCTCTCTCTCTCTCTCTCTCTCTCTCTCTCTCTCTCTCTCTCGGCAAATCTGCGCGGGCAGGCGCCAATAGCCCCGCCGGCGCCAGGCGCTGCGCGGCGCGAAGTTTAATGTCGTCGATTACCGCGAGAGGCGACCAGAGAGCAGGCCCTGCCAGGCCCTGCCAGGCTAGAGCAGGCAGGCGACCACGACCCCCCCGGCCCCGGCCTCGGCCCCCGGCCGGGATCAGCGCGAAGAGCTATGGGATCGGATGGTCCGGCGGAGCCCGCCGCCCCGCCCACGGCAGCTATCCGTTACCCGCGGGGGGCTTAAATGCAGTCCCGCGGGGCCGTCCACAAATGAGGCGCCGCGCCGGCAGTTTGTTGACTGGGGGTGTTCATAACAGATGCCAGTCGGTCATCAGTTACTTACGTGTTGGTGTGCATGTGCTGGATGGAAAATATGTAGGCGTGAGAAAAACACGGAGAAAAAATATCAGTTGATCCAACTCAAATTTCAGACAACCAACCTGATCAGTAGCCGCAACTTACAATATTTGTTCTCTCAAGGAAATGTTAGTTGAACCAACTAACGCTTGTCATCCTGCTTGTCTGAGATTTGAGTTGGATCAACTGATCTCTTTGCTCCGTGAAACCAAAAAATTGACCAAAACCAAAAGTAGTTTTCGTGCTGCGCTGCCTTTTTATGACCCTGCCAAGTGTTCGTTTTTCTACTCCCTATGTGAGTTTTCTGTGCTCGAATGCCGGTTCGAGAGCGCGTGGCGTTCTTCTCCCTGCCGGCCTGGTTCTCTCGGCTCGGCGCGGTGCTGCAGGGTAGTGGACCCGGTGGACCGGAGGACCCCGCGCCCCCCCCCCCCCCCCAATCCCCGTCCTGCACGCGGAGTATGACGACGCTGTAAATCTACACGGCTCGGCTCGGGCCGGGCCTTGCATTGTAATGAGTGCACTGAGGATGCTGGGTGCATCAGGGCAGTGCTGCCGCTGCTGCTGATGCTGCCGCTGCCGCTGCTGCTGCTGCTGCTGTTGCTGCTGCTGATGCTGTCCGTCCCGGGGGACATCTTGAGTGCGCTCGGCTCCGCTCCGCGCGTGGCGTGGCGGGGTGTGGCAGGATCCACCCCTGTGCCTGTGGGCCTGTGCACGGCCTGTGCACGGCCTGCAGCCCCGGCTCCGGCTCCTGGTTGGCTATCCATCCCCGTGGTGGTGGTCGCCACCGCGTTTATAGCGGTCCATCAAAAAGTTTCCGGCATGTTTATATGCCACATGGGCTACCTTCTCTCCCTTTCGCCCCCCCCCCCTCCTTCTCCCCCCCCCCCTCTCTCTCTCCCTCTCTCGCACCTATACACCTTACTCTCTCACTCACTCCCATGCCGTGGTCAGATACCCTCTCCGCCATGATGCAGCACCGGTGATTTCTCTCCCAAATGACGCTCACTTCTTGGCACTTCTTGGGTCACTAATTATTTAGTGCAGCCAAAAGAATGCGTCACACCCACCGGAGCGACGAGCTGGTTACTTCCAAGTACATATTCGTATCAGGCAACTTCCTTGCCAGATTCTGTTTTTTTTTTTTTTTTTTTTTTTGTTGCGACGCCATCAAAATAGGGAATCCAACCTGAACACAGCTGAGGTATTTGAACGCAGTATTCGAACCCAGGCTGCTGTTCTAGTTGAGCCGTTTGTCGCCATTAGCGCCGCATAACGACTCCCAGGCGCGTTAATGGCATTGTGAGTCCCGTTGCTGCTCGAGGCTCCGCCGGCTCCGCTGGGCCCCGCTGCTCCGGAGGCCGGAGGCCGGAGGCCGGAGGCCGGCCGCGTGCTGTTTAATCCCCATAAATTAAAGTTTCATATTTCTATCAGGGCGCTCATCTTGGCCCCGCCCGGCCGCCGCCCGGTACGGCCGTAGTGTATGCCGCCGCGCCGCCAGGCAGAGGCCGTGCCGCAGCCTGCAGCCCGCAGCCACAACGGGTGGGACGAGGACAGACTGCCGGACCGATCCGCTATGCATCGTCGGTATTGCTGTGTGAACCCTTGCGAAACCTGCTGCAGCAGCAGCGTGCGTGCAAACAACTCTTTGAAGCGCGCAGTCCAACAGATTCGGTGTTTGAGTCCGGACACTGGACCTGGACACACCGCGCCCCCAGCCCAGCTCAGGCGCAGACCGACTCAGAAGCGCCTGGTGGGTAGGCAAACGCGGCCTCTCAGCACACGTGTGTCGTGCGGGCTGGCCTGCCCTGCCAGGCGCTCCGCTTGGTCGTTAGTCGCTTCTATGGACATGCAAGGGTGCACGGCGCTTGGCTGCTACTAACCCCCCCCCCCCCCCCCCCTACATTTTCATTCCTTTTATCTGTTTCCGTGCCGTTCTCTTTTCACCTGCTGTCTATTATCATCAGCTGTAAGAATGACCCTGGTCGTTGCCCCACATTTGCCGCTTCTCCACTCATATGTGTGTGCGTGTGCGTGTGTGCGTTTGTGCGCACGCGGTCCTTCATTAAATTTACCCGCCCCTGTAATGAGGGGGGACCACACGCTGCCTAATGACAGACATGGCCACTTTCGCCATTACCGACGCGTCATAATTTTCGCGCCGCCCGTTTTGTGTTTGTCGTTTTCTCTCTTTCTTTCTTTCTTTCTTTCTTTCTTTCTTTCTTTCTTTCTTTCTTTCTTTCTTTTCTTTTCTTTTCATTGCGTCTCCCTGCTGCTTCTTCTCCGGCGGCGTAGCACCAGAAATACGGGTTCGAATACCGACCGCGTGCGCGAGCTTTCCGAAGCAATGGGCTGGGGCCGGCTAGGTTATAGGTGAGCCTTAACGACTCCGGCCAGCAATGACCTAACCATACCGTGTTGTTGAATGCTCTGCTGCTGCTGCTGCTGCTGCTGCTGCTGCTGCTGCTGCTGCTGCTGCTGCTGCTGCTGCTGCTGCTGCTGCTGCTGCTGCTGCTGCTGCTGCTGCTGCTGCTGACTGATTCCGTCAGCCGGTCGTTAGAACGTCCTCCGGTAGGGAGCCAGCGGAGCCAGGCGGGTCTGGTCTGTCCGAGTGGTACTGCAACCTGCATCCGGTCCACAAAGCGGTGCCGTTGCCCCTCGGGGCTGCTGCCGCCGCCGCTGCTGCTGCTGCCGCTGCTGCAGTTGCTGCTGCCGGCGCCCACACAGTCCCTCAGTCCTCGCCTCTGCACTCCTCCGTCCTTTCCAGAGCTAAGCTTCTCCTCTCCCCGCCGGTGCTGCTCTCTGGCGGTGACGCGCGGCACTTACCGCGGCACTTACCGCGGCCCGTACAGTAACGGCATGTAGCAGCCAAAAGAAAGATAGAAATACAAATGCTGCATTCTGATTGTAAAGTTTGGGGGAGGGGGGAGTCACTCGCGCCGCACATCGTGTCCGCTACCCCGGATGGCAACATGGAAGCCGTACGCTGCAGCGGCCGCAGCGCCCACACCGCGCACGCGTCGCTGTCAGTCACATCATGGGGTGGCCAGCACAGCCCAGCCCGGCCAGCAACAACAACACCCTGTTTTATGAGTCACCCACATAAATTTGTTGAGGGAGGGGTGGAGGCCTCAGGCACGGACGCGAGGGGGTGGTTCTTCTGACAAAGGGATGGAGGGAGTGTCAGCACTGTGTCAGCCCGCCGGGCCGGGCTGAGTCACGCCAGTGCACGCCATGAGGCGCCATGAGGGGAGGGTTGGGCTGCTTCCTGGCAGGTTCGGTGGCTTGCGGTTCCTGACCCACCGCAATATTGGCGCCACGGCAGCTCCGCCCTCCACCGGCCGGCCACCGCTCTCCGTGGAGGTAATCAGACTGTACTCACCGCTGTTGTTGTGGGCGAGCAGAAAAGCAGGATCTGGACACGACAGCGGCCTATGCTCGGTCTGCCTTCCAGAATGGATCCGCAAGCTTGGGCGCTAGGGGTGTGCGAGTGTTCGAAATCCCGAACGAACTCGAACCGAACAAAGGGTGGTGATCGGTTCGGTTCGAAGTTTTGTTCGAAAATAAAATCGCCCGCTCGCACAGCCCTGTTTGGCGCTGTAGGGGGGGGGGGGGGGGTACGAGCGGTGGATGGACTGATGTACTGGATGGGTTGACACTGGCGGGCAGGGCGTTACTCTTAAGGACGGGGCGGCCTCCCGGCCTCCCCCGTTATACTCTTTACTCACAGACGCAGACTCTATCCTATCCCCCCGGCATCGCCATTCCATTCATCTTTGGCCGATGCCAAAAGGCGCCAAAATGCGTGCGGCGGGAGGGGGGGGGGGATGACGGGAAGGGGCTGCCGCCGTCCTCGGCGGGAGGGGTTCGGGACGGCCCCCCTTACTGACCCGGTGGTTTTTCCCGGACGAATTATGAGGGTCGGCGCTTCCGCGCCGCGGCAGGGCAGGGCTGGCAGGGCTGGCAGGGCTGGCAGGGCTGGCAGGGCTGGCAGGGCGCACGACGGGGGAGACGGCGGCGCCGACACGACGGCGACGCCTAGGTTGTCGCCTTGCTGCCATTCCGGAGGGGAAGGCAACTTTGGCCATTCTCTTGTCTCGCGATATGGCGGCAGAGCGGGGGCAGTGGGGCCCGTCAGGCCGGGGGCGGCCGGGGGCGGCCGGGGGCGGCGCTATGGGGCAGGCAGCACCGCTTTCCCTGAGTGATTCACAACATAACGCACGCACGCACGCACACGCATACACACACACGCCGCCCGTTGCGGTGGCTTGCTGCTGGCGTGCATACTTCCAAGATCATGATTCAGCGACCCGCGTTGAAGCGCGGAGCGGCGGGCGGCCCTTCCATGAGACCACGTCATTTTCTTTGTCTCGTGATCAAAGTCCTCTTCCTCTCCCCGCCCCCCTCTCACCCCTATCTCTCGCTTGCAGCGGTGTCGGTTTCGTTAACGAAGACTGATATCTGAGCCACGCGCCGTGCCGGTGCCGAGCACATGGCGCTCCGTGCCGCCGCTGCTCTCTCTGGCGCACCGCGCTCTCCATGTGCGCGAACGCGGCCAACGCAAATACTGGGCGAATAATTCATCACCGCGTGCCGCCGGCCGCCGACCCGTCCATTAGCAGCGCGGTGCGGCGGTGTCGTGGCGCTCCGGGCCGGGCCGGGGCCAGGCCGGGCACTGCACCGCGCTACGCACGACCTTCAATAATGGGCCCGATGAATGCATTCACGCGCTGTCGAATGCAGAGAGGTGCCACGACGACTGGGGGCCGCAAACCCTGCTAAGGGTGTTGGGAACCCCCTCACCCCCACCCCAACAAAAACAACAACAAAATGGTCATTGAACAGAGTACTCGGAAGGAGTCCAAAACGGAAGTAAGAAGGGGGGTGCGAGAAATGGAACCCCGCAACACTTGAAATATCAGTGCTTGATTTTTGGCGAAAACACGCGAGTTCTTCATTTCCGCAGCGTTTTTCAACATCTTTACGACTTTCTACTTCCGTTTCCGGCTTCTCCGGAGTACTCTGTTGCAGAGGACAACACTGGCCTGCTTGGGTCTAGGCCTGTCAGCGGGGGTGCCGCCAGGGCTGCGTCCATGCTGCAGCAGCCGGTGCCCACTCCATGTCACCGTCACCTGTATCTCCTTTGGTCTGTGATATGAGGCTCGCAGTGTCGTGGGCAAGGGGAGGAAAGCGATTGAGAAGAGCGGGGGGGGGGGGGGTCTTCTGGTCCGCGATGCTCTCTGTCCTCGCTTCATCAGCCATTCCTGCTGATACGGCGGCCTCCCCGGATGGTCCCCGGCGGTGCCAACGGACACCGTGCTCCTGCCCCTGCTCCCCCTGCGGCCTCCCTCATCGGCCTCCCCCGCCCCCACACCCGCCCGGCCGGACCCCATCAACCCCTGTGGGCCTGTGTGCCTGGCTGGGCCGGGCTGGGCCGGGTCCTGGGGCGGCCGCCAGCGCCGCCACTCCTACTCCTACCGGACCCCTCATCGTAAAAATCTGAATTCTCATATTTCTGCCTGGGCGAGATTTGACCGGCTGCAGGGAGGGGGCCGGGGCCGGGCCGCCGGCCCGGGAATAATCGGATTTTTATTTATGCCTTGCGGGATATTCGCCCCCACTCTTACCCGCTGAAGTGAGGATCCGAGGCGATCGCCGGCTGCAGCAGCAGCAGCAGCAGCAGCAGGCAGCAGCAGCAGCAGCAGCAGCAGCAGCAGGGGGTGACCCCAAGCAGATACCGTGCAAGGCTGTGCCGTTGGCCGAGGATTCCGAAAATAGAGTTATACTTTGGAGATTTAAACTTTGAAGACCGCACTGCATGTGCACTGTGATCTTTCCCCCGTGCTTGGCTGTGTGCATGTGCGGTGCATGTGTGTCTGGCCGTGTGCGTGTCGTGGGCCTGAGCCCGGCCTGGACGCGCCGGCATGCGGACTAAACGCACACTCACTCTGTATGCTGTTCCAGAGCGCACACAGTGCTCTGCCATGGCTCTGCCCCCAACCCCAGCCAGCAGCGGCAGGAGAGGAATTCAAATTTAATTTCGCTGCGGTTCATTAAGAAAATTCCAGTGTAGCCCGCCGTCGGTGGTCGGCGGGGCGGGGCAGGGCGGGGGCGGGTGCGGGCTGGCCAGGGCCTGCGGCTGCCTGCGGCTCCCCGGCCTCGCTCTCACGGACACAGACGGGCGCGGACGCTCATACGTGAAACCACGACCCTCCCGATGAGTGCGAATACCACGCTGCGCAGCTACTCGCACCGCGCCGCACCGCGCCGCACCGCCGACAGATGTCCGTCCGTTGCTCCCGCTGCCCTTTACCTTTTACGGCCGCGTGTCCGAAGCGGACGCGAGAGCGGACGGGGCAGTCAGGGCTTGGCAGGGCACGGCAGGGCACGGCAGGGCACGGCAGGGCACGGCAGGGCACGGCAGGGCACGGCAGGGCACGGCTGGGCACGGCAGGGCACGGCAGGGCACGGCAGGGCACGGCTGGGCACGGCTGGGCACGGCAGGGCACGGCAGGGCACGGCAGGGCACGGCAGGGCACGGCTGGGCACGGCAGGGCACGGCAGGGCACGGCAGGGCACGGCAGGGCACGGCTGGGCACGGCTGGGCACGGCAGGGCACGGCAGGGCACGGCAGGGCACGGCAGGGCATGGCACGGCAGGGCACGGCAGGGCACGGCAGGGCACGGCAGGGCACGGCAGGGCACGGCAGGGCACGGCTGGGCACGGCTGGGCACGGCAGGGCACGGCAGGGCACGGCAGGGCACGGCAGGGCACGGCTGGGCACGGCAGGGCACGGCAGGGCACGGCAGGGCACGGCAGGGCACGGCTGGGCACGGCAGGGCACGGCAGGGCACGGCAGGGCACGGCAGGGCACGGCAGGGCACGGCTGGGCACGGCAGGGCACGGCAGGGCACGGCAGGGCACGGCAGGGCACGGCAGGGCACGGCAGGGCACGGCAGGGCACGGCAGGGCACGGCAGGGCACGGCAGGGCACGGCAGGGCACGGCAGGGCACGGCTGGGCACGGCTGGGCACGGCAGGGCACGGCAGGGCACGGCAGGGCACGGCAGGGCACGGCAGGGCACGGCAGGGCACGGCTGGGCACGGCTGGGCACGGCAGGGCACGGCAGGGCACGGCAGGGCACGGCAGGGCACGGCAGGGCACGGCAGGGCACGGCAGGGCACGGCAGGGCACGGCAGGGCACGGCAGGCCACGGCAGGGCACGGCAGGGCACGGCAGGGCACGGCAGGGCACGGCAGGGCGGGCGGAGAGGAGAAGGACCTCAAGCAATAAACGGGACAACTGCGGACTTTGGGTGTCATGTCAAACGACATCGCACTCCCCGCTCGTGAAATTAATGCGACATACATCGACCGGGTCGATTTCCGAACGCGGGAGGGTAGGCTGGGGTGGGGGACGGAGTGGGATGGGGTGGGATGCGGAGCGTGCAGCCGGCCGCGAGCCGTCGGCAGGTACGTCATCGGCAGCACTGCGGCGGGGGCGGCGGCCGGCGGCTGGCGGGGAGGTCGAGGTCAGGGTGAAGTGAAGTGGAGGCCGCCGTCGTGGGGAGGCGGGGCGGCGCCGGCGGCGGACAGCTCCCGGAGGTGGCCGTCAATCAAACGTCCCCTTTCTTCGCAATCAGTCTCGGCCACACCAGCGGACGACACTGTGGGGTCCTGGGCGGGGTCTGGTGCCAGGGCCCCGGCCCTCCACGCTCCACGACATCACGCAAGCGTTCCGCTCCAGTCTGTCCCGGCCCGGCCCGAGCACAGTGCCCTGCCATGGCCCTGCCCAGTGCCGGTGCGGCCCTCGACTCTGACTCTGTCTGTGACTGTACACCCCCGTGAGCGCCTCCCCCCCCCCCCGCCCCCTTACATTCCTCCCTTCAAACCCTCTCCTTGACGATTGGGACTCCAGCCGAGTGGAGATTATTTCGTCATAAACTCCAGTGGCTGTTGGCCTCTGCGCTCTCCCCCAGCCCCTCGCGGTCTGCAGTCGCCTGCAACGGCCATATCGCCGCAACCAGTATATCGTACACTGTTATTGGCGTAGAAAAGTTTTGAGACGGCTGGCGGCAGCCCCCGCCCGCCCCCTCTGCCCGCCCCCCGCCCGCCCGCCGGCGCGATGACACTTGTCCGCCGCGGGAGGGGGGCAGGAGAATGCTCAGGGGCTGAACCGAGAAGGCCCAGCCTGGACACTAAAGTAAAGTAACCCCTGCTCCTGCTGCTCTGCTTCTCGCCACAAATCCCCTTCCTTCTTCACTGCTCGAGACCCGCACGGTCAAAGGGGGCCTAGCTGGGCCTAGCCGGGCCTAGCCGGGCCTAACCACCCAGGGCTGCCCTGGGCCCTGCCGCCCGGCCGGGACCGGGGCTCTCTTCAACAGGACCGATGATGTCTGTCTGCCTGGGGAGGGCCTTAAGGATTACGACGCGAGGGAAGGCGGAACCCCCCCCCCCCCTGTGGGTCCATTCACTTTTACTCCACTCCCCCCCCCTCACCCCCCCCTCTCTCTCTCCCCCTCATTCTCTCTCCCTCCACGCGTCTCTTTCTTGTGCTTGCGGTAGCCCGCCGCGGCGCCAGGCGCCACCGCACCGCAGATGTCGGCAGTTGCACAGAGTTTGCCGGCGCCACACGACGGTGTTCGAGAGAGAGAGAGAGAGAGAGAGAGAGAGAGAGAGAGAGAGAGAGAGAGAGAGAGAGAGAGAGAGAGAGAGAGAGAGAGAGAGAGAGAGAGAGAGAGAGAGAGAGAGAGAGGGGGGGGAGAGATGAAGAGGCGCCTTGCAAAGAAAGGGGGAGGGGGGGCTGGCATTGCGGCGTACCACCATTCATTCAAAGCGGCCCGCATCAGGATTAGGAGTCGCCCCCGGCCGCAGGGCCGCCGTCTGTCCCTGTCGCCGGCCCGGAGCCTAGAGCCCGGAGCCCGGAGCCCGGAGCCCGGAGCCCAGAGCCCGGAGCCCAGAGCCCGGAGCCCAGAGCCCGGAGCCCAGAGCCCAGAGCCCGGAGCCCGGAGCCCGGGCAGTGGCAGTGGCAGGGGCAGGGCCATGACAGTGGACGCTGTGTAAGCAGGGCCGCAGGGCCGCACTCTCGTTTCCTTTGCCATTCATTCAGATTCATTAGATCACAACACAATTTGAATCTCCGTCGTAAATCTCCTTTCCTTTCGCTTCGAGTTTGGTTGTGAACGTGAATAATCTTACTGGCTGAGTACCTCGGCGGGTACCCCCGTGTTCTTGTTGGAGCTGTGCTGCACCAGCGCGACACGGAGATGAACGTGTTGGAAAAGGTTGATGGTTACGTATGAGAAATGTGCTCTTAGATTTCTCCGATTGGATTGGCTGGCATCGCCCAAAGGGGCAGACGGGGGCGGCGCGCGGGGGCGGCGCTGGTGGGGTGGCCGCCGCCGCCGTCTGCCCCCAGGGTCCCACAGGCGCGGTGTTCTTTTCACTCTGAAGGAGAAGCGAAATCGGCGAGACAGACAGCAAACGAGGCGAGAAATAAAAAGTTTCTGTCCAAACAGGGAAGCCGCAACATAAATAGACGCTCGGTGGCATGGCGGCGGCACGGCTGTGTTTTCGCTGCTCTCTGTTTTCGCTTTGTTGCTGTTTTTCTTCTCTTGGAGTAACGTCCCACTCTCAGGCTGCCGGGGACGATGGTTTGCTGCTGGTGAGTGAAGGGGAAGAAAGGACCGGTATTTGAACCCGCGTTCGTTGTGTGCCTGTTGCAGGAGGGGCTGGAGGCGCGCGTGTCCGAGCTGGAGTGTCTGCTGGAGGCGGAGCGGCGGTGCTGCGCCCGGGAGCGGTCGGCCGTGCAGCGGCTCCAGAGGCAGCTCTCCAAGGTGAGTGAGGGCACCTACTGAGCGGCGGTGCTGCGCCCGGGAGCGGTCGGCCGTGCAGCGGCTCCAGAGGCAGCTCTCCAAGGTGAGTGAGGGCACCTACTGAGCGGCGGTGCTGCGCCCGGGAGCGGTCGGCCGTGCAGCGGCTCCAGAGGCAGCTCTCCAAGGTGAGTGAGGGCACCGGAGGGCACCTACTGAGCGGCGGTGCTGCGCCCGGGAGCGGTCGGCCGTGCAGCGGCTCCAGAGGCAGCTCTCCAAGGTGAGTGAGGGCACCTACTGAGCGGCGGTGCTGCGCCCGGGAGCGGTCGGCCGTGCAGCGGCTCCAGAGGCAGCTCTCCAAGGTGAGTGAGGGCACCCTACTGAGCGGCGGTGCTGCGCCCGGGAGCGGGTCGGGAGCGGTCGGCCGTGCAGCGGCTCCAGAGGCAGCTCTCCAAGGTGAGTGAGGGCACCTACTGAGCGGCGGTGCTGCGCCCGGGAGCGGTCGGCCGTGCAGCGGCTCCAGAGGCAGCTCTCCAAGGTGAGTGAGGGCACCTACTGAGCGGCGGTGCTGCGCCCGGGAGCGGTCGGCCGTGCAGCGGCTCCAGAGGCAGCTCTCCAAGGTGAGTGAGGGCACCTACTGAGCGGCGGTGCTGCGCCCGGGAGCGGTCGGCCGTGCAGCGGCTCCAGAGGCAGCTCTCCAAGGTGAGTGAGGGCACCTACTGAGCGGCGGTGCTGCGCCCGGGAGCGGTCGGCCGTGCAGCGGCTCCAGAGGCAGCTCTCCAAGGTGAGTGAGGGCACCTACTGAGCGGCGGTGCTGCGCCCGGGAGCGGTCGGCCGTGCAGCGGCGCTCCAGAGGCAGCTCTCCAAGGTGAGTGAGGGCACCTACTGAGCGGCAAGGTGAGTGAGGGCACCTACTGCTGCGCCCGGGAGCGGCGGCCGTGCAGCAGAGGCAGCAAGGTGAGTGAGGGCACCTACTGAGGCAGCTCTCCAAGGTGAGTGAGGGCACCTACTGAGCGGCCGTGCAGCGGCTCCAGAGGCAGCTCTCCAAGGTGAGTGAGGGCACCTACTGAGCGGCTGCGCCCGGCCGTGCAGCGGCTCCAGAGGCAGCTCTCCAAGGTGAGTGAGGGCACCTACTGAGCGGCGGCGGTGCTGCGCCCGGGAGCGGTCGGCCGTGCAGCGGCTCCAGAGGCAGCTCTCCAAGGTGAGTGAGGGCACCTACTGAGCGGCGGTGCTGCGCCGCTGCGCCCCGGGAGCGGTCGGCCGTGCAGCGGCTCCAGAGGCAGCTCTCCAAGGTGAGTGAGGGCACCTACTGAGCGGCGGTGCTGCGCCCGGGAGCGGTCGGCCGTGCAGCGGCTCCAGAGGCAGCTCTCCAAGGTGAGTGAGGGCACCTACTGAGCGGCGGTGCTGCGCCCGGGAGCGGTCGGCCGTGCAGCGGCTCCAGAGGCAGCTCTCCAAGGTGAGTGAGGGCACCTACTGAGCGGCGGTGCTGCGCCCGGGAGCGGTCGGCCGTGCAGCGGCTCCAGAGGCAGCTCTCCAAGGTGAGTGAGGGCACCTACTGAGCGGCGGTGCTGCGCCCGGGAGCGGTCGGCCGTGCAGCGGCTCCAGAGGCAGCTCTCCAAGGTGAGTGAGGGCACCTACTGAGCGGCGGTGCTGCGCCCGGGAGCGGTCGGCCGTGCAGCGGCTCCAGAGGCAGCTCTCCAAGGTGAGTGAGGGCACCTACTGAGCGGCGGTGCTGCGCCCGGGAGCGGTCGGCCGTGCAGCGGCTCCAGAGGCAGCTCTCCAAGGTGAGTGAGGGCACCTACTGAGCGGCGGTGCTGCGCCCGGGAGCGGTCGGCCGTGCAGCGGCTCCAGAGGCAGCTCTCCAAGGTGAGTGAGGGCACCTACTGAGCGGCGGTGCTGCGCCCGGGAGCGGTCGGCCGTGCAGCGGCTCCAGAGGCAGCTCTCCAAGGTGAGTGAGGGCACCTACTGAGCGGCGGTGCTGCGCCCGGGAGCGGTCGGCCGTGCAGCGGCTCCAGAGGCAGCTCTCCAAGGTGAGTGAGGGCACCTACTGAGCGGCGGTGCTGCGCCCGGGAGCGGTCGGCCGTGCAGCGGCTCCAGAGGCAGCTCTCCAAGGTGAGTGAGGGCACCTACTGAGCGGCGGTGCTGCGCCCGGGAGCGGTCGGCCGTGCAGCGGCTCCAGAGGCAGCTCTCCAAGGTGAGTGAGGGCACCTACTGAGCGGCGGTGCTGCGCCCGGGAGCGGTCGGCCGTGCAGCGGCTCCAGAGGCAGCTCTCCAAGGTGAGTGAGGGCACCTACTGAGCGGCGGTGCTGCGCCCGGGAGCGGCGCTCCAGAGGCAGCTCTCCAAGGTGAGTGAGGGCACCTACTGAGCGGCGTGCAGCGGCCAGAGGCAGCTCTCCAAGGTGAGTGAGGGCACCTACTGAGCGGCGGTGCTGCGCCCGGGAGCGGTCGGCCGTGCAGCGGCTCCAGAGGCAGCTCTCCAAGGTGAGTGAGGGCACCTACTGAGCGGCGGTGCTGCGCCCGGGAGCGGCGGCCGTGCAGCGGCTCCAGAGGCAGCTCTCCAAGGTGAGTGAGGGCACCTACTGAGCGGCCGTGCAGCGGCTCCAGAGGCAGCTCTCCAAGGTGAGTGAGCGGCTCTCCAAGGTGAGTGGCTGAGCGGCGGTGCTGGTGCAGCGGCTCCAGAGGCAGCTCTCCAAGGTGAGTGAGGGCACCTACTGAGCGGCGGTGCTGCGCCCGGGAGCGGTCGGCCGTGCAGCGGCTCCAGAGGCAGCTCTCCAAGGTGAGTGAGGGCACCTACTGAGCGGCGGTGCAGCGGCTCCAGAGGCAGCTCTCCAAGGTGAGTGAGGGCACCTACTGAGCGGCGGTGCTGCGCCCGGGAGCGGTCGGCCGTGCAGCGGCTCCAGAGGCAGCTCTCCAAGGTGAGTGAGGGCACCTACTGAGCGGCGGTGCTGCGCCCGGGAGCGGTCGGCCGTGCAGCGGCTCCAGAGGCAGCTCTCCAAGGTGAGTGAGGGCACCTACTGAGCGGCGGTGCTGCGCCCGGGAGCGGTCGGCCGTGCAGCGGCTCCAGAGGCAGCTCTCCAAGGTGAGTGAGGGCCGGAGGGCACCTACTGAGCGGCGGTGCTGCGCCCGGGAGCGGTCGGCCGTGCAGCGGCTCCAGAGGCAGCTCTCCAAGGTGAGTGAGGGCACCTACTGAGCGGCGGTGCTGCGCCCGGGAGCGGTCGGCCGTGCAGCGGCTCCAGAGGCAGCTCTCCAAGGTGAGTGAGGGCACCTACTGAGCGGCGGTGCTGCGCCCGGGAGCGGTCGGCCGTGCAGCGGCTCCAGAGGCAGCTCTCCAAGGTGAGTGAGGGCACCGGAGGGCACCTACTGAGCGGCGGTGCTGCGCCCGGGAGCGGTCGGCCGTGCAGCGGCTCCAGAGGCAGCTCTCCAAGGTGAGTGAGGGCACCTACTGAGCGGCGGTGCTGCGCCCGGGAGCGGTCGGCCGTGCAGCGGCTCCAGAGGCAGCTCTCCAAGGTGAGTGAGGGCACCTACTGAGCGGCGGTGCTGCGCCCGGGAGCGGTCGGCCGTGCAGCGGCTCCAGAGGCAGCTCTCCAAGGTGAGTGAGGGCACCTACTGAGCGGCGGTGCTGCGCCCGGGAGCGGTCGGCCGTGCAGCGGCTCCAGAGGCAGCTCTCCAAGGTGAGTGAGGGCACCTACTGAGCGGCGGTGCTGCGCCCGGGAGCGGTCGGCCGTGCAGCGGCTCCAGAGGCAGCTCTCCAAGGTGAGTGAGGGCACCGGAGGGCACCTACTGAGCGGCGGTGCTGCGCCCGGGAGCGGTCGGCCGTGCAGCGGCTCCAGAGGCAGCTCTCCAAGGTGAGTGAGGGCACCTACTGAGCGGCTGGGCTGGCTGGGCTCGCTGCCTGGCTGCCTCGCTCCGAGCCAAGGCAGCGCAGCCAGCGCAGCGCGCCGTGGAGGTAGGCAGCGCGGGCTGGGGCCGCGCGCTCCGGTCGAGATGTCTGCCTACCTGCCGGGGGGTCTGGTCCCCGTTCGGCCCGGACTGGTCCCCGGTCCGTGGAGCGTTGTTCTCTTCTCATCCTCATCACACACGCCGCGGGGAGGCAGCCTATTGGGGCGGCCCCTGGCCACGGCTCACGGCACACTGTTCCTCGCTGCCCGGCTGCCGCCCGTTGTCATAATGTCAGCCGCCGTCCTGGAGGCCCTGGAGGCCCTGGAGCGCCCTGGAGGCCGTTATTGAGGCAGCGGCTGTAAGGCCCACCGACATCGGCCGATAATTGCCCTCAAATTAAATGGGGGCTGCGGCATCTGGGGGCGTTTGCAGTCCGCGGCGCGCCGTGCGGGGCCCGCCGGGACTGCAAGGGCGGAAATGACCCCGCCAGCCCCTCACAGACAGCGAGACAACCCCCGGGCCAGCGCTCTCTCTCTGTCTCTCTGTCTCTCTGTCTCTGTCTCTCTCTCTCTATCTCTCTCTCTCTGTCTCTCCCCCCCCCCCCTTTCCTTCTGTATTCCTTTATTTTGCATTGAAATTACATCCTTTAACATAATTTATTCGATGGGGCGGAAAATGTCTCACTTTTAAGCCCCCCGATCCCAGAACGATGGCAGTTATTGTAGGGAAGTGGGTGATGTGATAGGGATGGAGGGGTAGGTCGGTTTGGCTGGGAATGGGTTACCACAGCGGTTGTATTTTCAGCACTAAAAGATACGCATCCTTTGGAGACAAATTGATTTGCCATCCTATTGTATCGGAGCACTTTATGTTTGCGCCTCAAGACGCTTTGCCAGGAAATGAAAGCCCAGCAGCAGGGGTAAATGGCGACTCCGGAAATTAATGTGAAAGAAAAGAAAAAAACACATTCAATTAAGGCGAGTCTTCCCATCGGCTTGCTGATATTTCTTCAAAAAAGAAAAATATATGTGTAAACGAGGACACTGCACAATACTTATGGAACGAATTTGGTTGGTGATTTTGATCAAATTCCGTAAGTGTGCTGTCTAATGGGTGGCAGTAAGTGCCAAGGTGTTTATCAATATGGTGGCCCCTTCCTTTCTTATCACAATAAGACAATTTAAAAAATCTTTCCCCGCGCCCCTTTGTCTCGAGCTCATTCTGATTTTTTTCCTCGAATTTCTTAACTTTAGGGGTTTACTTTTAATCGCCCAGCTGCAGATTTTATGATTCTGCATTTCTACCCCTCCCTCTTCCTCTTTGTATATTGGCGCATCAAACTTATGTCAATGTGACGACATAAAACTATGAAAACTTTAACCTTTCACGCGAGAGAAGTTGCGCGGCCGCCTCAGATTTAATAACCTAGCGGAGGACGGCACGGTGCACAGAAGTCGGAGTGAAAGGGGGGAAAGCCAAATCGGTGGGGGAAAAAAAGGAAGAGAGGAGGGCGGTGACAAAATGCCGCCATACTGCCGCTGGCTGCATAATCTTGTCCGAATTAAATTGGATTTATTTCTCGGCTCGAATAAAAAGTTATGGAAGTATTTGGGGGAGTGGGGATGTGTATATACTTGGTAAATGCCGGCGGCGGGAAGTTGCAAAGGGGCGTGGCTGCGGCCTGTCGGGGGGAAAGGGTGGGGGTGGGGGTGGGGGGGGGGGGGGGGGGGGGGCTCGAGGATCGTCTCCAAAGTCTCTGCCACCTTCTCTGCGAATAAAAGTGAAGTGCAGTGCACTGGAAGATATGGCGTCGAGGAGAGGGTAGGAGAGAGAGAGAGAGAGAGAGAGAGAGAGAGAGCGGGGCCTATCTGGTCGGGTGCATAAGTTAGCCGCTCAGCCCCCGACTGCCGCGCACTTCGCCTCCTCCTCAACCTTTTACCGCTGATTCCTTCCCCTTCCCCTTCTTCTTCTTCTTCTTCTTCTTCTTCTTCTTCTTCTTCTTCTTCTTCTTCTTCTTCTTCTTCTTCTTCTTCTTCTTCTTCTTCTTCTTCTTCTTCTTCTTCTTCTTCCTCTTCCAGTCCCCCTTCTTATTCTCTGGTCCTTTTGTCAGCAGGGAGACGACGAAAACTTTCGGACGGTGCCTCACTTTCTGAGGGTAGGTGCACGTCCGCAGCCTGCACTGGTGCCCAGGAGTGAAATGATGTACCATAGACGTGTGTGTGTGTGTGTGTGTGTGTGTGTGTGTGTGTGCGTGCGTGTCCTGTACGGGAAGATTAGCACACCCAATACCAAGGGAACCAGTTTAAAAATACTTTGCTGGGAACTGGAGGAGCGCTAGAGAGAGGAAAGCCCTCTGATCATGGCAGTGTTGCAGAAAAAGAGAGATAGAGAGACAAAGAAGGGCGATGTAGAAAGAGAAAGGCGAGGCCTTGGTCCTATCGGCGTGTGTCAGCGACGTGTTCGTATCGAAAAGTGTCCTCAAGTGCAATGAAGGGTGCAAAGAGGGCAGGGCAGAGGGCGATCGATGGTCCCTTCCCTACTGCTTCTCCCCCTCGGTCCCTCCGCCGGCGGGGGGCGGGCCGGGGGCGGCCGGGGGCGGCCGGGGGCGGCGGGCCAGGCCGCAGGTGCCGCATGGCTGCAAGCGTCTGTTTATAAGCAAAGCCCAAGGGCAGAGCCGGCGAGCCGAGGGGCCTGAGGTGGGGGTTGGGAGGCGCGGCGCCGACTACAGTAGGGGCTGATGGCACGTAGTGGTAGGCGACCGTAGGCCGTAGGCCGTAGGCACACCAGCAGACGCTATCCGCTGAAAAAATTTGATATGCCGGGAGTATAGTTTAAGTCAACACATGAGCGTACGTATGTATACATGTGTGTGTGTGTGTGTGTGTGTGTGTGTGAATATGTGGTCGTGAAGAAGAATAGAGCCGCGCCAGTGAAGCTCTAGCAGTCTGCTCCACTCGGCTCCAGTCTGCTCCAGTCGGCTTCAGTCGGCTCCAGCACGCTCCAGTCGACTCGACTCCAGCAACCCCTCCTGACCTGCTGGGGGCGGCGGCAGCAGCGGCAGTGGCAGCTCTGCCAGTCCTTGGCCTTGATGTGCAGCCCGCCTTGCCTGCTGCCCCCGCCACCATCCCCTCCCCTCCCTCCCCCGGCACTTGTTTTTCTCTTCGTTTGCGGAAAGGTGCGCCTTGCTTCTTTGCGTTCAGGTTTCCACCCAAATAAATCACTTTCTCTTTCGGGAGGCGAGAGAGAGAGAGAGAGAGAGAGAGAGAGAGAGAGAGAGAGAGAGAGAGAGAGAGAGAGAGAGAGAGAGAGAGAGAGAGAGAAATAGGGAGGAAGCACGCTGTATAGGCCTGTGCGGTGTGTGTTAAAGACAGGGCAAAGGGAAAGAGAGAGCGGACAAAGAGAAATAAGAGACATCCGACCGCCAGCGTGTGGTTGTGCGCGTGATTTTGTGTGTGTGTGTGTGTGTGGGGGGGGGGGGGCTGCGTGTCACATGCGCCATGGCTTCTCTCGGGGGACCGAAATACATATCTGTACCGGGGGCCGGGCGGTCGCGGTCGGGCGTGTCTTGTAATGAACGATTAGTGCTCAAACTTGGCCCCCATTCGCTTCCCCGCGCTGACTGCGTTAATTAGGACGCGCCCTGCGCCCTTCCCCTTCTGTCTCTCTCCCTCCCTCTGAGCCTCGTCGATCTCTGTCGGCACGTCACGCATTACGTAACGTTGTCGTCAGCAGGTCGTTTTGCTTCCTCTGGTGTGTGCAACACTCTTTCAAGGAGATGGAATCCCGGTTTCTGAGATAAAATTATTTGGGTTTTGAGTTTGTCCGTGGGGAGGCCGGTTCCAAAGAAAGTAACGGAGAAAAACACTCCTCTAGAGGCGATGGGTGGTGTTGACCGAGGGAGCAGAGAAAGGGAGAGAGCGCGAGAGAGAGCGATAGATAGAGAGAGAGAGAGAGAGAGAGAGAGAGAGAGAGAGAGAGAGAGAGAGAGAGAGAGAGAGAGAGAGAGAGAGAGAGAGAGAGAGAACTAGGGGGGGGGGGGGAGAGGAGAGACATTGGGTGGGGCGGATGTGATTGATTACAGCGAGTGGAGGGCTTAAAATAACAAGTAGACTGTGGTGGTAATTGAGTGCGTTCTTGTTGTTGTCGGCCAAGGCGGTGCGCGGCCTGCACATGGCAGCAGCAGCAACAGCAGAAGCAGCAGCAACAGCAGCAACAACGACAGCAAACAAAAGAGCAGCGCGAATGTACTGGCAGGGGCGTTGATTACACCGTGTTGGCTGTTAACGACAACTCGCTCGCTCGCAGAGGTGGCTGCTACTGTTGATAAGCAAGCTCTTGATGGTGATGAGGAGGTGCGGATGTGTGCAGGGAGGGCGGGGCAGCCGGGGGCAGCCGGGGGCAGCACACGCTGTAAAGAGAACGGCAATAGCAGCACTTCCGGAGACAAAAGGTTTCGTCCTTAACTGCGGAGTGAGTGGAGAGAGTAGTTCGAGCCTTCCCTTTCATGGCGACATGGCACAACATCTCTGCCCGCTGGAAGTCGCGCGTGTTTGCAGTATAGCTAGCCGGGCGCTGGTGGCGTTGTCTAGCCGGCGCTGCGGCTGTTTGCAGTATAGCTAGCCGGGCGCTGGTGGCGTTGTCTAGCCGGCGCTGCGGCTGTTTGCAGTATAGCTAGCCGGGCGCTGGTGGCGTTGTCTAGCCGGCGCTGCGGCTGTTTGCAGTATAGCTAGCCGGGCGCTGGTGGCGTTGTCTAGCCGGCGCTGCGGCTGTTTGCAGTATAGCTAGCCGGGCGCTGGTGGCGTTGTCTAGCCGGCGCTGCGGCTGTTTGCAGTATAGCTAGCCGGGCGCTGGTGGCGTTGTCTAGCCGGCGCTGCGGCTGTTTGCAGTATAGCTAGCCGGGCGCTGGTGGCGTTGTCTAGCCGGCGCTGCGGCTATTTGCCATATGCATGTTGGTGCTGCTTCTTGTGTGTCCTGGACCCGGTCCAAGGTATCCAGTCTTAATGGGGCGTAGCCAGTGCAGCCGCCCTCGGGTCGGGCCGGGCCCTCGCCGTAGCTCTGTGGCCCTGCGGCCCCACGTCAGATTCAATCTGAGGAGGACGTCGGGACAGGACCCGCCGCGCTGCTGGGGAGGGAGAGGGGAGGGTTTCCCCCCAGCAGCAACACTTTTCAAAATTCCTTGTTTCGCCCCGCGCTGTGGGGGCTGTGGCGTGGGGCTTCCGGCCCAGCGCGGGGCGCCACCGAGTGGCCTGTGCCTGTGCAAGGCCGTAGCCCTGTTGGGACACAAGTACTCACTCGAGTCAGGCTGGATGCTGACAGTTTGTAGCCTCCACCGCCATATATCCAACTACTCGGCGTTTAGCCCCCCGGCCGGACAGCTGTCAGAATTTTGCGATCGCGTGATTTTACCTGCAGCACGCTCTCGTAGTGAGCACCTCCGGACCGTCGACAGCAATTACATACTTTTAAATTACTACCTCTATTTTTCATATTTTTTTTCTTTGCGGTGGCGTCTGCAGCAGGCCTGGCATGTCCCGGCTCCCTCTCGGATGCTTGCCTTGTGAATGCTGCACGGGTCCTCAAAGTGAGCGCCAGTCTCGTGTGGCCTCCCCTGACACAAAGCTCTGCGAACCTTGAACTGGCATATCGACCCCGCTAGGCCGGGGCCCGCCGGGGCCCGCCTCCCTCCAGCCTGAGAGCTCTCTTCGGCCCGGGATGGGATACATTGCTGGAATGAGTTGGCGTGGCCGGGCCGGGCCGGGCGTAGGCTTTCAGGGTGCTCTCAGCGCGACAGATATCGTCTAGCAGCTGTCCATTTCAGCACAACGACGGCAAGCGGCGGGAATACAGCGACATGGTGCGCCAGGCAGCTTCCTAAAAATGCCCAATGATCGGGAAAAGGACAAATGCGATCACTCCCGGTGAGTGCCGTCTCCAGTGCAGGACCCAGCCCCGTGTCCAGGACCTGAGGTCCCCGCCGTGGCGCCCATTCGAGCCCATTCTTCACCTGACGAGATGTCCGAGCCCCCGCCCCGCCCCGCCCCTCCCCTCCCCCAGGACCCGTCAGGGCGCCGGCCTCCCCCTGCGGCTGCGCGGTGCACAACACCGCGTGTTATCAGGACAGGGCGTCGCGTCGCGGCGGTGACGGGGAGTCCACGCTGCCCTTGTCGTCGGCCCGATCTGCACACCACATTTACCTCGATAACGATTGAGCGCGCGAGGGAAGTGCAAAGTGGAATGGAACAAATTCGTGTCGGCGTGTCCGTCCGGGGCCGTCCGGGGCCGTCCGGGGCCGTCCGGAGCTGCTCAGGCCGTCCGGAGAGCGCCGACCCGGTCCGTGCCAGTGCCGAGTCTCCCAGTGTCCCGCCAGCCCCTACAGGGGCCTTTGCCCTTCCTTTCTCTCTGCGGATTAAATCCGTCCGCCTCGCTCTAATGGTGCGGGAGGGTGCGGTGTGCACCTTACGTCCGCCTGGCCGAGGCCCGGCCTGCCTCTGCGCCTAATGCAATCAGCAGAGGGCATGGACCCGGCCGGGGCCATCCGTCACCGCGACGGTCTCCTCGGCCTCCGCCAGGCCTCCGTGAGCCCCCGGTGGACCCTCCCGGGGGTCCATTGGCAGCTCGCTGCCCCCATAGAGGGGCCCAGCCGGGGCCCAGCCGGGGCCCAGCCCAGAGGTCACCAAAGGGTTGCAGTGACAGTCACTCATTAATAATCGGCAATGGTCTGCACAGCCGGCTGGCGCCGCCGGCCGGCCTGACGCCGCTCCCGGCCGGCCCCCGGCTGTCCACACCCCGCCACACACCAACACGGCACGGAGGGTCGTTAGGCCGCAGGATGGAGGACGCGGGGCCGTTTGCCCGAATTTATCGGCAAATCTTTGGCCGTTAGAGGTGCCCTGCCTGACGCCTGCCGTGGCTCTACTGGACCGTGCGTCCGTGCGTCGTCGTGTGGGATGAGAGAGGCCGGGCTAACCTAAGTAAAGCGCTAAGCTAAGGGCTGCACTAGGGCTGGGCTGGGTGGTTAGTCCAGGGGGACAGCGCGCGTGACGTAGGATGGCGCAAGTTACCGGGATCAGGACCAGAGGGGTGTCGATTGGACGGGACGGTGGTATGGCCTCGGTGGTGCCGCCCATGGCTAGCCCGCTTGGCACATAGGTTGCCCCCCTCAGGATCTGCGGCTGTGGCCGTTACCGAGGCCCTTGGCGCCCCCCCCCCTCCCCCTCCGCCCTCCCTCCCCGCGCGGACAGCGGGGACAGCTTGACCTGCGGTTGGCGGTGGGGGCCTCCAGTGGGAGGACGCAGTTCGCCAGCTTCTTGCCGGGCCTACTGGACCTGCCGGACCTCACGGGGCGGAGGGAAGGGAGGGGAGGGGTCCGTCCGTCCGTCCTGGCCGAGCTGTCAGCCGCAGCCCGCTGCCCGTATTTATCTATTTTGGCATTCCAACTTGCCTGGCAGGATGTCAAGGCAAAGTCCCCCTGCGCTGGTGCGCCGTGGCCTGGACAAGGCCCTGGGCAGGGCGGAGACCCCACCCGCTGAGGTCTACGGCTGCGGTCAATGGCTGAGGTCTACGGCTGTGGTCTACGGCTGAGGTCTACGGCTGAGGTCTACGGCTGAGGTCTACGGCTGAGGTCTACGGCTGAGGTCCACGACTGAGGTCCACGACTGAGGTCTACGGCTGAGGTCTACGGCTGAGGTCTACGGCTGAGGTCCACGACTGAGGTCCACGACTGAGGTCCACGACTCGGTCTCCAGCTAGCGCCGCCAGCGCTGTGCGGCGATGCGGACTCCCCCGTGCCTCGGCTCCCCACCCCCACACCCCCCACATCAAACGCAGGTGAAGGTGAAATAGCTCGTGTGCAGCGGGCGTTGCCTTCTCGACTCGTCCCAATATCACATTGCGTGGAGCGGAGCGGGGCGCAGCGGCGCAGCCCAGGGGACGGACGTGAGACGTCGCTCCCCTTTTCTCTGGTTCCCTCTCATGTTGACCGAGTTGGTATCACCGCGCTCCCAATAGAACGCCCTCTTGTGACCTCGTGCAGGAAGAGAGCACCTTGCAGGGGTTGTCCGACGGCAGCACGGCAGCAGCACCGTGTGGTGCCGCTGGGCTCTCATCTGACAGCGCACTGTTTTCATTTCCGTCATGAGCCTCGCGCGGCCGGCTCATAACACGTTTCCGACGCGTCCGTCCGTGTCGTCTGCTGCGGGTGCGAAATTGAAATCTGGGCCGCGCTGCTCTCTCCTGAGAGCTCTGCTGTGGAGGCGGAGCCCCGGGCGAGGCTCTTAACATGACGGGGGCGCCGCGCGGCGTGGGAGCACTGAAGGAAGCACCCGCCACTGGTGTGTGTGTGTGTGTGTGTGTGTGTGTGTGTGTGTGCCGCGTACCGCCGCGGCCAATGCCCGGGTACGGGTGCCGGGCGCCCGTCCCGCAGCTTTGTCATCTGCAGGGAAGAGAGAGACAGAGAGAAAGACAGAGAGACAGACAGACAGGGGGGGGGGGGGGGATTTGCAAGTAGACTCCGCTGTGGCGCTGTCCGCCGCCCTTGCCTACCCCTCGCGGATGTTGTGTTGGCAGCACTACCCGTTGAGCGGGTTGGTAGCTTAGTGGGTTGGTAGCTCTGGGGGCTGGGCTCTCCCCTTTACGACTTCCGCGCCCTGACGAATGCCTGCGTCGTGCCCACGTGCCCTAAAGGTGTGCTCTGCTTTACTGTGCTTCCCCCCCCCCCCTCCCCCGAGCTCCCTACTCCCCACTCTCAGCAGTAGTCAAATTCTGATTTGGGGGGATTTTATTTTTTGGGGTCGAGCGCAGCGGGAAGGGGTTGCCCCGGCAGGGGTTGGCCGTGGGGTGGAGGTCGAGGTAGTGCATCCTCGAGGGTCTCCTGGGATCTGATAATGGACTCTTATTTATTGGGGATTAATGTGTGGGGGACAGTAACTGAGGCAAATATTTTTTTAATGAAAAGAACGTAAAACGAAACGACAGAAATAATTTCGGGTTGGATACACCTTGAGTGGGTGGTAGGGTGGGTTTCTGACTTTTGCTGGTGATTGTACTGCACACACACACGCGCTCACATACACACACCTATACACACTCACACACGCACAACCCTCTCCCCGCTGCCAGTCATGCTATCGAGACAGCGTGGCGCTGAGGCAGTGTCGGGGTGAGCCGTGGCTTGGCGTCGCGTTGCCAGTTTGAAAGCTTCGATGACTCCCTCCCCTTCCCTCCCCCGCGAGTTTAAAGCCCGGCTAGGCCGCGCCTCGGGCTGGGCTGGGGGTGGGTGCTGAGGGGTGCTCTTGTTGCGGGGTGGGTTGGGGTGGCGGGGTTCCCACCCCAAGCTGCACCGAGTCTGTCCGTGGTTAGCGCGCGCCCGAGCTAGGGGAGGACAGTGTCTGTCTCACTCCTTCGCCGCCGCCGCCTGCCACCGCGCGCGCGAGAGAGACAGAGAGGGCGAGAGCGAGGTGTGGTGTGGTGTGGCCGAACGCACCCGCCACGCCCCG
The DNA here is from genome assembly GCA_038380765.1 of Odontothrips loti. Lineage (NCBI taxonomy): Eukaryota > Metazoa > Arthropoda > Insecta > Thysanoptera > Thripidae > Odontothrips > Odontothrips loti. The sequence goes on along the minus strand of CM076244.1, from coordinate 21,676,427 downwards.
CCCAGCCCCGCCCCGCCTGTGGGCCCTGCGGTCGGCGCACACAGGGGCTTCCCTCAAGACGGTATTGAGCAGGGCGGCGAAGCGAGGCGAGGCGATGCTGCCTCTCGCTCACTCACACACACGTACAAACACACAGAAGAAATAAACTGTCCAAAACGAGGTTGAATTTGTCTCTCGGGCGTCCTTGACTCTCACAGCATAGCAGTAGCTGTACCCGGGTTCGAATACCCATAGTCATGGTGCGAACTCACACGGTGGATGCGCTCCGCTGTGTAAAAGCCGTTCCTCCAGGGCCAGTAGCCAATGCCGGTGGTCCCCTCACACGGCGCACAGCTCCGCTGGGGCGTTTTTCTCTGCGCCCTCAGCCGGATTGCCGCTTTTGAAATGTGGCTGGTGGGTGTTCCTGTCCTGGTGGTGGTGTGGTGGTGGTGGTGGTGGTGGTGGTGGTGGTGGTGGTGGTGGTGGTGGTGGTGGTGTAGTGGTGGTGGTGGTGGTGGTGGTGGTGGTGGTGGTGGTGGTGGTGGTGGTGGTGGTGGTGGTGGTGGTGGTGGTGGTGGTGGTGGTGTGGTGGTGGTCCCACCGTCTACTGCCGGAACTCTCGGTGACAAGGCCACCCCGGCCACGGCGCCGCCCTCTCGGCCCCGCATCCTCCCTCACCACGGACGCCGTAGGCCCGGCCGTCTCTCCTCTTCCACCTCACGGGGCGGTAAAGCGTCCAAAAACAACTTTTCGGCTCCGATTTTATTCGAGTCAGATTTATTTATTGCGATTTGCATCCCTTTGGTCAGGCCGGACCGGACCGAGCTGGGCTGGGCTGTGCTTGGCCAGCCCCAGGCCGTATATGCCTCTGCCGTGTGCCGTCTGCACCGCGGGCGGGGGCGGCGGGGGCGGCGGGGGCGGCCACCCTCCAAACTGGACTCCCCTCGGCGTAAGTAATATCTCCCTCGGATGGGATGAGCCGCACGCCGCCAACTCATTTCCCATATTAACGGCAGAAATACACCGCCGGCCGCGCAGCCCGTATCCTGGGCGGAAATGCTTTTTATGGAGAGGGAGTGAAAGTGGCGGCGTGTGCCCCCTGCACACACACACACACACACACACACACACACACACACACACACACACACGGCCAAGAGCACACCGCAAATCTCCTTTTTCATATCCTTGAGTGTCGGCAGGCTATCCGCCGTCGGTTCATGAGCTGCAGCTCACTTTTGGATGCACCTGCCCCCTGTCCCTGCCCCCTGCCCCCTGGCCTTGCCCCCTGCCCCCTGTCCCTGCCCCCTGTCCCTGCCCCCTGTCCCCTGTCCCTGCCCCCTGTCCCTGCCCCCTGTCCCTGCCCCCTGTCCCTGCCCCCTGCCCCTGCCCCCTGTCCCTGCCCCCTGTCCCTGCCCCCTGTCCCTGCCCCCTGTCCCTGCCCCCTGCCCCCTGTCCCTGCCGCCTGTCCCTGCCCCCTGTCCCTGCCCCCTGTCCCTGCCCCCTGCCCCCTGTCCCTGCCCCCTGCCCCCTGTCCCTGCCCCCTGCCCTGCCCCGCCCCCTCACCCGCCCGCGCCCGCCCGCACGACCCCTCCGCTGCTGTCCTTGGCAATCAGTCGACGAGCCAAGCGGTGTCCTCCACGCCGTGTTTGGGGGGGGGGGGGGGAAGGATTTAAATGCGAATATACAGAGGGAAGGACAGCGGTGGAGAAGGGCATTCGTGTGTGTATGTTGTATGTGTGTGTGCGGGCGCACGGTACTTAGGCTAATTGCTAGGGCTATGTTAGAGCGAGAGAGAGACAGAGGGGGGGGGGGAGGCAGGTATATTAGGGGCGAAACAGATAAAGTTTTCGTCCTGGCCGCGACGAAGTGCGGCGCATTATGTGGGACATTTGTGATAAAGAATGCGTTGGGGGATGAGAAGGGAAGGGCGCGGGAGTTGGAGAAGGGTATGAAGAAGAGGAAGGGGTGGGATGGGAGGGGGTCTGGGTGCTGGCGGCGCCCAGAGTTCTAAACAAAGGGCCCGCGGCTATCACAACATTGTTGGCTGCAACTTGCTTACTACTCAGCCCGGGCAGGGCTGGGCTGGGGGCCACAGGAATGGGGGGTGGGGGGGGGGCGCCCCGAACGCAGCGCAGCGCACCTCGTCATGGTGGTTCACTCCCCTGCAACAGGGCAGCCAACACTGCAGCTGCAGCGCTGTGTAGTTGGCAATCCCTCCTCTCTATACCCCCTCCCCCTCCCCGGGAGGCACCCGGAGGCACTCTGACGCCGCGGACTTAGAAGCGAAGCGAAGCGTCGCGGCGAAGTGAATTACTTGCAATTTGTTTACATCAAATCACGGTGGGATGTAGTTTGTGGGGCCGCCGTGCCGCTGCGCCCCCCCCCCCCCCCCCCTCGGCTCCACTGCTGTCACGGGAAACGGCCGATGCTGCTTCAGTTTTGGCGGGAAATTGAATCAGGAATATTGGCCGGGTGACTGAAGGAGTCTGTCTCCTCTCCTCTCCCCTCTCCCCCTCCGACTGGGCTGGGCTCCCACCGGCTCAGCGCGCTGCAGTGTGTGCGTTGTGCGGTACTGAGAGTTCGTGGTTCAAATACCACGGTGCAGTCGTGTAAAATTTAGCTCCGCACTGTCGAGTCTGTCCCCTCTGAATCCGATATTCAAAACCGGACACGCCCAAATAGAGTATTCCGGAGAAGCCCGAAACTGAAAGAAGTCATAACGAAGAAGAAGAACGCTGGACAAAGTATAACAAATTGCGTTTCCGGGGACCTGATCTTGTTAAAAAATCACTCGATTTCTCATACTTGGTCCAGCGTTCTTCTTCTTCGTTACGACGTTACTTCCGTTTCGGGCTTCTCCGGAGTACTCTATTGAACTGAAAGTGGAATAGATTTTATTGGCTGAGTTCAAATACGTGCTCTTACCAAGGCTTTTACTCTGGTCTCGTTACTTTTTGGCCACGCTAACACAGCAGTCTTTCCACCTGTTTAAATTGACTCACGCCCTGGGATGCGATCCGGCAATGCCGTCTTGTCTCGTCCAGCCGCCTCTGCTGTCCGCTGCTGCTGCCGCTTCTGCTGCTGCTGCGGCGGTGGCGGCGGCGGCGGCGGCTGGTCGATGCAGCGCTGGGGATGGGATCGATCAACATGAGGTGCGAGTCCAATGGGTGCCCAGCGGTGCCCAGCATCCAGCAGCAGCACCCCCTATACACTCCACCCAGACCCACCTCAAGCCAGCCAGTCCTAGCCGGCTCAGCCCGGACCCGGCGGCAGTGGCGTAGCACGGCGTGTGGCAACAGAAGATATCAGCAGAAACATAACGCGGGTATCACCCCTACGCTCCCGACATGTCACGACCATGCGGTACGGTCAGCGAGCACATTTTCGACGCTGGCTTGCAGCTGACGCCGTGGCGGGGATACTCTCTGCTACGGTAACAGTCATAACCGCGTTTTGTTTCCGCTGGTGTTCTTCTGTACTTCCTCTTTATTTCCGGTTTGGACCTTCTCCGAAATACCTTATTCCGGGTCATTCTGACTTTCCGAAACAACAACCGCACAGCGCGGCACGAGGCGCGGCACCATGGCGGCACGGGAGCGGTGCAGCGATACTGGGCTGCAGGCTGCAGCTCCTGCTCGAGAAGAAACACTCTCCGGTCCGGTGTCCGCCGTGTCCGCTGCGCGCGGCACGCAGCCAGCACGCGCCTCCCCTCCCGGGACCCACCCAGGCCGGGCCGGCGTCTGCCGCCGTGCCGCCCCCGCGCCGCCCCCGCGCCGCCCCCGCGCCACCCCCGCGCCACCCCTGCGCGGCTGCACCCCAACCTCCCCCTACCCTCCGCGGCGCGGCCACCGACGCCGCCCCGCGCCGCGCCAGTCTGCGCGTGGCCGCCTACCCACGAGGACGTCGCCGTCGTCACGTCTCCGCTCGCGGACGTCCGCCGCGCCGCCGCCGCCGCCGGGAGTCGAACCGAACCGAACCGGCGGCCGCCGTCGTCCAGTCGTGGCGCCCCTCCCCTCCCGGCCCGCGCCGTGCTCACCGCACCGCGCCCCCAACACACATGGATACTTTGGATGTTGTGCCGTGAATGAGTGTCGGTGTCGGCGTCACCGCCCCGCTGCCGCTACCGCTGCTGCTGCTGCTGCTGCCGCTGCCGCCCTGCTCAGTGAGGTGCTCCATGCCGTCGCCGAGATGTAGCCTGCGCCGCCGTCGCCGTCCCTGAGTGCCGCGCGACGCACCGATCTGTACGCGCCTCCCTGTGTTTATGTGTGAGTTTGCTCTTGTCCGAGTAACGGTGGGCAGTCGGACTCTGCTCATGCAGACGTTGTGTCACACGCGAGGCACTGCAAGGCACCGCGGGGCTGCCGCCGAACTCCGGTCACAGCTTTAACTTACTTAGCCGCCCTGCCTCCGCTCCGGAATTTTAATTCCGTATTAGAAGCGGCTCCTCTTGGGCCGCGGCCGCCGCGGCGAAGACAAGTTGTACTGCATAAGTAGGCGAGCGGACGAGCGCCGCGGACACTTTTTCGCCGCTAATTAAGACCGGCGGCAGGTGAGGCCTCCGGGCCTCCGGGCCTCCGGGCCTCCGGGCCTCCGTGCCGGGAGCTGCCCTTTGTGACGCTGAGTACGGGGCCACGGGCCACGGCGACGAGGAAAACTTTAGAGGGGGAAACATTTTTGAGACGTTCGCAAAGATTCCCTTTGACAAGCGGAAACTAGGGATGGCTCCGTCTGTGGCATAAACAGACGGAAGTGCTGTTGGCCGGAGTTTCGGACCTCGTTCCGGACAAATCCGACATTCCGAGTTCCGGATTGAATTCAGTGACAAATATCACGCGCTGCTCAGCACGCCGCTGAAAATGTGGTGTTATTTTTTTTCTTTGGGCAGTTAGTTCTAGCGCCTGCGAGTGTTAGGGTGGGCCAGTCCGCACGACGCGCGAGCATGCAGAAGCCGGGATTGCCTACCCATCGGGCGCAAGCTGCTATGACTGGTCCAAAGAGGGGTTCTCTCTTGCGACAAGGGCAATGGATGAACTTTGAGGATGATGTTAGAGAATGATCCAGCCGAAGTTGTCCCAGGAATGACCTTGTCCACATCCACAGGGCCTGCCACGAGTGGCCACGCGCCGCCACACCCCGCCCTTGCACGCAGCTGTGCACCTGTCGCTGTCGCAGCCAATACAGAGTACTCTGTCTGTCCTTGTCATAATTATCCTGTGGGGAACCCCGGGTAGGGGCCCGGGCCGAGCCGGGATGAGGGGCACACATGTGCGCGCTTGTGCGGCCCCAGCCGGGCCCCTACACATGGCCGGAGCCCGGGGCGGTGGTGCTGCCCCCCGGCCCCCAGAGAGGCCGCAAGCCGCCAGGCCGCCAGGCCGCACTACACTTCCGCGGGGACACCAGAAAGAAAAAAGAAATGTTCGCCGTGGCCGGGGACCGAACCAGGGACCTCCTGATTGGAGTCGGCGCCGGCCCGGGGATCGGATCGTTACACAACACCTTCCCTCGGCGTCGTCCTCGCCGAAATCGAGGGCCGTATTATTCTTCTTTTCACTCCACTTTGCTCTGGTTTACGGGTTCGCTTTGCGTGTGGTGAGCCGCGGGGGTGTGGTCCTGTGGTCCTGTCGGATGCGGGGTGCACGTCACGTGTCACGCTGTCCTCTCTGCAGCCTCACCGGAGTCGGCAAAATGTGGTTTTGGCCTTGACTTTCCTTCCCATTTTCCTTCCGACGGAGAGGGTCTGCACTCGGCCCGGCGTGTTCCGCGATGAAATATAATTATTGCGCGCGCGTTTGTCACTTTGTCACTTTCGCTTTTAATCAGGAGGAAATCGGCGGCGCGGCGCGCACGTGTGGCGGACGCGGCTGCCGGCGCACGCCCTCAGACCTCCGCTGCTCTGCGTGGGGGAGGAGGGGCGCTAGAGTTATAACGCCCGGCCCGGCCCCGGCCCCGGCCCCGGCCCAGCTGTTGGCTGCGTTTAAATACCGCCCGCCGCCCGCCGCCCTCTGCCGGCGGCGCGTAGCGGGCGGCGGGCGGCAGTGCACTGCAGCGCAGAGACAGCGAGCCGTCAGCGTCGTCGCTGTGCGCCGCTGTGCGCCGCTGTGTCCAGATGTGCTTTACTCCCTCCCCTTAGCTGCTCGGGCGCCTTTTAAGTCCCCCCACGAAGGCGGCGGCGGATGGTGGAAACAACTTGGTGGGAAGGGGAGGATACGCCTTTATAGCCGGCAGCGCAGGTTTAGAATCGTCACCAGGCAGGGAAAGCTCACACGCGGCAGGGTTCCAAAGCAGAACTCGCGGAAATAACTCTAGTAAGGAGGTCGCATCCTCACTCCGTATTTGAGCCCGGACGGACCCCGACGCATAACCAAAAGTGGACGAAGTTCCAGGAGAATGTCCGTGCAGTGTCGGCACGGCAGTGGTCGGCCGGCAGGGCTGAATGCACCGCGGGGAGGGGCCGGGCGCCAGGGGGCGCCACTGGCGCTAGCGGTGAGCGCTGCGCTGCCGGCGCTGCACACGCGGCCCGTACCGCGCCGGGCCGTGCGGGGCTGGGGGTCCTAACCGACCTCCTTCCCTCCCACTGGCGTCATCGTAAATCAACAGCTGGCCGCACCAAGCGCCACCCCGCAGCCCGCAGCCGTGCCGGCCGTGCCCCGCACTCCCCTTCATTTACGCATTTTATTCTGCACCTCCCCACTGTCTGGCCGGCTGGGCCCCGTCCCCCGCCCTCTGCCCCTCTGCCTGCCTGTCTGTCCGTAGCTGTCTCCTCTTGTCTTGAGTAGAACCGTTACCGTAGTCCGCTCAGACCCTGCCACGACATGATATAATCTGACTCGATCCCCCTACGTCCCGCATCACCCCGTCCGTTCGTCCGTCCGTCTGTACGGTTTCCGTCTGCCTATGTCGGTACGTCTGCCTGAGTGTGTTTACCTCCGGGGGTTGTTACTGGCGGCTCGGTAATCCCTCCGGTGAGCACCGAATCAACGGGACAATGCCATCACGCGTCTCTCTCTCTCTCTCTCTCTCTCTCTCTCTCTCTCTCTCTCTCTCTCTCTCTCTCTCTCTCTCTCTCTCTCTCTCTCTCTCTCTCTCTCTCTCTCTCTCTCTCTCTCTCTCTCTCTCTCTCTCTCTCTCTCTCTCTCTCTCTCTCTCTCTCTCTCTCTCTCTCTCTCTCTCTCTCTCTCTCTCTCTCTCTCTCTCTCTCTCTCTCTCTATCTCTCTATCTCTCTCTCTCTCTCTCTCTCTCTCTCTCTCTCTCTCTCTCTCTCTCTCTCTCTCTCTCTCTCTCTCTCTCTCTCTCTCTCTCTCTCTCTCTCTCTCTCTCTCTCTCTCTCTCTCTCTCTCTCTCTCTCTCTCTCTCTCTCTCTCTCTCTCTCTCAAAGTGTTACGCGGGGGCCACAATCACGATCCATGGGTCATTCTCATTTCCATGCCCACTGTGTACTCTCTCCCTGCCGGTGGAGAGGGGAGGGACGAGCGCCAGTCAGCGTCGTCAGCGTCATCATCATGATTCACTCCTATACGGCAGTGGAGCGTCGTCGTCATTGATGTTCTGCCAGTGTACACCTAGTGTACGCTGGTGGGCTGCTGCGGAAATAAATAATAATGTGTACTGCTGAAACAGCTCTCTCTCTCTCTCTCTCTCTCTCTCTCTCTCTCTCTCTCTCTCTCTCTCTCTCTCTCTCTCTCTCTCTCTCTCTCTCTCTCTCTCTCTCTCTCTCTCTCTCTCTCTCTCTCTCTCTTCTCTCTCTCTCTCTCTCTCTCACACACACACACACAGCGCTTCTGTCTGTCGGGCTGCGGACTGATGGCGGTGTGTCCTATGCCGGACCTAATTAGAGTCGGCACGTCGGGACGCGGTCGCCGCTGGGGGTCCCTGAGGTCGCTAGGGAGAGCCGGGGGCCACTGTGGACCGCTGTGGCCCGCTCCGATCATATTCCATAACGGCGGCCGCTGGATTCGGCCGGCCTTGTGCCTGGGGCTGCCTGGGGCTGCCTGGGGCTGCCTGGGGCTGCCTGGGGCTGCCTGGGGCTGCCTGGGGCTGCCTGGGGCTGCCTGGGGCTGCCTGGGGCTGCCTGGGGCTGCCTGGGGCTACCTGGGGCTGCCTGGGGCTGCCTGGGGCTACCTGGGGCTGCCTCGGGGCTGCCTGGGGCTGCCTGGGGCTGCCTGGGGCTGCCTGGGGCTGCCTGGGGCTGCCTGGGGCTGCCTGGGGCTGCCTGGGGCTGCCTGGGGCTGCCTGGGGCTGCCTGGGGCTGCCTGGGGCTGCCTGGGGCTGCCTGGGGCTGCCTGGGGCTGCCTGGGGCTGCCTGGGGCTGCCTGGGGCTGCCTGGGGCTGCCTGGGGCTGCCTGGGGCTGCCTGGGGCTGCCTGGGGCTGCCTTGGGACTGCCTGGGGCTGCCTGGGGCTGCCTGGGGCTGCCTGGGGCTGCCTGGGGCTGCCTGGGGCTGCCTGGGGCTGCCTGGGGCTGCCTGGGGCTGCCTGGGGCTGCCTGGGGCTGCCTGGGGCTGCCTGGGGCTGCCTTGGGACTGCCTGGGGCTGCCTGGGGCTGCCTCGGGCTACCTTGGGCTGCCTGGGGCTGCCTGGGGCTGCCTGGGGCTGCCTGGGGCTGCCTGGGGCTGCCTTGGGACTGCCTGGGGCTGCCTGGGGCTGCCTGGGGCTGCCTGGGGCTGCCTGGGGCTGCCTGGGGCTGCCTGGGGCTGCCTGGGGCTGCCTGGGGCTGCCTGGGGCTGCCTGGGGCTGCCTGGGGCTGCCTGGGGCTGCCTGGGGCTGCCACGTTGTCACACGCGGTACTCCTCGGGGGCCGGCAGCGCCCACAGGCCCAGGGCTCCGGGCTCGCAGGGCCAGCCTCGGGTCCGGCCTCACCTCTGCTGCTGGTGACGATCGAAGTACCTGCCCTTCCAGCACAACCCAGCCCGGCGTGTGACGTCAGGGCCCGTGCCTGATGTAAGGTCAGAGTTGACGCGTTCACTGGCCGCCCATTTTATTCTCCATGACTCCCTGCGGTGGACACGTGCGTTAGAAGGCCGAAGCTCTGCTTGGCCGCCAAGAGGACTTCCGCGACAGCCGGACGGCGGGGGCCTGAGGGGGCCGGCGGGGACACTCTGACCTTTGACCTCCGAGCACTCGGGGCGAGCGGGCCCTCGGGGCGCTGCGCTGCCCATGGAGATAGGACGGCTCCGAGACGGCTCATGGCCTGGCTTCATGGCAGGGTCTCATGGCAGGACCGGCCGGCTGTCCTAATTCTCTCGGCGAGCGCCGTTTGACTTCTAATCTGGAATGGCCCTTCCCTTCCCTACCCTCGTAAACAGAGAGAGAGAGAGAGAGAGAGAGAGAGAGAGAGAGAGAGAGAGAGAGAGAGAGAGAGAGAGAGAGAGAGAGGGAGAGAGAGAGAGAGTTCTGGCAGGTCGCTGGGCAGAGCCGCGTGTTGGGGCGCCCGGCAGGTAGGCCGCGTGGTGCGCTCGGCTGTTCGGCGGGCCGGCCTACCCCGCGGGGCTGCAGGCGCTCGCCTGTAAGCGGAGCGCCGAGCGCCGAGCTGAACAGCACGAGTGCCGGAGCGGAGATGCCTCGGTGAATTTCTGCCTCTCTCGTTTCGCCCCCGAGCTTTTGCGTTACTTGCGTACACTTTTCAGGAACTGTGATGACGCGCGCCTCGTGTCTCCTCGTGTCTCCAGCCTGCAGTGCTGACGGCCTTCTTTCTGTCTCTGTTGCAGCGGGAGGCGGCGCGGCGAGATGTTGACCGCGAGAGGTACCTGCGGCTGGACTCTGCGGCCGAGGCGGAGCAGTGCAAGGCGAGGCTCGCCGCCCTGCAGCGCGATCTGGCCAGGTGAGTGGAGCGGCACGGTGCACTGTCCGCAAACAGGGTTCCCACAAGTCTGCGGAAAACCTGGAAAGTCATGAAAAGTCAAGGAAATCTTTGGGTGGTCATGGCAAAAATGAAAAATCTATACATTTTAAAATAGTTCTGATATTCTCGGGGCCGCCATGATTTTTTTGGTTTTGATTTTTTTTAAAGTAGTTTGAAAATGGTTATGGAAATTTTCAAATTTGTTGCCGGGAAAGTCATGGAAAAGTCATGGAAAATGCTATGCGTAAATTAGTGGCAACCCTCCCTGACATAGCTTAAAGGGCAAAGGTGGGCTGTTTGACTGGTGCATTTACCCTACGGAACGCGTCCCGATATGGCGGTACGTAGTGCGGCAGCGAGCCAAAGAGATTCCTCCCCGAGCTGCTCCTCTCCTGCCACGGGGTGGGGGGAGGGGGAGGGGAGGGGAGGGCGTGGGTGCTACCGGCAGGCCGCTCCTGTGCGGCCGTGAATAATATATGAAAACGCTGTGTTGGGCCAACGTGGGGCAGGACACGCGGCACTCCAGGGCTCTTATCAGCCCTTAGAGGGCCCCTACTGCCCCCCCCCCCCCACAGGGTCCCCAAAGGGTCCCCACAGGCCCCCCACAGGCCCCCCACAGGCCCCCCACAGGCCCTTCACACCTCAGGGGCTCTGAGTAGGGCCTCTCCGCAGGCAAGATTTTTGTTTGCGTGTTCCATGGAAGCCACCAGGAGCAGAGACGTGCGGGCGGAGAGGGGGGGACGATATGTGTCTCAGCAAAATGGAAAGCAAGAAAGAATATGCAGAGAGAGAGAGAGAGAGAGAGAGAGAGAGAGAGAGAGAGAGAGAGAGAGAGAGAGAGAGGGGGGGACCGGGGGGACATATTTGGTGGACTACCTCCCTCCGTTTTCGCACAACAGCGAGGCATTATCATCGTGTGTAATTTGCATCGCCGTCCATCCCTGGCTGCTTCTGCTTCTCATCCCGCCTCCCACCCTTGCTTCTCTCCAGAGTCCTGCACATAGCTCCTCCTTTGTTGACCGATGCTCGGCCGGGCGCGATGCAATACGTCGTAGATTTTTAATTTGGCTGTCCGCCGCGGGTCTCTGCGTGGGGACAGGGGACGGCGATGCGTGCGTGTGCAGCCCGCCCTGCGGCGCCCTGCGGCTTTGATGTGCAAAGCAGTAAAGGAGGAGGCCATCAGCCATCAGCTCCCGTGCGAGGGATTAGAACGTATTTTTTGGCAACAAACAGGATGGCGCTGCTCGCGCTGCTCTCGCTCCGCATCACACCGCAGTCCGTGCCGCTGTGGCTGTGTCTTGGTGCGGACGGCGGCGGGGCGTAGCAGGGGGCGGTGCGGTGCGTCAGAGAGGGAGCGAGAGAGAGAGGGAGGCTTTCGCACAAATGAATGCCAAAAGAGAAGCTGAGACAAAGACAGAGAGCGAACTGTGTCCCACGCTGATGCGGCCATTCAAAATGACGCGCGCTTTTGTGTGCGCGCTGCTGCGATGCTGTACGTCCTCTCTCCGTCTCTCTCCGCCGCTCTCCGTCCCCCTCTGCCACTCTCCGCCTCTCTCTGCTCCCCTCCGCCCCTCTCCGCCCCTCTCTCTCTCTCTCTCTCTCTCTCTCTCTCTCTCTCTCTCTCTCTCTCTCTCTCTCTCTCTCTCTCTCTCTCTCTCTCTCTCTCTCTCTCTCTCTCCGCGTCTCTCTGGCTCTCTCCGCGTCTCTCCGCTGCTTCGCTTCACCTTGGCCGTGTGTTGCGCGGTGGCGCGGTGGCCGGTAACCCGGTAAGCAGTGCCGCAGTGCTGCCCCCTGGCGGTGCGGAGGAGAAACAGAAGCAGACTCGATCCGATGATTGATGGCCATCAAGGTCCCAGCCCAGCCGGCCCCAGCCCAGCCCAGCTGCCAAGGCGCCGGCCTGGAGCCATGCGGAGCCTAGCGGAGCCTGGCCGGGGTGAGGGTAGTTCTCCTGATGATAGTCTAGGGCTGACCTCGACGGGGTTCCCCAGCAAACCTACCCCCTCCTCAACCCTCCGGGGGTAGAAAGAGGGGGGGGGCATCAACTATTAACTGGTGACGAGCTGCTAACGCGGGCGCCACCACATCACCGCCCGTGCTGCAGCACCAGCGCCAGCAGGCGGCACAGGCGGGCCAGTCTCTGCCCTCAGCTCTGCCCTCAGCTCTGCCCTCTGCCGCTAATCGAATACATCCCGACGGCGCCATTCTGTCATCCATTTTCCACCGGATGTTTTGGAGGCGGCGGGACGGAGGCCGCTGTCTGAGCGGGGGTGTCTCTGGGCGGCGGCGGCGAGTGGGCATTCCCAGACGGGAGGACCGGTGGGAAGGGGGAGGGGGGAGGGGGTGGCGGGCCGGGCGCCACCGAATCGGGGGCAACCCCTAGCAGCCCCGCCGACCCGGGCGCCTCGGACAACGCAGCACCGCCGGGCCGGGAGAGCCGGGAGGGGGCGGCGCCGATGCTACACGACGTGTTCATGATCTCTGTCTCTGTGCTAAATCGATGGACGCTCTGCTACGTCCGTGGGCGGGCCTCACGGCGGGCCCAGCCTACCGCCAAGGCAGGGCAGGGCAGGGCAGGGCAGGGCAGGGCAGGGCAGGGCAGGGCAGGGCAGGGCAGGGCAGGGCAGGGCAGGGCAGGGCAGGGCAGGGCAGGGCAGAGCAGGGCAGGGCAGGGGGCAGGGCAGGGGGGCAGAGCAGGGCAGGGCAGGGCAGAGCCCTTGGCCTTGCAGCCCTGCAGTGGGAGACTGCTGCCGCCGGCTGCCGCGGGATGGGATCAATACCCTCCTGGCGGCTACGGCTGTTCCGCTGCCAAGGTTGGCCAATGTCAACACCTGCGCGCACCTGTCACTGTCCCCCCTGACGCCCGGCCCCGTGTAAAAGGGACCGTACCCCCCCCCCCCCCCCCCGCCATCCCTCTAGATGTGCCTCCCGGCACACAATCCCCATGTGCCGGGGGCACATCGTCCCGGATGGTCAGGGGTAGTGTGCCCCCGGTACACAGTCCCTGGGCCGGGGCCTAAGTGCCCCAGCCCTAGGGACAGCTGTCTCACGTCCTGGAACCGCCACACGGCTGCGGCACTCCGAGCTCGAGCGCCTGACTAGCCACGGCGATGGCAATACGTCATTTATGGGGCCTCTTTTCTTTACTGTGGGTCGTGGGGGTGGGCCGGTAGCACCATTGCTTTGTGTGTGTGTGTGTGTGTGTGTGTGTGTGTGTGTGTGTGTGTGTGTGTGTGTGTCTCATTGTGGCCACTGGGCCATGTTGTGTGTCCACCCCTTTCATTCCCTGCTCCCCCTCCGCGCTGATCACAAGGGGAATTGACCACGACTTCCCCCCCCCTCCATCCTCCCCCGCCGTTACCTTCCTCGGGTCCAACTAATTAATTGGCAGCGCAAGTGCTGCGCTCAAAGGACTCGGCTGTGAGGGGAGAAGCCGTGGGGGCCGTGGGGGCCGAGGAGCAGGTGCAATCACGTGGCCGCCTCCAGTGGGGATGATAATCTCACGCTGCACTCGCACAAATATTTTCGCAAACTGTTGGGGGGAGGGGGCAGCTCGTAGAACACTGCGAGATATCGGGTCAAGGCTGCGCTCTGATGACTCTTGTTGTCTCTTGTGTCTGTTCCAGAATGGAAGAGGCCCTCCGATGCATGCTGCAGTACAAGACAAGGTGCTCACAGCTGAAGCAGGATAAGGCGGCCCTCGCCGCTGCGTACGAGGTGAGTGAGAGTGAGGTGACCGGATCGGACAGCCGATTTGGGTTTGCTTTTCATTTCTTGCTAGTGCACACTATACACACACACACACACACACACACACACACACATATATATATATATATATATATATATATATAAATAAATATATATATGAGTGTGCTCCCCGGCCCCGCCAGCACCGGACCGGCTGCTTGGCGCGGCGCATTCCCATGCTGCGAACGGCCGTGTCCCACATCTAGTGTGCGTGCTCTGCGTGCTGTGCTGTTGTGTGTACCGGGGTCGGGCCAGCCGGGACTAATGAAGCATGAAATGTCACCCCTCGCCCTGCCGCCCCCTGCCGCCCCGTGCCGCCCCGTGCCGCCCCCTGCCGCCCCCGGTGGACACCAGCGGGGGCGCTGAGGCCTCGGCCTGATGACACTCCAGCACGTGATGATCCTATTTGCCGCGGTACCGCGGCTCCGGGCTGCGGGCGCCTCGGTGGCAGCCGGCCGCACCACCGCACCTAGAAAACGCACCGCTTCCGCTCCATGCGTTGTGCTCAGGTTCGAATCCCGCCGGGGGCAGTGTATTCTCATTATATTCACGGATAAAAGTTAACAAAGGGCGTTCGTATTTTGCTGTTGTCTGGTCGTGGAGTGTCGCCGCGTCAGCTGCCGGACTGAGTTTCCTGACTTCTCAGCCACGGATGTGGCAAAAGGTGTACTCTGTGTGTGGCTTCGACCCCCCTTCCTTCAAGCCAGTGGATTCATTTTATTTATTTTGAACAGAAAATATCTCGTTTATCTGTACTTTTATTTGAACAGAGGCATGTTAAAAAGGCGAAGGGCTGGGCTGGATAGGGAAAGGGCATAGCGGCATGGGGTTAGGGGGGTGGCGGGAAGTTGGGGGGGGGGGCAGGCAGGGCAGGGTCCAAGGCCGGACCGTGTTCGGCTCTTTATCTGCGTCCCCGCATCGCATTAAACGCATCCATCATTTCACTCTATCGCCTTATCAGGGGGCGGACACAGGAAATTGCCTGCAGCTTGATTATTGGGGGTGCGGAGTGGGGGCTTTCGGGGGCGGCGGGGGCGGGCAGGTCAGAAAACGCCACCGCCGAAACGCCCTTTGTCTCTTTCGGGTTCGGACACTCGGCACGGCACGGGGTGGGGGTGAGGGCGGGTGAGGGACGGAGCAGAGTAGGAGGAAGGGGGGGGAGAGAGAGAGAGAGAGAGAGAGAGAGAGAGAGAGAGAGAGAGAGAGAGAGAGAGAGAGAGAGAGAGAGAGAGAGAGAGAGAGAGAGAGAGAGAGAGAGAGAGAGAGAGAGAGAGAGAGAGATTTGATTTATTGATTTTTAAGGGTTCACAAAAAGCGCTAAGAAGCACCACTGCCATGTGCACCCGGATAGAGACGGACAGATACAGGAAGAGACAAACAGAGAGGTGAAAGGCCTTCCTCTCATTTCAGTCCTCTTACGAAAAGTCAAAAAGTTCTCTCTCTCTCTCTCTCTCTCTCTCTCTCTCTCTCTCTCTCTCTCTCTCTCTCTCTCTCTCTCTCTCTCTCTCTCTCTCTCTCTCTCTCTGTCACATGAAGGGTGATACCCTTTGTTAGTTTCCATTTTTAAATATTTCCCCTGGGGGCTTTGGCGTCATGAGATGGCGGACGCGGGGTGCTCGGGCCTGACCTGGGCCTGAGCCTCGGCAGCCTCGGCCTGAGCCGCTGTGTATAATGTTTAGCGGGTTCAGCTACCTGCAGAGAGTTTGGCGCCGGCATGGCGCTGGCGTGGCGCTCGGCCCCCGTGAGGTGAGGTGGCCGCGGCCGCAGTTGTCGCCGCGCGGCTGTCACCGAGCTGTCACTGGCAGGAGCGGGGGCAGGAGCAGGAGCAGGACTTTGGGGTTGGCCAGAGCTGGTTCCGCGCCGGGCTCCGGGCCGGGGTTGTTGCCTCACCGCAGCTCCGGGCTGCCGCTTGCCCTGTGGGCCCCTGTGGGCCCCTGTGGGCCCCTGTGGGCCCTGGCGGAGTGCACGGCCACCTCACCGACCTGGCCTGGTCGCGCAGGCCACTCCATAAATCCCGGTTTATCAGAGCCCGCGGTATCAACATTCTCGTTTCGCCCTTTCCGTTTTGCCTTTATTTCTCTGGGAGAAAAATAAAACGGAGCAAAGTCGTTCGTCGTGTTTTCGCACGGCAGTCTGTGTGTACCGGCCACACTTCCGCGTCGTCGCTCTCTGTCCTTCCTCCTGGCTCACCGTACTGCTTCCCCCCCCCCCCCCCCCCAGACCCCCTCCTCCCCCTCCTGCTCTTGCTCCTCTCCATTTCCTTGGCGGCTCGCGGCATCGCACAGGTCTTTCTAGGTCGTTCGTTTCGGCATTATCGTGAAATGCCAAAGCAACCCCCCTTCCCCCTCCCCTCTCCAACCTCCTCCTCCTGGCGGAGACACGCGCGAAGCCGTGGTGTGGAAGTAGTAGTTTTAGCCAGCAGCAGCAGCAGCAGCAGCACACCCTCAACTGTATCCTCAACTCTGTATCCCCAACTCAAATGCCGGAGAGCAGCTTCTCGCTGGTGTGCCAAGCACACCAACTTAACTTGCATCGCCGTCGTGACACAGTTTTGGCATGGAGCTAAAATTCAATCTTCAAGAAAGATAAATGGGGTAGAGTGATTTTTTGGTGTGTGTGTGTGTGTGTGTGTGTGTGTCTACAAAGCCCCTTGTTTTTGATCTGTGTTGCTCCCCTTTGTATGTATACGTGTGGTCCGCGTTGGGCGTTCCCCCGCCCGTTGACGTTGGCGGGCGCGGTCAGGAGCCCCTCCACCCCGGGGGGGACCGCGACAACCCCCCTAAGGGGCCCAGGGCCCCAGCCCTGCCTGGTGCGTGCGTTCTGTCACCAGAGAGACATTCGTATTCGGCCCCCGCCGCGCCCCGCTGTGCTGACCGCACTGCGGCACGGCACGGCCCTCAGCTGGCCTCGGCACGGACCCCCGCGCAGCGCGCTTTGACACTTTCGCCCCACTTTCCGTTTCATTTTGTGAAATTGGCCGCTGCCCCGCCCCGCGACGCCCCGCCCTAACCCAGCACGGCCTAACCCGTCCGCGGCAGCCGCCGGCAGCCGCAGCCCTGTGAATAACGGCGAAGCCGGAGCCCCGTGCCGAACCTCTGGAGCCTCTGGAGCCTCTGGAGCCAATCCAAACCGAATAACAGATACGCATTCCACCATTCTTATTATTAATTTTTTTTCATGTGGTTTGCGGACTCTTGCGTTCCTGTATTTCTCCCTGTCGCTGTTGTCCTGCTTTTGCTCGGGCCCAGGAGAGCGAGGGGAGGGAGAGAGAGAGAGAGAGAGAGAGAGAGAGAGAGAGAGAGAGAGAGAGAGAGAGAGAGAGAGAGAGAGAGAGAGAGAGAGAAAAAGAGAGAGAGAGAAAGAATTTATTCCATAAAAAGGCACAAAAAGACTACAAAGTCTCACGAGAGTACCAGTGGCACAGGTAAACTTAAAACAATAGTCAGTTCAGTAATACGACAGTAGAATTACAAAGCGCTTGTGTTAACAAATAGTAGAAAGTTACGAGAGAGAGAGAGAGAGAGAGAGAGAGAGAGAGAGAGAGAGAGAGAGAGAGAGAGAGAGAGAGAGAGAGAGAGAGAGAGAGAGAGAGAGAGAGAGAGAGAGAGAGAGAGAGAAGACTGGCAAAGAAAAGACCTCGCCCATTACGGAGTCGAATCTCAGCCCGGCAAAGTAGCGCCGTTTTTGTAATAGTGGTGTGTTTGTCCCGCTGGAGGGAGTTGTTCTCAGCGAGGACGCCCTGCCCGGCCTCAGCCCGACCTCGGCCGGGGGGTGGCGGCGGGGCGGAGCACTTTAATGATTCATAGTTTTATATGTCTCGGGAAATGAGCTGCCATCAAAGCAAATGGACGAGCAGAGAGGCGCGGCCTCGGCTCGGCGCCGTGCGCTCTCCGGGCCGGGCAGGGCCAGGCCGGGCTTTACAAGACGCGCTGCGTTCGAAACCAAGTCTCGCGCCCCGCCACGCCCCGCCCGGCCTTGGCCTCAGACTCAGGGACAGGGACATATAAGGCAATCGCACCCTACAGACGCAGCCAGGCTTACTGCGGTGTCCCCGGAGTAATATACTGTCCTATGTATACACCGATATATGCCATGCATACAGCAGCGCGGCGGGGGAGCCAAGAGGCGACGCCACGCGACGCCACGCGAAGCGCCGCCAGCGTCAAAAGTGGGTCAGTCGATTGCAAATGGGAGCCGTGGTGGCGTCGCGACGCAAGCAAACAACAATCTCGCAAGTAACCTCCCCGTCCCGTCCCGTCCCGTCCCCTCCCCTCCCCTCCCCAGCCCCGATCTGGCTGCGGAGATTCCCTGTTTCCATACCGGCCCACCATCCCGTGTGACGGTTGTGTTTGTTGTGTTGCAGGCTCGGATACAGCAGTGCCAGACGACAGTCAGCAGGCTGAGCCAGGAGAACGAGGCGCTCAAGAAGCAGGTCAAGACTTTGGAGGCGCAGGTCAGCAATCGGCCACCGGCCATCGCGTATACTCAGACTCGGTATGTGATCTCGTGATCTCAACATCTGTTTTGGCGTCTGCAGCAGCAGGGCGGAGGCGCGGTGCAGCAGGCCCTGCTGGAGAGGCTGCGTGCCCTCGAGTCCGACAACAGGCTCCTGTCGGCCGACGCAGAGCAGCAGCGGCGGCAGTACGAGCGCTGCCTCGACGATGTGGCCAACCAGGTGGTGCGGGCACTCCTGTCGCAGAAGGTGAGGCTGGGCAAAGCGAGGCGAGGCGCCGGGCTCGAGTTCCCCGACGGGATGTGTTCAGTGTTAACACGTGACGCGTCCGCAGGGCCTGCGGGAGGAGATCGGGGCGCTGCAGCAGCGGATCAGGGAGCTGGAAGGACAGAACCGGGCGCTCACCACGCTGCTGGTACAGCAGCTGCAGAACGGCGACCAGGTGGGTGTGAGGGCGACTGGCGAGTGGCGAGTGCTGCGCCAGGCCCAGGCCGCGCCACGGCGGCGAGCGCCGTGCTGGGTAGGCAGCCCACGCATGGGTGCGCGGCGGGTCTGCCTACGCCGCGCGGCGCTCGCCGTGGCCAGCCGAGCCGAGGTCGCACACGGCACGGGGTACTGACACTGACCGCAACCGTGCCTGTGTCGCTTACAGCAGGACTTCAAGCAGATCACCGCTGGTGAGGTGACGACCCCCGAGCAGGGCGCGGCCGACGACATGGTGACCCTGTCCAAGCCCCGTCTGCGGAGGCCCACGGGCCGCCACCGGCCCTCGCCCACCTGTGGGGGGCCGTGCGGGGGGCCGTGCGGCGGCGGGGGCCCCTGCGCGGGGCAGGCCCACGACGACCCGACAGCCGCCATCCTCGCGGCGGTCGCGAGCATCGACCCAGCCCTCTGGCTGCAGGTGCGTACCGAACCGAACACGACTCGGGTCCGTTCTTTTCTCTCCTCTCCTGCCCTGCCCGTATCGACACTGTGTGTTTGTGTGTGTGTGCTGCAGGTCGCCAGGCCACAGTCGCTGCACCTCGCACCCTCGCTGGAGGGGGCGCAGGAGATGGTGGTGAGGGACGGCAGGGACGGGTCGGCGACGGACCTCAGCAGCTGGCAGCAGGACATGCAGCAGGCCGTGGCCGGTGAGTCCAGCAGCAGGCCCAGCGCGGCCGGAGGTCCGATCAGCCCGATCACATCACACTCAATCTTTGCTCAGATGCGGAGGCGGCGGCAGCAGCGGTCGTTGGGACGGCGTCGTCAGCAGACGGCGTCGACGCCATGGCCGAGGCTGTGGCGGCGGCCGTGGCCGAGGACGATCAGGACGGCAGCTCCAGTCCGGAGAGCAGCCCCGAGAGCGGCAACCGGGACGAGGGCTACTCCACCATGTCGAGCGACGTCCAGGCGGAAGCCTCGTCCAGCAGGCTGACTGGGGTGGGCGAATCGACCAGCTCCTCGGCCTCCCAGACCGGCCTCGGTTTGCTGGGCCTTGGCCTGGGCCTGGGCCTGGGCCCCTGCACCGAGCTGGAGGACGTCAAGGAGGAGGCGGAGCAGGTGATGCCTGACGTGGTCGCGGAGCTGGTGGTCGGCTCCCAGGCGCAGGGCCTGCAGGGCCTGCAGCCCTCTGCGGGTCCAGGGGCGGGGGCGGCCGCCTGCTGCTCCTGGACCTGCAGGCGCTCAACGTCCGGCATAGCTTCCCGCCCGCGCGGGATCTGCAGGTGGGGGTGCGTTGTTTTTTTTTATAGCCCGCCTGTTCCTGCTCATCATAGCATACCCTTGGCAGTACTCGAACCCCGAACCCTTGACTTTCCAGGCCGTGCTGCGCAACAGCTTCTCCGACTCGCACCTGTGCCTGTCGCGGCTGCTGCACCACGCAGCCGCCGCCTCCTTCGCGTCCACGCCAGCGTCCTGCCCCGCGGCCACGACGCACAAGCCCGTCCTGCTGGTGGACCTTGGCGCCGGGCACACGGCAGCGGCGGCCACCAAGCCGCACCCCCTGCGGCGCGCCAGGGCCACCCCAAGCCTGCTGACGCCGCCGCTACCCCCGCTGCAACTGGTCGCCGAGGAGCTCGTGGAGCACGGCGACGAGGAGGACCTGGGCCTGGCCTCGGGCTGGTGGGACGCTGACTACGTGCAGCACTGGCTCAGGCTGGACGAGACGCGGTCTGCGCTGCAGCAGCGGCACCGTGAGGCCTACGAGCTCGAATACGACCAGGCTGAGCTCGAGGACTGGAGCCTGTCACTGTCGTGCGAGGAGCTCGATCTGTCCTGGCGGAGGACGGCGCCCGCCCCGCCACCGGCACCACTAGAGGCGCCCGGTGCCCACAGCAGTCAACACCTGCCGAGCATCCAGGTGAGGCGATGCGAGGCTTAGGGCTTTGGCTAATCGATACCCCACGCGAAGGTACCAGGCTGGGGTATAGACACCGGTCGCGGCCGCGGTCTGTCAAATGTCACGCTCCTACATTAAATGCATTAGAAAGTTAGGTTAGCAGTACGTACAACGCAGGGAAAGAAAGGGATCAAATTACAGTGTGGTATTTGAAAGGCCCCTAGTCGCTTGAAGCATGTGTGTTTGATCTCCAATTCATTCTCACTGTTACCTCGTGTGTGTGCAGGAGAACAACTCCCTGGAACTGGAGGAGGACGCGAGCGAGTGCTTGTGGAACAACGCCAGCTACCTGGATGCCGGACAGGCGGCTTTTGGCGGCGGCCCCCGTGGCTGCCACGGCGGCGCGCTGGGGTTGGGGGCGGGCTGGCCGTACGCACTCAGTCTGGTGGAGCAGGCTGACGCCATGATATCCAGCCTGGCGGTGAACGCGGCCGGCTCCTCCCCGGGGGGCAGCTGGTCGTCGTCCGCGGCTGCCTCCGACTGCTACGACTGCTGCCTCAACGGCTGCCACGGCGAGGAGGGCTCGTCCAAGCGCTCGTCGGCCGCGCTCAGCGGCTGCAGCGACGAGAGCGCCGCCACGGGTACGAGTGCCGCTAGTGCCGCCAGCCGAGAGTCCCCCTCCGCCGTGGGGACGGACTTCACGCGGGACTTCTACCGCCTCGTCAAGTTCGAGAGCACGAAGAGCCTGGCCTCCAACTCGTCGTCGCGCAACTCGCGTGGCCAGGGCCTCCATGGCGACAGCAACATCAACAACAACCTGCCCACGTCCATGGACCGCGAGCAGGCCCTGCAGAGCGTGCTCAAGTTCATCGCGGAGCAGCAGAAGTACTGCCACTCCCGGGAGGAGCAGGACTCGGCCACCGAGCTCAGCAGCCGGCCCGTGTCCTACACCTACTGCATGGAGGAGGAGAACGTGGGGCCGGCTGAGCCCCCAGAGTCCATTGAGTCACTGGAACCTGTTTCGATATCCACGTTCAGCGAGGTCGACATCGACGTCGATGTCGACGCCGACGTCCTGGACCTGGAAGCAGCAAACGAGGAAGACCAACAGCAGACGTCACTCGAGGGGCGGGAAGGCGAGGCGGACGTGATGGAGGAGTGGGAGCGGCCGCCGAGGCAGGACCAGAATGACTTGGAGCGGTAAGTTGGCACCTGCAGCGGCCTGTCCTGGCCTGTGCAAACCAAACTAATGGCACAGCTACGAAAATAGCACTAAGGTCTGGCATCTGAACCCGAACCAGACCCATGTGAGTCTGTCGGACAGTAGTTTTTGAGGACCCGGGTTCATATGTCCATTTGAGAGGCGTGGGAGAGTTGATTTTTCATGGAGACGTTGCCGACAATGGCGGCGGTGGTGGCCATTGTTGGTGACCCTGGAAAACTGGTAAGTTACCTGTTGCTTTTTGACAGCGTTGCCACGGGGGTGACTGCCGTGACTGCCCTTCTGGACGAGGTCTCCTTGGCAACCGGTGCGACGTCATTGCTGGAGACGGTGCTGGAGGATGAGGTGCTGGACACGACGCCGTGCGGCCGCCTGCAGCCGTCCTCGTCGCCAGCGCCAGCAGCGACACCGGCCTCGGCGTCGGCGTCGACGGCCGTCTCCGTGCTGGTGTGCGATGCCAACGACAAGGCGGTGAGCTTCCACGAGAACGCCACATCCAAGGACGTCATCGACGAGCTCAACAGGATGATCCGGAAGGGGGAGGGCGAAGAGGCGGTGCCGGCGGTGACCACCGACGCGAACCCGCGGCCCAAGTGCGATCGGCCGTCGGGCGAGGCGACGGCGGCGGCCTCTATCGACGGTGCCGCCTTGAGCTGCCCCACTGGCTGGGTCCACGTGGAGAGAGACATAGACTTTACTGACCCCAAGGTAGGAAAAGATACCACGCCTGTTAAAGTGTAAAGAAAACGCGTTTTTAAAGCGCCGGTTCACGTTTCTCATGTCCTCAATTCTGATCCACCAGGCGCGGGCCAACCTTTTGGACGTTATGCTGGCGTCCAGCGCCAGCTCGGGCTCGATGAGCAGCAGCGGCAGCGAGAGCGGCGACGGCGACGCCGAGGACCTCCCCGCGGACTACAGGCACCTGCACCGCCTGCACCGGTTCCGGCGGCACAAGAAGGGTAAGCTTACGTATCTGCTGCTGGCTGCCCCCGCCCCGTCCCTATCATACCCCATCCCCGCCCCTACGGCTGTCTGCTGTCTCACTCTGACGCTCTACATCCCCGCCCCTACGGCTGACTGCTGTCTCACTCTGACGCTCTACATCCCCGCCCCTACGGCTGTCTGCTGTCTCACTCTGACGCTCTACATCCCCGCCCCTACGGCTGACTGCTGTCTCACTCTGACGCTCTACATCCCCGCCCCTACGGCTGTCTGCTGTCTCACTCTGACGCTCTACATCCCCGCCCCTACGGCTGTCTGCTGTCTCACTCTGACGCTCTACATCCCCGCCCCTACGGCTGTCTGCTGTCTCACTCTGACGCTCTACTCTCGTCTGGTTTGTAGCCTCCGCGTTCCGGGACCCGTTTGGCGTGCTGCGCTTCCCGTCCTGCAACATCCGCCCCTCCATCATCGGCCGGGATGACTTCTTCGTGCGGTACGGCGAGAAGGAGCGCGAGGCCATGGCCAGCTTCGACTTCCTGGACGACATGTCCTCCGCGTCCATCAGCTGCGCGTCGGGGTCCTCGTCCACACTGGGCTCCCTGCAGAAGCTGGACGCTGCCTCCTCCGACCTGGCAAACGACGGCGGCGGCAGGGGAACGCCCACGCCCCAGGACGCCGTCGACGCTGCCGCAGCAGAGGACAGCGACGAGAGGACGGGAGGGCAGCTGTCGCTCAGCGACTCCTGCGGGAACAGTCTGAGCGGGTCGAGGTCTAGCCTCGACGACCCTCCGCAGGACCCGCAGGACCCGCAGCCGCAGGGCGCCCAGCCTCCAGGCCGGGGTACCGGTGCCGGTGTCATGCCCATGTGCCAGCCGTGCCCAGCCCCGGCTCTCAGCCCGGGAGTTTCCTGTCCGCAACGGTCTTGAACTTGTGTTCGAGAGAGTTCGGGCGAAACAGTCTGAAAGTCTGAATGAGTGAAGGAAGCAACATCCGGCCCCGGGATTGTTCCTTTCAGAGAATATATGGAAACACTGTGATGATGTGGCTGTTTGCGGGTTCCTATCTGATCCCTCCAGCTTCCGTACTTCCGTACTTTACTAAGGTATCAAAGTATGTGCTCATTTCAAAAAGTATTTCAGTGGTGACATTGGCAGCTGTTGTGTGTTCATTTCTGTGAGCTATTTCTTGATTCTGCGGCTGTGTTCACCAAGTTTGTCTATATAGAGCTTCATACTGTTGTATTCAATGTGATAATTGTACGTTTAATTTTTTGTTGATGTTTTTAGTAATATATACCCTGAGTCATCTTTATCATACAAGTCATTGCTCTATTGAGTCATTGAATTAAGTGGCATTGAAACTATGGAAACTATGTCACTGTCACTTAATTGTTTTCAAGGCTTAACTTTTTTTGTACTAAACAGCTTTTAACATTCTGTTATTTGTTGGAGTTCATTTTGTTGAAAAATTACTTTGGTTACAGCAGATAGTTTTAATATTTTGGAAGGATGATTTTGAGTACCTGTTTTCAGTCACTTTGTTTAAATAATGCATGTTAGCAAAGTGTGATTTCTTTTTGATATTGTGTATATTGTTGTATAAAAGGAGATAGTGTCTGTAAATAATTCTGTATATTGTTAAGTTATTACATGTATGTGATGATTCGATGAACCAAAATAAGCTTAGCTGTGGTAGGTACATTAACAAGAATCATATGAGATGTTCAGACCTGTTCCATTATGCACAGCACTGGAAACGAATTGTACATTTTTTTCCAGAGAGATTTATAAGATTTTAAAGCAAATACTGACTTTTTGATAAAAATTTCAACCTCTTGCAATTTTTGGACTTAGAATTTTACCTGTAGAACTACGTCAAACAAGAGACAATTCAAGGAACATCTTTGTCCCTTAACTTGAGACTGCAGAAATACTAAAACCTATATGACAAATGGAATGGATTGCTTTGGACTGACATACCACCAGTAATATCATCGTCACATGCCATGACTGGAAGTGCATACATTTTTGTATGTCCGTACACTCAGCATCTGAAACTGCATTTTGCATCAGTTGTGTGTTATATTCACACAGTTACTCTGCAATTTTAAATTACTTTTTGGTGCATTTACCTGTACTGATTTTCTGATGGCTTTAGTTAGCTGATACTTAAATGCACCGAGAAAATAGAGCAACTGAGGACTTTCGTCTGAACTCACAGCGATGAAGTATGAAAATAGAATCAGCAGAGTGTGATAATCAGTAGTATTATTACTTTTGAGGTAGGAATAATATTTGCCAGTAACAAATACAGTGTGCTACTAGAACTCAGACAGCTCCAATAATCCAAGTTTTGATATTCCTGATAAAGTTATGATTATATGTGTTGATGTACAAGTTTGGAAATTTGTTAGGGTGCCAGTGCCAGTGGAAACCTAGCTGATAGCTGATGTGATATACTGCAGTTGCAACAACTTTCTGGGAATATTGATATAAGTAACATTGGTGACTCCTTCCAATGTACCTTTTTATTTTTCCTTTATGGAACATACCTTTAGTAGTAAGAGGCCTATAAAAAATGTAGTGTATTTTAAAAATTACTCATCACATAGCCTCTTCCTTTTCTTTTAAATCAAAGATTAGGCAGGGTAGTACTTTTCATGCTATAAGTGCACTAATATGGGTACTCATCTTGCGATTCATTTGGTAAAATTAAAATCGAAAAGGATTTTGAAATAGTGTTTTGTTTTTTCTAGTTTAAGTAGAATATTTATCAATTGATTTTTGTAATGGCAATTCTTTATACAAAAACAACAAAACACCTGGTATAAATACGCATTTCATCCAGTATTGCAGTTTTTTCCTTGAGTTTCTCTCATCTGCAGAAACAGTCTAGAGTATGAATATTTCTCTGTTAAAATTGAACAGTCCTTTCCGTGCATCCAAATAAACATATGTAGATTTGAAAGCAAAAGTACTGTTTGTTGTCACTTTCCTGACCCCGAATCCCGAATCACCTCAAACCCCAAATCTATGGGGAACATGACACTGAGCTTCCTACATTTAAGCCCCTACCGTTCCAGAATTAAAACTTTCAGTATCAAAATTTCCGATCTGTTAAGAAATAAAACTTGCTGCAGACTTACAGAAATTCCAGTTACATTCCAATTCCACCACGTTTCAGCGATACCCCACGCGTAAAAAGAAATCCGAAGACATGAGGTATTGTCGTTCTAGACTTGAGGTAGAATTTAGCCTACCGAAGACTACCCCATGTTTCCCCCCCAACCCCATAAGCTTTATGGAGTTTACCACCCACGTTCGACTCCGGGGAACGCCGCGGCCCTGAACGCTGACGCGCTACTGTCCACGGTTACTTCGGAATGCACACAGGGCGCCCCGCAAAGAGTTAAACCCGGAACCTGTCGGTCACCGACCAGTCCGCTAACCGATGCGGCTACGGAGCTACGATCGAGGGGTACATCAAGTGGTAAAGTCACTGTACTCCTATCGAAACAGTCTCATGTGCAGTCACTTCCAGTCTCTTACCAATCATCCAAGCCGCCATTTACCGAAAAGCGAAAAAATTCAGAGAGGCTAGATGGCATGTTTGATCGCATGTTACAAAACCTATATCACCCCGGCTTCCGCCAGGACCCCTGCCTTCAACTTCGTTGATCTTACGGGAACCGGTGCTTTACGGCCGCTACCCGGCTTGCGCCGGACGGATCTCCCGGCAACCCCTAGCCCGCGCCAATGCGCGAGGCCCCCTCCGCCCTCCGCTAACCACGGCCTCCGGGACTCCATAATACTGTAGTGCCCTTCAACCGCAGTCTGGTTTGGCCCCATTAATCATGGGAGTCCGCCCCTGCGAAGATTTGGAGGACATAGGTTCCCTTCGTACACGGCCGAAG
The DNA here is from genome assembly GCA_038380765.1 of Odontothrips loti. Lineage (NCBI taxonomy): Eukaryota > Metazoa > Arthropoda > Insecta > Thysanoptera > Thripidae > Odontothrips > Odontothrips loti. The sequence continues at coordinate 21,650,014 of CM076244.1, read as the reverse complement.
CCGCTGTACTCTACTCGCTACGCACCGAGTAGCGGCATGTCCGCACCTGCCAGATTCAGAGAGAGGAAAACAGAAGCTTCGAACCCTAGAAGCTCTGTACATCCCCCGAGTCTCCCCCCGGGATTGCTCCCGAGGCACAGTCGGATGGGGTGGGGTACGAGGAACCATCCATTTTTGCCTTTTCCGATTTTGCCTCTTCGAAAAAAAGAAGATGGTCGTGCTAAGAGGTCTTCTGGGTTTTTACTAATGATGTCGAATTTCTTATTTTGTTGTAATAAACCTTTATTTAAATAGTATATGTAGAATACATTTGCATCAAGTTTGTTCAGTCTTGCTATTTCGCAAATAGCTCTGTTGGTGGAAATCCAAGAGGAACTGTGTGTATTACCTGCGCCCTTCCATTCCAAGTATGTTATTATACAAATATGGTATTTCGGCGAAGGTCTTAACTGGAAACAAAGAAGAAGTCAAGAAGAATATCAGCGGAAACAAAACGCGGGAATCATAATACTGTTGTGCCCTTCAACCGCAGTCTGGTTGGTTAGGCCCCATTCATCTTGGGAGTCCGCCCCTGCGAAGATTTGGGGGACTTAACTTCCCTTCGTACACAGCCGAAGCCGCTGTACTCTACTCGCTACGCACCGAGTAGCGGCATGTCCGCACCTGCCAGATTCGGAGGAAGGAAGACAGAAGCTTCGAACCCTAGAGGCATTTCTAAACGGTATTATTTCCGCGAAAATGCAATACAGCTGGTAGGTACGAAATTTGGTGGGACCCAAAACATCATCCCGACCATCGGAAGACGACGCCGGCTCAGAGCCTGTCAGAGCACACCGACACCGCCCGCACGCCGCGGAGGAGGGTGGCCAGACCTGCAACTGCGTGCGAGAGGTGGTCTGCCTTCCAGGCGCACACCTCCAGCTCGCTCGAGAGACCGATGGGAGAGGGAGGGGCGAAAGTCTAGTAGTCTTTATCGAATCCGTTGAAGGGTTTCCAGAAGAAGTGGGAAGGATCGTTTGCCAATTAGCGATACAATATTGTGGCAATTGACGTAATTAGGCCCGTGCCAGTCTGAGCACCAAAGGCGCCTGCCGGATAGGCAACCACATCCTCTGCAGGGCACGCGGGGCGTGCGGGCTGGCCTACCCTAGCGTTCGCAGGCGCTCGGCGTGGCCGTCCGGACGTACTGAATGCCTAGCCTTACTCCACACGCCTTACATGACATTACGGGCCTCCTTGCTCCTTGCTGCAGCCTCACGGAGCCCATTGCTTGAGCTACGCCGGTCTCTTAATGCAAAGGCGCTTTCTGGAAAAGGAGCAGGATGAGTCCCCCCCCCCCCTCCTGCCTCCAACTGTTCCCCCACTCGCCACCGCCTGGATCTGCGACCGTGTGGCGCCGGGACACGAATTAATTTATCATCTTAATTACAAAATGGCTGTAATTATTATTGTAAAGTTTCGTATCGGCGCGCGCGACCGTGCTGCTCTCTCCGTCCGTGACTCCAAACCGAAGGAAGGCAAAGAGAAGGGAAAGTAGTCGTGAATGATGGCTGTCGCAGGAACGGTATGACTCGGTGCAGAGCGGCGACTGCGACGCTATCACCAAAAGTCCGGCAGCCACGGGCAGCCAGGAAACCATCTCTGATTCTGCGCCTTTTGGGCCCAGATATCCTCTTCTCCTGTTTCCGCAGTCCTGAGGCCCGAACTGTGCCGCACCTCAAAGGTTTGAGATGTCCCCCTCGACGAGGCGAGGCTGGTCGAGAGGAGAGAAGAGGATCTCACCTCGCCGAGGACCCGGAGGATCCGGAGGACCCGGAGCCGGCGTGTCATCGGAGAGATGCTGCTGCTGATGTCCCGGCCAAAGCGGCGAGTGCTTTCTAGAAATTGTCAGAGCGCTGTGACGCAACGCGGCCGGGCCGAAGAGGTGAGGGCTGTTGTTAGGTCTGCATAGTGAGGCCGGGTTATGGCCGCCATTAGCGCAGAGCGCACAGAGCAGACCTCTCTCTGCATCACACTGTTTTGTGAACTGGCGGGTCAAAGACACCCGGCTGCATGGCGGCCCGAACGGCTCGGCTCGGCTCGGCTCGGCTCGGCTCGGCTCGGCTCGGCTCGGCTCGGCTCGGCTCGGCTCGGCTCGGCTCGGCACCGGCACACCCCTACGCCAGTTTTATGTGCCCTTTCAAGGAAATCGAAAGCCGTCCAGTCGGTAGCAATACGGCACAACCCGACGCGAAACCTCCCGAACCTGGCGCGCTGCTGGAGTTTTTGTTTCCGATGTCATTGCGCTGTAGCAGCCGCTCCGACCGCCAGTAGTGCCACTGGTTTCCGACTCGCGAAGCGCGGAGGCCAACAAACTCCGGACGATGTTTAATTGATGGCCGTAAGTTGAGTCGGGGGCGCCGTGCCAATACTACGTGACCGGTTTAGGGGGGGGGGGGGGGTCGGCCAAATACTACGCCCTATCTTAAATACATGGGAAGGTTAGGTTATCCACGTCACGGGGAGGGGGGAGGGGTCAAAAAGTGGCCTAAAATCGGTCACGTAGTATTGGCACGGCCTAAGGCATGGCTGCCGAGCTCGGCGCCGGTTCCTCTTCCTCGTCCAGATAATCGCAGGAGTACACTACCAATACACTACTTGTCACTCGCTTTGTACACCGCAAGTCTTACAAAACCTGCCATACTCGCCCACCCTTCTCAAAATGGTCATCTTTTCCAAAATTTGCTAAATTGCTGTTTTTGGAGGGTGAGGTTTTTTTTTGAAGAGCTAGAAGTTTTTTCCAGACCGATTTTTTATTCTGCACTAACCCTTAGTAAGAAAAAAACGGCATTTTTCGTTACATACACTCACTTGAAGACATAATGGTGTGAGATAATGATGTGGAACAATGTCCCGCTTTTTGCCGTTGCCTACATTTACAGCGCCCGAAGGGACCGAGAGGGGCGGGGGACATAGAGGAATTGCCCCCCCCCCCTCCTCCCAAATCCGTCACTGATCCTTTCCTTGCGGTTCTATAACTTTCACGTTTCCTCATTAACTATCCTTTCGTACCCCGTCGTTCGTTTACGTATCGAGTTGGCTGCTCCAAAACTGCAACGATCGCCACCACTTCCGAGTGGTGGAACCGGCCCCGGCCACTTCCTCTCCTTCCTCGCACGCTTGCCAGGCCAGGGCTGCCCGGGGCAGCACAGCCGCCTCAGCTACCAACAGCAGGGACAAAAAACAGGTAAGGCTATTATTACCCTTTCCAATTTTTCAAATTTGGCAAAAAATAAAAATGAGTTTTTTGGTGCTAGTATGTTTGGACCAACCCCTGAAAACCGTCTAGTCATGAAAAGTGGCATCTCATGGTGCTTATACCCCAGAAAACGAAATGCCAAACAGGTATGCGACCCAGACTACACCTCTCGCCAACCTGGATCCCACGTTGCTACTGAGCAAACTGCACTAAACTGAGGTACGCATCATTGTGTCGAACGAGGTCGATTTATTTATAACGATATGTTTCAGTACCAATTTTGACATTGTTTTCGACTATTGCGATATCGATTTCAAATGTCGACCTTGATTTCGAATTCAATTTCGACGTCGAAATCTGTGACATTTTCCCGATCGATTTTGAAGTACGTGTCGACCTTGCGCTTCGACATCGAAACGACGTCGGATCAATTTTTTAATGGGGACCTGGATTCCATATTGCTATTGAGCAACTGAGACTGCTCCAGAATATTAATTTTATTATTCGCTGTTCCACGTTCATAAGCGTTCTCCATTGCCTGTCTTGTTTCCAGGGCCGTTATTTTTTTATTTATATAAAAAAAAGATTTCTGAGTATATTTTGACATGCAATGTAACAACCTGGTCTCACGGCACACGAGATTAACTTGAGAAAACAACTGTAAAGACACCATGCTGTGACGTTCCTTATTCGCGATAAACTACATAACAACTGAAATATTGTTATTGTAACATAATAAGTTCTTGAATATTTATTGATCAATTACATCGAACGAGCGAGCGACGCGAATTTTAAACCCCAAAGGACTAAAAGTACAACTATACAAAACACGTGACACAAATTCGCCCACGATTGGCCCTTGGGCAGTCTAGTAAATTTGTGTAAGGACGGGGACCGGACCAGTGATGCCCACTAATTATGGCCACTTTTGCACTCTCCTGCTTCAATCAAAGTTTCGAAAGTTATTTCGAAGTTATCGATTGTGTATATACATTATGCCAACCGCCGATAGAATCGACAGCTCTGCATCTACGACGTGTAGGAGTGGTTGCCCACGTGGACACTAGCCACAAACCCACCCCCTACCGCCGTGGACAGTAGTCGTCGACAATCCTCTTAACTCGCCGCATACCACCCCTTTATTGCCCCCCCCCCCCCCCCATACCCCACTCCACTTACCCTGCCCGCAAGCCCGCCCGCCCCCGCCCCTGTCTCGGCCGGTAGCAGCAGGAGAAGCGAGTTTGCGACGAAACTCGTGAAACTGGGGGAGTTGCGGCTCGGTCTGCGGCTGTGCGGCTCGGCTCTGCGGCGCTGCCCCCGCTGCCGCTGCCGCTCTCCCACGGCGGATGGTGTGCGCGGTGCACAGCCATGCCGCCGCCGGCCGCCGGCCGCCAGCCCGGCCGGTAGAGAGCCGTGGTCGATGTATCGGTAATGGCCCTGTCACTCTGTGAACAGCCCGGCCCCGCCCGGCCCCGCCCGGCCGACCGGTGGCTGCAGCTCAGGGGGTCGGCCATAAACTACACACGATGTCTCACAGCCTAGAAACAAAATTTGAGGTTTTATTTCTTTTCCTAATTTTTTTGTTTGCCTAGATTTTTCCTGACTTTTTTTTGTTTTACTTTTACCCACAATTTTTTTGGGGGAGTACAGACTTTGATTGTTTTTCTAGTGAGGTACCCCTGGGCCGCCCCACACCACGCCCACCGTGAGGCATCGGCATGGCAACACACAGCATCACACCGCGCCGACACGCATGGCGCCGCCCCGCCCCGCCCCGCCCCGTCCCGCCCCGCCCAGCGCCGCGCCGCGCCGCGTCCCGTCACGTCCCGCGTTACTCGATATGTCTCGTCCCGTCGGACGGGTTGCGTGACGGATCGCGGAGAAATGGCGGGAGAACAAGGCGGCGGGCGAAAGAGAAAGACAAGGGGAGGTGCTCACCCGTCGGTGCGGTGTCTCAGGATATGTCACTATTTTGACTGGGGTTTGAAAGTTCCCAGGAATTTTGGCACGCGGGAATATATTCCCTGATACAGGCGCGGCTCCGAGGTGGGGGTAATGGGAGTAATTACCCCCCCCCCCCCCCCTTGGCCCATGTGGCGCCCGAAGGACGCCGGCCACCCCTCCATATCACCCTAGATATCACATACAGTTTTGACTTGGCAATGATTTTTCGCGGTGAAACATCTTCAGCCCCGCCACGCCGTCGACATTTAATCGCTTTGAATGGAATGTAGAGATGTTACTCACAAAATTAGACAGTCTTTCGCAGAATGATTTTTCTTAAAAATGTAAATGTGAATATGTGTTTCTCACATTTTGTGAGTTTTTAAAATGTCCCCCTTGTAATTGCACACCTCGTCAAATCAAATTTGGATCTTTCACATTAAAAAAAAAATGTTGTATTACTCTTCCCCCCCCCCCTCGCTTTCGAGGAAATTACCCCTCCCTTGGCCAAATCCTGGAGCCGCGCCTGCCCTAAGTCCCGGGAATATTTCCAAATTCCCGGGAATATTTCCCGTGGCCGGGAAATTTCTTAGCTGGATCGTATTTTGAATGGCTTTCCGCTAGTTGGCTGACACAGGTTTTTTTTTATCTCTGTAGCAAAAGCGCAGCACTAATTTTTTGACGAAGAAAACAGTGGATATATATAAGTGTTTAAATTATATACCCGGAAATATTTCGAAAAATAGAGGAGGGAATGTTCACGGGATTTCCCGGGAATATGCCCGGTTATTCCCGGGAATATTCCTACCCTTCAACACCCTAAGTGTATTTTTCCATTGGTTATGTGACATGTTTTTGAGATCCCGGCGCCAAGCTGCGCCGAAGTGCGCTCTCGAATCTTGAATGTAAGGCCAACATTTTGAAAACAGGCTTTCACCGATTCCCGTTTATTGCGTGGCGGCTTAATGAGTTTTCCGTTTCTCCAGGAGATATCTGCTTCGGATCAATTGGACTCGGGTTTTGACCATTGCACTGGGCCGCCAAACGGGCGTTCCGTCCCTCCTTGACCTTGTGGAATGGCTCCGTGTGTGGGCCCCGCCGCCCCCGCCGCCCCCGCCGCCCCCGCCGCCCCCGCTGCCCCGCGGTCATTGTACCACACCGCGGCGTACCGTCGGCCGTCGGGGGCACGACGTGGCGGCGACCATACCTGGCTGGACCACGACGGACGAGTGAAAGTGAGCGCCGCGACGACCAGCGATGCTCACTGTCATTTAGGCCGGGCCGGAGGGGACCGGCGGGGAGGGTGTGTCCTCGGAGTGTGCAGCAAGGTGTGCAGCAAGGTGTGCAGCAAGGTGTGCAGCAAGGTGTGCAGCAGCTGGGTGTGCAGCAAGGTGTGCAGCAAGGTGTGCAGCAAGGTGTGCAGCAAGGTGTGCAGCAAGGTGTGCAGCAGCGAGGTGTGCAGCAAGGTGTGCAGCAAGGTGTGCAGCAAGGTGTGCAGCAAGGTGTGCAGCAAGGTGTGCAGCAAGGTGTGCAGCAAGGTGTGCAGCAAGGTGTGCAGCAAGGTGTGCAGCAAGGTGTGCGAGGTGTGCAGCAAGGTGGGCAGGTGGCGAGGTGTGCAGCAAGGTGTGCAGCAAGGTGTGCAGCAAGGTGTGCAGCAAGGTGTGCAGCAGCGAGGTGTGCAGCAGCTGGGTATGCAGCAAGGTGTGAAGCAGCGAGGTGTGCAGCAGCGAGGTGTGCAGAGGCGAGGTGTGCAGCAGCTGGGTATGCAGCAAGGTGTGAAGCAGCGAGGTGTGCAGCAGCGAGGTGTGCAGCAGCGAGGTGTGCAGCAGCGAGGTGTGCAGCAGCGAGGTGTGCAGCAGCGAAGGTGTGCAGCAGCGAGGTGTGCAGCAGCGAGGTATGCAGCAAGGTGTGCAGCAGCGAGGTGTGCAGCAGCGAGGTGTGCAGCAGCGAGGTGTGCAGAGGCGAGGTGTGCAGAGGCGAGGTGTGCAGCAGCGAGGTGTGCAGCGAGGTGTGCAGCAGCGAGGTGTGCAGCAAGGTGGGCAGAGGCGAGGTGTGCAGCAGCTGGGTGTGCAGCAAGTTGTGCAGCAGCGAGGTGTGCAGCAGCAAGGTGTGCAGCAGCTGAGTGTGCAGCACAGGGTTGTTAACGTTACTTTTGGTACTAACGCGTTACCGTTACCGTTATTTGCACGAAAAGTAAAGTAACGCGTTACCGTTACTGGGGAAATGTAAAGTAACGCGTTATCGGCAACGGAGTAACGAGCGTTATCGTTACCTATATTCCAGTGCCCTCAGATATCGATTTTGAATGCGTGTATGAGAGTGCACCGAGAATTTGAAAAAATGCATACACATTTGCAATTATTTATTTTATGACCTATCTTTCGAAGCACTACCCAATAAGGCACAGTAAAAAACTAATAAAAAAAATAGAACCACAGCACAGCAGTGGTGTCACATTCAACGGAAGACCTGTTTCTCGAAGTACTTTCCAATTATCACCTAAAATCTACGCCATCGTGACGTGGATTTAGGGTAGATAAACTGCATCTACCCAATGCAAGCGATCAAACAGGGACTGACCCGGCGACATGGAAACGAGGTGGATCTGTCGTGGAATATGTGGAGAGGATTTTCGAATATAGGTCCACGCCACTCGCCAGATCGATCAGGCGAGTGGCGATATGGATGATATTTCAAGGTAGATTCTATGTTCTCTGTGATGGAAATCTACACACCATCATTTATCCACGTTGACTTTACGTCGATTGAAACCGATCTATAATAGACGATAAATCGACGTTGATGTAACGTCGATCAAAGAATCGACAAAATATCCACGTTCCTGTGACATATTTTATGTGAAAAGAATCCATCCACCTAATCCACGTAAGTAACGTGGATGCAACGTGGTTGTTCCCATGGGGCGGTTGCTGTTGCTCGATTCAAATGACTTTTGGGTGTTCCGGGTTTCGCGCTGTCCGGGTGTCGTGAATAACGCGATAACGGCGTTACTCCGTTACTGGACAAAGTAACTTAACGAGATACCGTTACCGTCTCATCGAAAAAGTAGCGCGTTATCGTTATCGTTGACTAACGATAACGATGACGGCGGTAACGCCGTTACCGTTAGAAGTAACGTTAACAACCCTAGTGCAGCAAGGTGTGCAGCAAGGTGTGCAGAGGCGAGGTGTGCAGAAAGGTGTGCAGCAGCGAGGTGTGCAGCAGCAAGGTGTGCAGCAGCGAGGTGTGCAGAAAGGTGTGCAGCAGCGAGGTGTGCAGCAGCAAGGTGTGCAGCAGCGAGGTGTGCAGCAGCAAGGTGTGCAGCAGCGAGGTGTGCAGCAAGGTGTGCAGAGGCGAGGTGTGCAGCAAGGTGTGCAGCAGCGAGGTGTTGAACAAAGTGTGCAGCAGTGAGGTGTGCGGCAAAGTCAGCATCGTGCATCGTTTGATGCTGAATACACGCACACACGCATATAGCTACATATACCAGGTGTATCTGATCTGGCTCCGGGCAGTTTCGGTTTTAGGCAGTCCCGCAAAGCACTACCTCCGTCTCTTTCTGTCTCGCGTGTCTGGCCGAGCCAGAAAGAGACGGAGATGGTGTGTTGCGGGACTGCCTAAAACCGAAACTGCCCGGGGCCAATGATACACCTGGTATATATGTAGCTCTAGAGCAATGCGCATTGAGCCATCAGCCAAGGCCGCTCTCGAGGGCCATGTCTTGTCACTGATCTCGTTTGCTAGGATATACTCACAATTAATACTGAGCTGTAAAATAAATGGAGACAATAAACGATAGTGGAGTGGTTGAGGCGAGTGCGGCTCAACAGGGCCATAAATGTTGTGAGGAAACGGACTGGGGCTGCGAGGGGGCGGGAGATAGACAGGGTGAGACCGAACAAAGGCATCAGCAGGGACAGTGGTAGAGACACGAGAGGTGTTACACAAACCGGACTATGGCGGCGCAACTTCTTTTTACGACTGGCCAATAAGGGTACCAGGGGTGGCATGTATACGCATTTCTCGAACGAGTTCCATGCCGAGCCCCCTCCCCGTTATTGAGGGGGGCTAGGTAACGGGGGTTGGTTTTGGAAATGCAGTTCCCGGTCGCTAGCTCGGTTTGATTGTCTCGCTGCGTTTGTGCTGCCGTGCATCTTTGCGGCCGCGGCGCCGCTGGCATGGCGGCCACGGCGGCCATGGCCCCTTGACGGCAGCGGTACAACAGCAGATACTCCTCCGATCCCGTTGGCCGATACCCAAGTAGGCCCTACCTGATTGAGTTAACAGCCCATTGTCAGGTGCAGCGCTAATCACCAGATTTGGACGACTGATTGCGGAGGAAGCAGAGGGCAGCCCATCCGACAACTCCTCGCAACGGACCTCCCCGCCCCAACGGGTGACCGAGCCTCGAAGCCTGACCGGACCGGACCGGCCGCTAGATCTCTGACACTCTGAGTGCCATGAGTCCATGAGTTCTTTGAAAACAATTATTTCGAATTGCATGTTTTTAATTTTCATGTCTAGGCCATTTTCAGAACATGTTATCAAAATTTCGAAATGTTATGACATTTCAAACCAGAGTCTTGGCCAGAGTCTTGGCCTCATTTGCGTTGATGAATCACACGCACCCCGACGCACTCTGATCCATCTCAATAAGTGTAACGAGAACTAACTGCAAAACGGTGCGCGAGTAGTCGTTACTCCACTTCTGCATCCGAACAGCCTTCAAAGCGGACATGTTCCCAGAATGGTCTGTAAGTACACGGTGACGCCGCCTATTCGCAGCAGCCTTGAGAGATATTCTGCTGCCCGCCAATAATAACACACGCGTCGTCTGCAGAGGGTCCAGCACACATATGTGGGGCCTGCCTGTCAATCAATCGAAGAGAGGACGCCAAACGTATGCAAGGTCGAGGGAATGCACATGAGATGCATTTTAGGTACACGGAGAAAAATGATTAGTAATTCCAACGCAAACCTCGGACAATACACCTTTTCAGTAGCCGCACCTCAAAATATCTGTTAGCTTAAGGAAATATTACTTGAACTAAGCATCGCTTTGCGGGCTGAACTGGCACTTAGAGTTCACGCTACCAAAAAAAAATTGCTTGTCTGAGATTTGAGTTGGATCGAGAACAACTGATATCCCCCCCCCCCCCTGCAAAAGAAATGTATTCGATGCAGCTGAGATCCAAACCCCGAACTCGAGTCCAGGGTTCACCACCACTGGAGCCTCAGAGGCTGGAACCTACGGGCCTTACGAAAGGCAACGTCGACATGGCGACAGATAGCAGCCAATGATGCCGTCTTCGTTCGTCGATGTCTTGTCAGCGAGGGCCTGTCGATCTTGTCAACCTGCCATTACACCGGGGAACACCTCCGCTGCATCTGCCGCTGTGTTGGGAAACTCTCGGCTTATTCTCGTGTTCCAATCTAACCGGACTGGCGTCACAAAGGGTTTCCGATGTTTTCGTGTGCAAGTGGTAAACGGAAACGAAGAAGCCTCATAAAAGCGGAGGACGTCGGGCTGCTGCCGCGCCGGGCCGGCTGCGCCTCAGAGGCCTCGACTCGGAAGGGCTCGGGTGGCTTCGGATAACGCCCCCCCCCCCTCCCTTCCCCTTTGAGCTCAAGCGTGACGGAAACACAGCAAGGGAAAGAGAAAGACGGAGAGGGGAGGGGGAGGGGGGGGAGGGGCAGCGCCGGCACAGGTGAGCCAAGCCGGCGGCCCGATGGAGAGGTGAGTCAACTGGAGAGAGAGACAGACAGACAGAGTGAGAGAGACGGATAGACAGGCAGACCGACAGAGACAGAGAGGACGAAAGGGGGAGGTGGGACGTGGAATGAGGAGAGAAACAGGGAGGGAGGGAACACGAAACGCATCAGAGCGCCGCGCCGCGCCGCGCCGCGGCAGCGCAGCACCGCCAGCCAGTCGTTGTTTGGCCGGGCGTCCGTCAGGTTCGTGGCTGTCGCTGTCGCGGCTGCAGGCTGAGGCTCCGCAGCTCCGCAGGTGTGCCGCGCCGGACTTTTTGAACGCAATCGCCGCAGTTGCGCGGGCGGGCCGGCGGCCGCCCCCTGTGGCTCAGCCCGGTGTTGGCTCTCGTGTGGCCGCTGCCACGGCCTGCTTACAAAGTCCTCGTTGTCGCAACGGCGTTCGAATCTTCGGCCAGCGTCTTCGGTTGTTTCCGCCAGTGTTTGATATCGTACGTGGCGGAGTGCGCTCCCCGAGGATACAGTCCGCAGTGTTGCCATGGCGACGTGACGCGCGTGCGTGCGTGAGTGTGTGCGTGTGTGTGTGTGTGGTGACAAAGTGCTAGAGGAACTCACACAAAAATAAATTCTTATGATAAAACAATTTGCATTAGGGTAAGACGAAAATATTCTTACTATTGGGACAAGTATATTTAGTCTTATGCTAAGAATAAAATATGCTTAAGTTTTAAGCATGTGAATATTCTCAAGACAACTGTTTTTTGTCTTATCAGGAAACAAACTTTCTAAGTTTCAAGCATATGAGTGTTCTCAACACAAGTGTACTTGTTTTATAGTAAGATTACTGTTGACTTCTGAAGAGCATGCTCATTTTCGCTGTAAAATCCATCACTCTTAAAACTGGATTTCTGACCGCTCAGTAAGAGACATGCTTTCCGAACATCCCAAACATGCCCAACTGATACCCGCAGATCCACCTCACTGGGCACGTACGGCGAGGACTCGCCCGGAGACTAGGGTAACTGCTGTATGTATATCAGCAGCGCGAGCCAGAAAACGCCGTTGACCACCAGCGCCATCTCTCGGAGAAACAATCATTCTCTCATATTCAAGCTGTTTTCTTCCTATTAGTATACTAATTCTTGTGCGCATGAGGGCGGTGAAGCGGGGGATAGCATGTGACGTTGATGTTAGCAAACGTTCTCTAGTACGTAGAGGTGTACTCTTATCCTAAGTATCGAATTTCTTACGCATAGCATTTCATGTTAAGCAAAATTTCGGCTTATCGGTAGACAAAATTATATTATGGTAAGAAAAACTTAATGTTATGTGAAGAAAATTATGCTTGTCAGAAGAAAATATAGCTCAAGTATATTTGTATGCTTATCACAAGAAACTATTTTTGTGTGAGAATAACACCGTTTCGGGTCCAGCGGGCCGTCGTGCACCCCGTGCACCCCTGGCCCTGCTGACGTCTGCATCCAGGAAGAACGGAAGTCACGCAGTCGTCATTGTTCGACAGTTTCCGATTGACGTTCGCACGTCTTTTTATCTGGAGTGCGAAGAATCTTGTGGTGTGAAGAATCTCACCGGCCCGGCCCGTCGGCTGCCCCCGGCTGCCCCCGGCTGCCCCCGGCTGCCCCTGGCTGCTCCCCGGCTGGCCCCTGGCAATGGATACTTGCGCCCGTTGAGCGCACCGCCTTCGCGAACTACTTGGCGGTGAGTGTCCGAGTTGTTTTCACACCGCGCGGGTCAAGTCTAGATGGCACCTGACCACGCAGGCAGGGAGCCGGGAACACCACACAGTTTTGGAAATTGCAATACAGTGGTTATTGCAAAGAAATAGTGATACACTCCCTATAGGCCTGTTATTGCAAAATTAGCCTGTATCGCAAAAAGTTTGTTGTACCAGGTGTATCATTGGCCCCGGGCAGTTTCGGTTTTAGGCAGTCCCGCAAAGCACTATCTCCGTCTCTTTCTGTCTCACGCGTCTGGCCGAGCCAGAAAGAGACGGAGATAGTGTGTTGCGGGACTGCCTAAAACCGAAACTGCCCGGGGCCAATGATACACCTGGTATAATGTATTGTAAACCGTTTGCGATAACGCGCCCATTACGTCTTATAAAGAGTGTATCGCTATGCCTTGAAATTGAAATTTGTATTGCAATTTGCAATAAAGTGCAGCAGGGTGATTTGTTAGAATTGAGTATTTTTTAGAACCTTCGCTTGAAGGTCAACAAAAACCACTGGCATTTGCTGGGACACCATCTTTTGGACGTTCCATAGTACTTGTAAAGGAGTCCTAACGCACGGGGCACCCGTTTTTTATTTTGTTGTTGTTGTCGTCGTCGTCGCTGCTCATCGTCTTTCTCTCTCGCTCATTCCGTTACAGCATTTGGGGCCGAGGGAGACAGACAATGCTAACGCGCGCCTCGTTCAGTGTAGCGGAACAGCAACAGCTGATGCACGCGAAACACATGAATGGACGCCGGTGGAAGGCGAGGGAGGAAGTACACTGCCGAGAAACGGCTCCAAACAACAAATGATTTAAAATGCGATAGGCCAGAAGCGTTCACAAGGGGCCATGTCGTCAGATAAAGTTTGGCCCGCGTGGGAGAACAACCTCTTAATGTCTCCCCTCGCTAAATTAAGGGGATATATATATATATATATATATATATATATATATACCAGGTGTATCATTGGCCCCGGGCAGTTTCGGTTTTAGGCAGTCCCGCAACACACTAACTCCGTCTCTTTCTGGCTCGCCCAGACGCGTGAGACAGAAAGAGACGGAGATAGTGCTGACCCTTGGGCTGACCCTTGGGCTGCCCCTTGGGCTGACCCTCTCTAGTTATATTGAACCCCTTGGGCTGACCCTTAGCTGGCCCCGCCCCTGTCTGGTTATGTTTCTCCAGCACCGGCGGCGCTATGCTCGTCCACGCGTTTTGCAACATGGCACTACTCCCTCCTCTCTTCCCAGCAAGACGTTGCCGCCTCTTCTTCTTCTTCTTCTTCTTGCGCCTCCAGTGTCATTTCCGGCGATTCACTCCTCCAGTGAGCGGCGCGGCCCGACGTGTCCTGGCCGCGTCCCTACGTGGCTCTGGTAGCGGCCGCGCCCTGCCTGCGGCTCCTGCGGCTCCTGCGGCTCCTGCGGCTCCTGCGGCTCCTGCGGCTCCTGCGGCCTGCCGAGACCCTCTCGCGCCGCCTGCAGCAGCCGCCGCGCCGGGCGGCTGGCCTGGCCTGGCTCCGCCCTCCTCCTCCCGCACTGTGTTTTTCTGCCCGCCGTTGTTGCCTGCTCTGTTGCACTCATTTCCGAAGCCCCCGGCGTGGCGGATCTCTGAGCTAGGGTGCGACAGAGACAGCTACAGCCGGCAGCAGCTTCTACAACAACAACACGCCTAGGCGCACGGAATGCAGGAGAAAAATGAGAAGCGCTTTGTCTTGCATATTACGTTTCCTCATGTCGGCGGCGGCGGAGAAGAAGCGAATGACATGAATATATCTAACGCGCCATTTTACTGAGACAGCTTGACGAACATGAGGGAGGAGGGGGAGCGAGAAAGAGAGAGATAGGGGGAGATGGATGGATGGGGAACGTCGAGGCAGTCGAGGGAAGAAGGAACTGCGCGGTTTTGCCGCAGGCTATGACGAACCACCGCGCACCGCATCCACTCTATTCTTATTTTTTGTGTCGTCTCTTTCTTTTCCCCCGTTTGCGATCCCCCCCCCCCCCCCGGTGCTATGGTGTGCCCTACCGAAAGAAGAGACCAGTAATTACAGGCGGTAATCGAAACCTCGTATCTTGTATTGCGAGGTTGGCGCGGTGCGTAGGAAGCGCCTTAGCAGCGGAGGGTATGCTGTCCCGCAGCGCTCGGCTGGTGCGCGGGCCCGCCTACCTGCACGGGGCTCGGGGGGCGGGGCGCCTCGAGCGCTGCGGGCAGAACGCTGCCCCCGCCCCCACTGTGCCCCCGCCGTGCCACCGCAGTGCACCGTTCTGATATCCGAATCACGAGGGTCCGATTGAATGGAATCGCTTGTTCACACAACAGGGACGGGACGGGACGTCGTGTGGCGCAGGACGTGTGCCGGCCGCAGCCCACACCGCGCTATCTCGCGCTGTGATCCCGGCGAGTTAGCCGGCTCTGGCTCCGAACAAGCACCGCTTTTATTAAAAGATTCCAACCCCAAGGCTGGCCGAGGGGCGGGCGGCCGAGTCATGCTGACTGGGAGGAGCTACACAACCACATTGTGTCCGCGGATTTGTTTTATTACCTTCTGCCCTGTATTGTTTACACTATGCGGCCGTTACCTCGCAGCGCGACCAGCGGGATCGTCCCTAAATCACGCATCACCCTGGCTGCAGACATCCCCCCGCCCGAAGGAGCTGATGGCGCTCGAGCGCGGGGTGTCGACCGGAATGCTTTTGACCCTGTGACCGCGGGTGCGGCCCGGCCAGTTTTTGGTTTAAGGCAGCCCCGCAACGCACTATCTCTGTCTCTTGCTGGCTCGGCCAGACGCGTTGAGACAGAAAGAGACGGAGATATAGGATATAGTGCGTTGCGGGACTGCGTATAATAACCAAAACTGCCCGGGGCTACTGATACACCTGGTAGGGCGCCGGATCGATATGCATTGGGCGTCACCTGACTTGTGGGCGGCCCCCCGTGCCGGCGGCTGCCGCTGCCGCCGCTGCTGCCGCCGCTGCTGCCGCCGCTGCCGCCGCCGCTGCTGCCGCCGCTGCTGCCGCCGCCGCTGCTGCCGCCGCCGCTGCTGCCGCCGCCGCCGCTGCTGCCGCCGCTGCTGCCGCCGCTGCTGCCGCCGCTGCTGCCGCCGCTGCTGCCGCCGCTGCTGCCACCGCTGCAGCCGCTGCTGCTGCCGCTGCTCGTGATGCACTCCTCATGGGAGGCTGGCTCGGCTTGGCCAGACCGGAGGCCCGGAGGCCCGGAGGCCCCGGAGGAACACTGCTTGTGGTATCGCTGGCGTGTAGCCTTACAGCGCCGCGCCTGCCGGAGCCCATCCCCGCTCCCTAGCGGGACTGCCGCCGTGCTGCCGCCCTGCCTCACGGGGGGTCCTCTTCGGAGGTCCCCAGCAGTGTTTCGCGCGGTCGTCGTACCGAGGCATTTTATTTTATCTTTAGCAGAGCATCTGTATTGTTTGAGTGCTGCTGCGGCGCCAGCCTTGGTAGTTTGGACACTTGGTGCCGTCGGCTGCCGTCGGCTGCCGTGACGCTGCAGCACTGCGCACTGCGCACTGCGCGCACCGCTTGCCGCCGCGCGGTAGCCGCTTCATGCCGCAATCACGATTCCCTGCTCCCAATCGATTTTCGATATCGAAAAATGGACGGCGGCGTCGGCAGCGGCTCATCAGTGTTCTAATTAAGTCGGGCAGGTGCATGGGATAGCGGTGTGCCGCGGTTCGCCGGCCCGGCCGCTCGCCGCACTGTGATGGTGCTACAAAAAGTCCGCGTAGGTCAACGACAAGGAAGGTCGCTTAATATTACTGCCCCTGGCATTTTTGATAGCCGCTGCTACGCATCGGACGTGAACGCTTGCAAACAATGTTCTTTTGCCTTTCTATCATATCTCTCTGTCTCTCACTCTGTCTCTCTCTCTGTCTCTGTCTCTGTCTCAGTCTCAGTCTCTGTCTCTGTCTCTGTCTCTGTCTCTGTCTCAGTCTCTGTCACAGACTCTCTGTCTGTCTGTCTGTCTCT